>JAOUQX010000036.1:5939090-5953979 GCA_028566295.1 Liobagrus marginatus
TTTAATTTCAGAGTACATTGAGACATTAAACTGCATAAATGGAAAAATGGAGGCGTTCTAAAACTTTTGACCGGTAGTGTGTATATACTGTATGTTAAATTCTGTATGAGACCTTTCCCACCTCAAAGGCGTTGTGCTTAGAAATGATCTGTATTTGTGGATGACGAAGTTTAAAAATTCAGCAAAAATATCTTTTAAAAATAAAACCCGCATATGCGTTATGTGCCCTCAGCTAGGTGATTCATACGAGTTAGCTTCCACCAAAATAAAAGACCTAAGCAGGAACTACTCACCCAACACCTAATCACTTATGAGCACCGTTTTCTTTTGCACTTTCCACCCACTGATCTTTAGAAGCTCTTTCCACTCACAGAAAATCACTTGTTCAAAATGGTTCACGCTCACATCTATTTTCCACACATAGCCTTTTCTTTCCCCTCAATCGTATATATTTTCCTCTTTGTTTGTGCTTTCTCACTTCAGATGAGCAGGATCTACTTTTAGAACCGGTTTAAGTGCCGTTTCCGAGATTATGCCGAATTGTCTGCGAGCCTGAAACATTGAATTCTTACAGATGTGTGAAAAGACTGAGCGAGCTGAAAGAAAAGAGGATCGGTTCCACATCATGCATGGGGCAATGACTGATCACCTAACACTGCATAACCTGTGCTCTAGGAAAGATGATGTAAAAGCATGATATTTCATAACTGTGTGTGTGTGTGTGTTTGTGTGTGTGTTCTTACTCTTAATTTATCTGCATGCTTCTTCTAATCTTTTGGAAATGACACTAATAGAAAGTCAGTTTGTAATGCAGCATGGGAACTGGGAATGGTGGAACGTCTTGCACTAACCAAACACAATTGTTTATGCCTTTTTAACAGTAGCTGATGAGATTAACCTCACACCCCGCCCAAACAGGACAGCAGGTAAGACAACCAGTCGTTGACGTCAGTCACCGCTGCACCACAGTAGTTTCGGCTTCTCTGTCTGTGCTTGAGCATGCTAGTGCTTAGCGGCTAGGCTTGGGTGTTGAATTATTTATTTATTTATATTCCAATCATCCTTTGCTCAGAGCAAATTTTGCCACGGCTGACTGGGACATGCCATCGTTGTTCTCCAGCGTAGAATAAAGCAGCGACGTAACTGTTAATGGATTGGCTTCTGAAATTCTTTGCCAGGTCAATTTTAATGATCACAAGCTGCTAAACGCCGCCTTTGTGTTCCTGTGTTCAGGAAGTCACTTGAGGTAATTGGTGTCAAATTATAGATATTTGGTCTTAAATTGGAATGAGAGTTGTAGTGTTAAATAGCATTTTTGGCTGAGGTTTAGCAGAAGGCAAGTCGCGCTGCTCGCTCTTCAGAGAGTGAGATGGAAGAAAACATTAATTAGCTTAAGAGGTGTTTCAAAAGGGAAGAAGAAGGATATAGAGACGGAAGGTGGGGGGGGCGGCGGTGCTAGTTTTTTCTTTTTTTTGGATCCTGTTTTGAAATAAAGACCCTCAAATTCAGGCAGGCCTGTTTGACTGCAATTAATCCGTCACTGTCAGGTGACTAACGATATGGGCCGTAGTCACAACACAGCATAGGGAAAACACGTGTTCCGGCCAGCAAGAGTCCAGTCACTGCCCTGTTTAGATTCACGGTGTTGAAATGGATGGCGTTTCCATATAGAGCAGTTTTAACTTTGAATGAATTAAACTTGGCTGCCACACCTGGAACCTATTCCCGTTGTTTAAATATCTTCTGCACTCCAATAAATGTCCTTAAAACTCATCAAAATCGTACGAGGTCCCTCCCTAAAGGACGTGCGTGTTGTACCTTTGGCATCCTGGCTTCTACTTGTACAGTAACCGACCACCTGGAAGTATTCAGACTCTCTCAGCATCCTCGCAACCGCACACTAGTTTATGATCAGCTGTAAAATTAACTGGCCTGCAATCACGCCGCTGAATAACTCACCGTAACCCCACGCCGCGTTATAAGCAAACGAGAACTGCGTGTCCTTGTGGTTTGGGAGGGTAAGTAAATCCACATGGTTCAGTGCAGTTGCAGTACAGATTACAGGTCGGGTTCTGGTTCGTATGAACGGAACATGAAGGGATGCTGTGAGCGTGATGTTATTAGATGATATTGCCCTGCGGCGGTTCAGCAGATCCTGCCCCATCACTGATACCCTCGCCTTAATGGTCCATAGGAGTGCTGTAAGTGATTGAGCTCGGCCATCAGAAGTTAATTAGGACAGGTGTAAAGGAGCACTGGGAAATGCTGTTTTCCGGTGTGTTAATGATTCTGAACAGGCTGGCACAGCAGCTCGGGCGACCCCAGGGCCCCGTCACCTTTACTGGGAAATGGGAACATGGCTTCCCCCTGGCCAATATGAAGCTATTCTTAGCTTGTTATGCCTTTTAGAGATGCTCATAGAATCTCAATGGGTTAAATGAGTTACATTTAATGGATCCTGTGTCCATATATACCTACGTGCCTTGTGAGCATTATGTATCGCCTTGAATAATGGCCTTTGGATGAAACACTGGAGTCATGCTAACGAGGCTGCAGCCACAACTCGTACATTAACCGCTGACCGATTATTCATGAAGCGTGTGATACATGCTTTAAACATTTAATAATAATCATGCCTCACCAGCAACCTGTTCTGATGTGGACTGACAAATCAAATGGGAGGTTAGAGTATACCGTATATTAGCATTGTGGACTAGCGTAAGGCCTGGCGTTTGGTAGACGGTAGCGATGACACGAAAAAGAAAGACGTGTTTTGTTTGCCGTGTTTTGTTTGGCGAAACCTTTGTATCTTTTCGTATTCTTGTTTTGCCTTCTGTTGTCCCTCATGAGTCGCGGCAAGCTCTGGATCAGGTCTGAGATAGGAATCATAAAGTAGTCCTTCCTTTTGTTAACAGCCTGCCGGGCTTCAGATGAAGTGAAATGCAAAATAATGATATGAAAAAACAGTACGCATGAACAATTACCAACTATTTTTCCACCAATGCGCTTCTCTCTGTGACGCAGTGCTGGAGTGGAATGTCAGACAGGCACAGTGGGACGATTGTCTCAATGACTCTGAGCGAAGCAGATGTCTTTGACGTTTTCTTAAATTGTTGCAGCTGCCTAGACTTTATTTGATGGATCCTTTTGTGTTTGGCATGCACACTGCTCCCATGATCTGGAGAAAAAGGCTGGCATGTAATGTAAGCTTTAAAAGTCCCTATTTATGCGGTATTTGGAGTTTCGTGATCAAATTGACTTCCCTGCCAGCATGTGAAAAAGCAATGAAGTTTGGAAGCAAGCCGAGTTTTCTTGTGGGCTTTTTCACTTCACTGCAGTCTTTATTATGAGAGAAAGATCCTTTGAAACACGAATGAAGGTCTTTGCTTGTGTAATTGTGTAAATCTGATTGATTTTCTATAGATTTACTTGAAACTTTTTCCCAGGCTGTGCGACACATCGGCCACGCTGGCTGTTAATTGACCTGTTTACACACATGGCCGTTGAATATATTTCAGGGTTTTACCTTAAAGGATTATTTGAATGAAAATGCACACAAGATGCTTTTGAAAGCATTTCAGTTGAATCTTTTTTTGAACCCGCTTCCAAAGAAGGACGATGTTGCCAGATGCTATGCATTCATTTTGTGTTCAGCAACCAAAAGTCCTTGCCGATATGTCACCTTAGTTTGTATGCGAGCCGCTTTTGCCTTCTGCTGTTAAAAGGAACATTAGTCATGTGTTTTGATTTAGCCATCAGAGGAAGTTAATAACCTCATTCATTCATCATCTAGCGTTTATCCTGTTCAGGGTCGTGGGGGCGCTGGAGTCTATCCCAGATAACTTAGGGCATGAGGCGCGGTACATCCTGTACAATCTGCAGTTAATCACAGGACTAACACTTAGAGACAGATAATCATTCACACACACATTCACTCCTATGGATAATTTAGAGTAGATAATTCACCTATGCCCAATCACGTGTTTGGAGGCGGGAGGAAACCGGAGTACCTGGGGAAAACCCACGCAAGCGCGGGGAGAACATGCAAACTCCATACAGAAACGCCCTGGGTGGGACTCAAACCCAGCAGTTCTTCTTCTTCTTCTTCGGGTGTATCATGAGCACGTTTTTATGCTAGTCGTTCTAGTAGTGGTTAGTCTACTGTTCAGAATCTTTCCAGCACAAACACAGCAATGTTTGGTAAAACCCAGACTTACAGAAAGCCCATTCCATTTCCCAAGAGGTCAAAGGTCATCAGCACATCCTCTGGAACCATCTCTGTTTGCACTGAATTCATCCAACCGTACGTGAGAAAATTCTGTGGAAGAGCTGTTACTGCTTTTCCAGCGTTGGGTCTGATACTGGTTTAATTGGTTAAAGGATCATGGGTAGATTAGCCACATATAAAGCTCCTAACACTTCTGAAAGAAAACCAACAGTAACCGATCACATGAAGATTAAACCAGTTCCGTAGCACTCTGCTTCTTGCCTCCAAATCATCAGCTATGATTCTGTGCTTGTAGCTGACGTCTACTCTGCGATGCTGCTGAAATATTGTTGGAGCATACAGAGGAGGTAATGGGTGTCAAATTGTTTGTACCGGGTGATTGGGAGTTTATTTTCCTAGGCCGAGCTTGGTTGTGCCTCACGTCTTTCGAGCCGGAGATCCGCTGCGAGCTCATCAGCCACCGAGCATGCTTCATTTAGCCTGCTGAAAATGAGCCGAGATCCTTGGTGGAAAGGCGGGCAAAGCAGTTTTTTTTTTTTTTGGGGGGGGGTGAGAATACAGAGCATGTGGTGTAAAGACGGGAGCGAGGGTGATCGACAGCTATGTTTACACAGAATCTCACCGTATGTTTGATGACACTATGCAAAGCCCGCCGCACTCCTCAAACCGGCTCCCAGCAATAGCCAATAAACAGCTTTTGATGTGAAATAATGCTAGACGTCCATCAGCATGTTGTTCATAAGAGACACAGACACTTTGACACAATGAAATACTGACGTCTCGCTTCACTAAGCGACGCTAAACAAAAAGCAGCAGCCTTTGGAAGAACAAGTCATTCTGGCTGTCTGGTATGCTGTACTGGCTGTAATAAACAGTAGGAAATGATGGTCAGATCCGCAGCTCGGTCGGCCGTGCGGGATTTTCTACACCAACAGCTAAACTGTTTGACCTACCATGCTTCATGGGAAGAACGACACATCTATCAACTCGGTCAACAAACAGAAAGAATCAGCCTGGCTACGCTCCTTTGAATAGAAGCTGTCTGCCATTCATGCCATGTATTTTTCTATATTTATATATCATTTGCATGTTAATTATATTTGTGCGCATAATGAAGATCCATTATGCTGCTACATATCAATGAGATGCAGTCAAACGGCCCAGTGGTTCTGCCCAATTCCTGCTCCTCCTCGAGCTGCGTACGCTGTTAAACCTTTTGTCTTTGTGCGTCTAGTTATTGAGTTATTGTGTAAATTCTAAGCATTTATCTTATCCCAGGCACACAGGTGACTCTGGGAAATGTGCGTTCGGCAACTGCTTTATTTATGCCTACCGAACGCAACTAATACACACACACCTCACCAATCGTAGATCCACGTAGTCTTGCTTGCTGACAGTGGCTGCCTTCTCAGGGATTTGAGCACAGCATGATTAACGCTGTGACTCTGCCGGAAGCTGAAGTGTTGTGTTTATTGAGGGCTTTACGATCAAGCACTTTGTTAGCGGTACGAGAAGTTTATTTAGCAGAGACGAGCATGGAGGAATAGAGACGGAGCCCTTAATGTGGATTTGAATAAGCTTGATTTAGTCTGTTTAGTCTGTTCTTCTAAGCTTCTAAATCTCCATATCCCTTTCTGTCTTACCCTCTGAAGATAATGGGCTTCAGGCTTGCGCTATACACCAACGCCTGTAGTCTGGGTCCCTTTCTCTGTGTTCTGCTTCTTTGCAGCTGCTTCTCTCTCTCTGCATACTGTGTTTACATACTTTGCAGCCTTATAAGATGAGACCGGGATAGATTTCCAAATTCAGACAAACAATGCATCAGAAGCTTAAGAGTCTGAAGAAGCGTCGGCATGGTGATAAGTGGAATTTCCAAATACGTGCTTATGTTCAGTCAGGGGAGTAGTTGGTTTAAACGCATAGCTGGAGGAACGCTTTCATTACTATTTTGGGTTACATGTCCTCTCTTATTTTAAGGTAACTCGTCAAGAGATGTAGGGCCCAGTCTTGGCCTGAAGAAGTCCAGCTCTCTGGAGAGTCTCCAGACGGCCGTGGCGGAGGTGACGCTGAATGGCGATGTCCCTTTCCACAGGCCTCGTCCCAGAATCATCCGCGGACGCGGTTGCAACGAGAGCTTCCGTGCGGCTATTGACAAATCCTATGACAGACCTAGTGTGAGCGTGGCAGCTGATGAAGAGGAGGATGAAGGCATGGAGACGTGTAAGTATTAAAACATGCGGGTTTCTCATTGCATTATTCACTTGATTATTTCAGTCTGTTTCATGGCATGTTCGGGTCTTTTCTGACTATATAGAAGTGCGTTATCGCATACTGCGATAATCAGATAATCAGTCATTTAACATTTATGACTGGTGTCAGATGGAGCCGGATGAAATCATAAGAACGCTGTGGGTTGCTTTAACATTTTTATCTAGGTCAGGCTTCCCCATGCACAGTCCACAGCCAATCAGCATCTGCGTTACGATCATATTGCTATTCATATCAGCAGAGTCCGAGCGAGCTCTGAGACGTCCCTGCTGGCTTTTTTTCCCCTCCACCGGGGACTCCTCGTTCTTGTCTTCCTCTTAATGCTTTTAGACTTGAAGCAATTGGGAAGCCTTTGTCCTGCTCACTGGCAGAAACAGTTTGTCCTTCATTTCTCCTTGCAGTCCTTAGTAAACAGAGCTGCAGCCTATTTTATTTTATTTTATCTATTATACATGTCCTTGCAATGCTCAACATTTAACTTTTATGTGGTGTTATAAAATTTAGGCTGTACTGAAAGTACACTGTACTGGACTGAAGGAATTTGATACAAACAGAACCGCTGGCCCTGAACCAGCCACTGGCAACTCTTTATACTGGAGTCTCTCCGATCTAATGTTTCATTACTCACAGTCATGTTTTGGCAGCAAGACAGAGCTGTCAAACAAGCCAGACCAGGTAATAACAGCACCCTGCCGCAGGAGCCTCCTTGTTCTCCATTAAAAGCCTCTATTTAACGGGAATGGCGTATTACTTTCCCCCCCCAAAAAAAGAATAAAAGTCCAATCATTTTCCTAAGCCGCTTTGTGCCGCTATGTCGATTTCTGCATGCCACTAAAATACTGGCTTATCTTTCCCTCCGAGAAATGAGGGCCAAGAGATTCTGTCGCAAAGGTATATTGCATTTCTCCCTTCCTGATATTCAAATAAGTCAACTGCGTTTTTCAATTTAGATAAAAGCAGCCTGCCCGTGTCTGTCCCTGAGGTTAATAGTCAGAGTTGACTGATAAGGGCAGGCATTCTTTCTTCACGCTGACTTTTATTTACATAAAATCCCACGTCATCTGGGGAAAAAATGTGTCGGCAGCAGATATCCTGCCAAGAAGAAGAGCAGATTCTAGCTGGGGATTTTCTCTGTTCTGCACTTTTGAAATGGCAAACTTCAGTTACGTTTCAAGCCGATTGACAGTTTCTTGAAGCCGCCTGCGATTTGGAAGGAAAGAAATGAATACCGAGCAGGATCAAAGTGAGGAGGCTAACGACGGTGTCGTTAAAACATTTATTTCTCTCTTGTACAGCAGAAAAGTTTTAATTACTTTTTTTCCCCCCTACTGTAGCCACACGACAAGCGCAGAACATGTGCTTAACTTTCTGTCATGGCTGTTTTGATAGAAACACTATTGATCTGTTGAAGCTGCGTTGACTCTCTTCGGTAGGCTAATGAGCACTGTTTGGGAAATTAAGGGTACGATTCATATCTCATCAATCCCCCCCCTTCCCCCTTCAAATCCCCCACCCATCTTCTCCATTCCTTTTTTCCCCTTCGATTCCATCTTTGTCAAGACCAGTTTGAGTTGTTGTGGGTGTGAAATAATGACAGGCTGAGTGCTTGCCTACACACACACACACACACACACACACACACACACACAGATACACTCTTCTGGCCGCCCCAGGAGGCCTGAGCGATTACCATCTCATGTGTGTTATCTAAGACTGCATCATTAAGAGCTGCAGAAATTAGTACGCTCTTCTAATCTCACATCCCGGGTTTTAATTGCCAGATGTAGCTCATTCGTGTAGCTATACCGCCTTTGCACTTAGCAACACAATAAGCTTACACACACACACACACAGGGAATAAAATAAATGAGCAATAAAAGCAATATCAACTCAAACGTAGTCAGTGTTATCAGCCAAACTGTTAAAGGCGTTTAACGTAAGTTAAGTTTCCACCTGCTCTACCCGTCCTATAGCGTCCACTTTCCTCTAGGATGCGGGAAGAAAACACACTTACGTAAACATGGCAAGTCTGATTCGTTTCCTCATCCCTATTTAAATATTAATAAACCATAACCGCACATGTCTAACATCAGGTGCGTTCTGGTCATATAACGACTCTAGCACGGCTAAAGCACTTAGCATAATTAGCAGCTGCATTTTCCTCCTGCCTCCTTTGCTCATTCAGAGTTGTGTTAAATGTACAATTACTGATAGATTAATTACATTAGGTGTAGCATAAAAACTGCAGCCATAATGAAACTGATCGTGAAATGAAAATGAGCTCGTTTACTTCATTCCGATTGTGATTAAATTGGGATTTTCTATACAACTTTGCCGGTTTGCAGGAAAATAATGAAAGTGATAGCTGAAGAGTAAACATGCTGCGTAGTGTATCAAGAAATTTAGCGTGTGGTCAGAAAATGCTGCATTTTTCATTCTAGTGATTTTTCAGTCCTGGCTGGATCTACATGTTTGGATAGATGAGGGAAAAGGTTCTGTATAAGAGAACGTTGTTGATTTCAATAGAAGAATTAAAGTAGAAGTGAATTTGTTTTGCTACATGAGCCGTTTTGTTGCCATGGTTTTGGCTCACTCTGGATCACTTTAATCTGTGAATAATATGAGGTCAAAACAGAGCTAAGTTTAAGCCTCAGTTTAAATGTTAACAAGTCATTTTCAAATACAGCATGCAGTCATTTGGAGCATCAGCTTTTACTAGCATAGATATCGTGAGGTATTATAGCATCAATTCAATTCAATTTCAATTCAATTAAATGTATAAAGCGCTTTTAACATTACACATTGTCCAAAGCAGCTTTGCAGAAGATAAACAATAAGAAGAGCAAGTAAAATTTTGAAATGTGTCCCATTGAGAAGCCGGGGGCAATGGTGGCAATGAAAAACTCCCTAATGTAATGCCAGGAAGAAACCTTGAGAGGAAACAGATTCAAGGGGAAACCCATCCTCGTGGGGGAACAGCAGAATGTGTAGTTACAGGTGATATGCAGTGTAATATGAATATGAACATGCATATGAACATATGTTCAGTCTGGCAGATACCATACCAAAGCACAGATTTCTTATTTTAGGTAATTTGAGTACTAACATCTTTACAACTTATTATTATTATTATTATTATTATTATTATTAAGAATTTATATCATTCTTAATTATATATTTTTTTTCCCTCTGCGGACGTGTAACCAAACGAACCTTGTAACTAACTGTACTGGTTGCCACATCCTCGCATATCAGTTCCATTTTCGTACAGAAGAAACCTTGTGTAGGTGTAGGCGAAAGGTAGATTGGAAAACAGCTTTTTTCGTCTGTTTATAGAAGTATGGGATCAAGCTCGTAGGTTGTGCATAAGTGGCCACACATTATTATAGAGACTTTCTCCAACCAACATTGTCTCCAGTACGAATTACTAGAATGACTGTTTCTGCCGTTACAACGCCGTTACTGTTACTGACAATACCATGCGCCGTTACTATAAATGAGCTTTTACTTGAAATTACTTTCCCTGCTAATTTTGTTACTTTTATAATGATGTCACTCAGTTACTATTTGTGAGTAGTAACTAGTAACTATAATTAATTACTTTTTTTAAAGTAACATGCTTAACACTGCTGCTGACAGGCCTGGAATTGTTGTGTAAAAGTGTTTGTGAAAAAAGTAGCCAGCAGCATGACCTTAAATGGCATCTTGATATTTTTTTAATCAACTTTCAATTACTTTCTTTGTCTTAACTTTCTTTAATGACTTTCTTTGTCCGTCTGTCCCAGTGGAGGAGGACACGGAGGAAAGCTCCCGCTCTGGCCGAGACTCCGTCTCCACAGCCAATGACGTGGCCTTGTTCGCTGGAGCAACTTACCAGGACGGCCAGGTGAACGGCGGGCGGCCCAAAGATGAGCGGAGGAAGGAGAAAGGAGGGAAGGAAAAGAAGGACAAGTCCAAACCCAAGAAAAGCGTGCTGAAAGGCCTGGGAGACATGTTCAGGTACACTTCACCCCGATGAGTAGATTTCAGCCCCTGTGCCGTGCTGAACCTGTTTCTGTGTTGGTTCTGCAGGAAACTCTTCTCCCTATCTGCTCTATGCTACTAGATAGGGCTCACTTACCTTTATCCAAAACGGCCAAGTAGCCCTGGGCAGTTTACCCAAACGCTTCATAACAAGCAGAAATGTTTTATTTATTCTGTAGCACAGCATGGGCCGAGACGGAAACCACACAGCTGAACCCACAGTTCGTCTTCTATGAATACATATAAATTCAACCCCATAAAAATACACAGTGTTCCTCATAAAAATAATGCACACTCAGATGCATGCACAGCTAGTTTGAAGTTTTTCAAAGTAATCCAGCTTGAGTAACTTTGAGAAAAGATGATGCAAGGCCATGCAACGACTTGTGTGAAGTTTGCAAGGCTCTTAAGTTGCGGTGGTGCGATAATCGGCAAGCTTTAATATCCCGTATCCGGAACTCATCAGAGACATTCACAGAGAAATGCTTGTCTTACTGTATCTCGCTTTTTATAATTGTATTCCGCATAACTGATCAGGACTCGAGTGAAATATTGCCGCAAACCACCAAAATGAAGTGGCGTTTCAATTTACTCACACTGCAGGTGAACTGTGGGTTGAATGGGAAATTCCATTAAGATAACTTTTGTTATTTAGCTTTTTATTTACATCCATAACCATCTGAAAGCTTGGTGTTTCACCTGCTGTGTTTACATTGATTGTATAATAGATTCACTCGCTAAAGTGCCCAGTGTCTTGGTAAATGCTTGACCGAATCATTAACTAGCTTGTTTCTAGCTCATACAAACAGTGTATCGAGTCTTGGGAAGGATGGCCATTGCGCACGACCTTGTTCTCGAATTCAAGCTATATAGCAAGTCCGCTATTATTGGCATGGCAACTTGTACAGTGTCGTCGTCGTCCCCCCCCCCTTTTGTTGTGCTAATTAGCAAATTTACTGCCATCAGCTACTTAGTTGTTGCTTTTATTAACCTCTAGAATAAAATCACTCTTGGTGCATTCACACGTACATATTTGACTTTTTTTTTTTTATATATTAATGAGAATAATAAAAATAGTGATAAGGAGCTGGTGTGGGGTGTAAAAAGCATGGTTCAATATTTATTTAAATGAATAACGAGCATTGTTTTTTTTTTATGTTAGCTTTAGGTATAGTATGTGTTTGCGCTATGTCAAGTTGCGATGTTTCATGGATATAATCACGCTCAAAAACCTCCCAAGTAAAAAAAGTTAAGTGACCTCTAACTAGCAGAAGGACAGACGTGAGAGTAGACTTGCTACATAGCCTAAATCTGCATCCCCTGCTTTCGACCTGATTGTTCAAGGCTGGGTACAACATTGCCTCTGCCAAGCTAATTAAACGCAGGCCGCTGTTAATTATTTTTGATTTGGTGCTCATTTGAATGCGGGATAAATTAGCTGTGCTCTTATCAGTGCAGTAAGTTGTTTCATGGCGGATTAGAGTAATGGGATTAGTTAGCGGAGCAGGGCACCGCGCGCGCATGCCGCTGTAACGAACAATAAAGATGACAAGTGTTTCCAGGTCATGTTTCAGGAACTCTGAGAGGTCGCTTATCAAGGCCACTAATTTGCGCTTTGCTTCTCGTTTGTATCCTGTGGCGCAAAGGAAGTCAGTAATTATAAAGCGCATTCACATGTGCGCGCGCACACACACACACTTTTATGTGCGTCTATTGTTTCTGTCTTTTGAGGAGAGTTTGATTACCAAATGAAAATGAATGTGCTAGTCCGGGGTTAGTGGTGTGTGTGTGTGTGTTTGTGCGTGCGCGCGCACTCTTGTTGAAATGAGTTTGAGGGTTGTGCTGCTCCAGGCTGATAGGTTGTAAGTCTCCCCCCAGGGCGTTGGGTGGTTTGCCCCCTCTCCCTCTGCATCATCTCTCTTCATTAGAGTCGAGTGGCAGTACCTCTTATGAAAGTGAGACGAGGACACACACAAACACTCACCACAACTATACACACACACACACACACACGCCACCACAATGGACATTTTTTCTTTTTCTTTCTCCTTCCTGTTTCTTCCCTCAATTCGTACCCCGCTCTTTCTTTGTCATGTGTGCTTTCATCCCTCTCCTCATTTCTTTCTTTCTTTCTTTCTTTCTTTCTTTCTTTCTTTCTTTCGTTCATTCTTTCTCTTTCCTTTACATTTCTTTCTTTCTTTTTCCTTTACCTTTCTTTCTTTCTTTTTCCTTTACCTTTCTTTCTTTCTTTATTTCTTTTTCCTTTACCTTTCCTTCTTTCTGTCTGATTGGCTGTCTGTCTGTCTTTCTTTCTTTCCTACCTTTATCTTTTCTTTCTTTCTTTCTTTCCTACCTTTAGCATTCCTTCTATTCTTGTCTTTTTCTCCTTAACACCCTCTTCCTAAGGACACGGACACACGCACAGACACACAGACATGCTCTGTTATTACATCTACTACTCCTCAGAGACTTCCCATTGCAGTTATTTCCATGGAGCGTGAACACACACACACACACACTCACACGCATGCACACACATACACCTGGTAGAAAATAAATAGTTCTTTATCTTATGCTATTCTGTACCTCTGCACGATTGTGTATTACTCTGGTTTTAGTTCACCTGTGTATGACATCAATGATTCTAGCACACATAAGCATATACACACACTGAAGTATGCATGCTCACATGAACACACACACACACTGTTCCTGCAAGACGAGCTTTGCTGCATTGGCAACACGCTGCAATTTGAGCTCATCCGAACGGCTGGCTAAACATGCTCTGATGAGCTCTCACCACGGCGCTTAATGCGAACACTGATTGGACAGCAGACGGAGAGAGCTTAATGGCTAGGGCAAGGAGGAGAGGGAGAGATGAAAGGATAGAACAAGAATGAGAGATGGACAAAGAAATTGAGTGCGCAGCTCCGTGAGCACAGAGGCTTAGAAAGATGAAGAGGAAATAGGAGATGAATAGAGGCTCAGAAAAAAAGCGATAGTAAATTCGAATGGGGGCAAGTGGAGCGAGGAGAACCGGGGATGTGTTTATAGGGAGATCAATAGAACTGATGAAATATGGAACAGAAGATCTTAACTAATGTAATATACCAGTGTGAGAGTAACGGCACTATAATTCAGAATACACTAACAGATTATGATGTTATACTGTATGTACACCTCTAAAACACACCAACACGCTCAGGCAGAGCAGAGGCTCAAACAACACGATGAGAGAGAGACGTGTAATTCAGCGAATCAGTACAAAGCCGTAATATTACAATAAGCAACGTAAGCTACTTTTAATAACGTAATTACACACAGCACGTTTATAGCGGGAATATAGCGCTGATGATGTAGCTGTCTGCGCTAACAGGGTGCGCAGAGGTCTGCTAATGCATATTTTAACAGGCAGGAAGGACGACCTATCGTAATGTTCGGACACACAAGTTTTTTGGGTCCTACGCCTTCCACAGACGATATAAATACATAGAGTGCTTAACTTAACGTTCTATCGAGATGTGAAGAGACTTTCAACCAGCAGAACAACAAATGTTTTTGAACAAAATCTCTGTCTGGAATCTCCTACCGTGCCTTTAATTTTTGTTTTTTATTAAGAAGCCATTTCAGCATTAATGTCTTAAGGACATTAATGTGTTTAAGACGCCCCATGATCGCTAAGGTTTAATTATATTGGACTAGCATTGTCATCATCACTCCACCTCAGGCCCTGTCAGCGTCTTCGCGTGCTTAGTGGCGCCATTTAAAGCCATCTGATTCCCAGACAAGAAGGCAAAGGCTTCCATTTCCTGAGCTAATTATGTGCTGTTTATCTTCCGTATGACTGACTGCCCACACTGCTATCCATCACATGTTTACCATGCTCGGGTCTTTGCCAGTCTTGCAAAGCTCCTGGAGCAGTGTTATGATTGGTCGAAGGTTGATGAGTAAACTGGTCGGCCGAAGAGATGGAGAGTGAGCGAGCAGCGCCGGTAAATGAGTGCAATGATGTGAACTAGGGCAAGAGGAGGAGGGCAAATGGAAGAAGGGATTCGTTCGTATCACACTTGCAGCCACTGGCGCATTGGATTGCGGCAAATTTTTCCGTCTGTGTCTAGCATTTGTGTTTCTTATTAATAGGGTGTAATTAGTAGTGCTACAACAAGCAGCCTCCCTACTATCACCCCTTTTATATGACCTCGAAATAAGCGACTAGTCTGATAGCCATCACATCACACCTCGAGTAAGAGTGACAGCAAGACTGTTCGCCTGCGGAGATGCAGACAGGAACAGGGTGAGTGAGTGAGTGAGTGAGTGAGTGAGTGAGTGAGTGAGTGAGTGAGTGAGTGAGTGAGTGAGTGAGTGAGTGA
>JAOUQX010000036.1:6001709-6015767 GCA_028566295.1 Liobagrus marginatus
GTGTGTGAGAGAACTGGTTTGGAATTAGATTAGTCGTCTCACTATTGACATGTCTATTGATCTCACTCATGGTGGTGATGCTGGTGTGTGTGTGTGTGTGTGGTGTGGCCAGATCTGAGCGGATACAATAAGAGCAGCCAGGCCTTGAGGGAGCCTGCAGCCTTGATTACTCCAGCGTAGTGCAGTGGCAGAGGGCAGATAAGGCTAAGCCCCCTATCTTACCCCCCGCCCCCGCCCCGCCCCTCCACCATCCTTCCAGTTTACTGGGACATATTGCACATTTCAGTGCCAGGCTTTGGAGTCATATCATAAAAAAGTGCCAGTTCTATCTAACCTTTCCCCAAGGTAAAGACTGTCTTAAGACCTTTCTTCAGTCAAATCGCATTAATAACCTCTTTCCAGGTTCGGGAAAACCTACGGCGGAAAAGTGGCAGACGCTTTTGATGCCTTTGCCCTTTTACCTTCGTGGCTTTCATTTTTAGAGTGTAGTAAAAAAAATAAAAAAGGGCTTTCCACAAATAGCCTAATCAGCTTTCAGCATTTCCTGTTGCTGATTAGCACTTTGGCTCGTCGGATGTGGTGTAATACATTTAGCCGATCGTATGTAAACTGTTAACAAGTCAAGAAGCTTTCGTTGTCATTTCAGCCATATAGCGCTGATGCAATACACCGTTTCTCCAGGGCCGTGGTGCTGCACGGAACAACGGAAAGTCACACAGACAACATGGAGCGATATAAAACAAACAACACAGAGCTACAAAACAAATTTACACAGCACAAAGAAACGTGCCTTATGGCTCGTACTAACTCTCAGTACTCACGTCAGTTTGGTATTTTAAGATAATTTTGCTTTGCTTGGTCTAACATGGACGTATAATCCCTGTGGTCTGTCTTTAGATCTGGTTTGGCTAAATCCGCAGGTCACACCCGGCTCCCTGGTTCAAGGACCGGCGTGGTTCTGGTCTTCGTCATGTCTGCATAGCTCTCGACGACACTAATGGCTGCAGGAAGTGCCGTTACTCTAGTAATCGTTTCTCTAATCTGGAAAGCCTTCATAGTTGGACCTGCTGGATTGGAGCAGTTGGACAGCTGAGTTGTCCGCTGTCTTCTTGTGTGTGTGTGTGTGTGCGCGCTTTGGGTTTGGGGGGATTGGGGGGGTCCTTCTGTAAATGCAGCAGGGTTCTGACTGTTAGCTGAAGACGCCATTCGTAGCAGTGGGCTCAGCAGTAGGTGTGCACACGTGTGTGTGTTTGAGTGTGTGTTTGAGTATCTGCTGGGCACAGAGGGTGGAGACGCTGCCCTGATGTGTTGCCTCGCCGCATGCCAGCAGCCTGTTCGATAGAGAAAACACCTGCCTGAGTTCACACGCGTGCGCACACACACACACACACGGAGCAGAGAAGTTTATCTACTCTCTGATTGATTTTCTTATGCATGCATACATTCCGAGATGCACACTGGAAGCAGAGAGGTGTACAGGTGGAAGAGCTAGCCTTTGCTGAGCGTACTCATGCAAGCGCACACACACACACACACACACCAAAGCGTAGAAGATAACCACAGGTTTTAACACTCCTGAGGTCAGCTCTAATCCGAGCCCCAATCTTGTCCAGCAGTGCCGCTCGGTCTCGGCCTAGCTGAACCTATTAACTGTGCTAATTAATTCCATTTAATTTAATCTCCACACCGCAATATCGTTATTACTGTCGTATCATTTTGGGCTAAAGCTAAATGTATATATATGAAATCAAGTAGCATTTTACTGGAGGGTTTTAACACTCTATCACACACTGTCCAGCTACAGTCCCAGAGAATTGTCTTATAGACAAGCTGTTTGTGACTCCCACTGTCCAGTCTGTCTGGGGGCTTCACAATGGCCTTAATTGCTTTAAATAGCTGCTTCCTGAGTGTCTGGAAAATAGACATCTTCTTCAGTTGGTTGAGTGTGTCGTTTGAACACAGCACTCCCACTTAATTGGGCAGACAAGAGGGCAAAACAAGGGCAATAAGGCTTTGTTTCTCATGAAGAATAAGAGAGTTACTGCACAAACGCGTCGACTCTACTGCACCAGACGGGTCCCTGTACTCAATCCTGCTGCTGCTTTGTTCTTTGCTTAAATAGTTGTGATAGTTCAAATGTAAAGTGGTGAGAAACACAAATCCACAAGAAGGAGAATAATTGGCACGTTTGCGTGTTGTTGAGTTGATGTAATGCTCTTAAAGAGGCCGAACGAAAGGGCAGCTTTACAAACCAAGAGGTTGGACTGATACAGCAACATTCGGCGCACTCTTATACGTGGAGCGTTTATTGATCTTCCCTCTCAACACACACACACACGCACAGATGCATGATAAAAAGCATGTGTGATCCACAATGTATTTGAATTCTTATGTCAAATTGAAAACACACACACACACACACACACTGTGTGTATTTAGCACACGGCATGGGCATGCAGATATCAATAGTCTATAAAACCCTGAACATTTTTTAGTTCCTCCATCGGTTTTTAGAGTTTGAACAGGAACTTAACATCTGTACAGCACTGTGGATGTTGTTTCTCACCAGTTAGGGTAACTAATCCGTAAACATAAGCTGATACCGAGTACCGATATGTTGTCATGGGGATCAACCGATCCCGATGCGTCAAGCTTTATACAACTAATATGAGCGCTCTCTGATCAGCGTTAACCTTTTTACAGATAAAGTAATACTATAGATTATATTTGTATATATTTGTTACATGTTTACAGTAATGATGTGATATATGTAATGTAATGTAACTATCGTTTTAACAGAGTATTAGATAATTACAAACATTCATTATACAGTGAGCATTTTAACGTCTTTAAAATGGGTATCAGGATACTAAATATAAGACATGAATATATACGGACAAAGATCGGTTCGCGAGATCGGTACGTCTCTACCCTTAAGTCTCTCCTTTCTACAGCATGCGGAGAAAAGAACGTAAAGAAGTGACTGGTGCTGTACTGTAACGTGTAAGTGACATATAAAGGCATTCTCCAATGATTTAAAGCCATCATGCATTGCATAGGCCGCTAACTAGTGCCAGTTAGTTAAGTGTACCAGCAATGTCCCCATGTTGGGTATTAGTTCCTAACCCTACTCCCTGCTCGAATGAAGCGCTAAATTACAACGGCACTGCCTATCAGAGGAACTGATCAGATAAATCATAAAACGTTCATTATTGTAAGTGTTTCAGGGTAGATTAAAGTTTTTAATAATATGCCGAGTCAGTATCATGTGTAATTTGAGAATTTAGATTTTAATCTTTATATAAAAATTTTTTCTTAATGGATTTTTTTTCCCTACTTATTTTGCAAATGAACTTAAAATTGTAGGCAGACTGTTGCTGCTGGACAAAGACTGACCAGGCTGCCAAAGATACAGCGAAAGAGAGCGAGACAGACAGACCATCCTGTATCGTTGTCGTCTTTCCTTCACCTCTGTCGCTATTAAAGCCTCAGCAATCATGGCACTTTACCCTAAGACGCTTAAATGCCCTTTTAGCTACTCATCCCTTACAGGAGGCTTTTACAGGCCAGTGGGTTGTCTCATCCAGACACGTCATTCGTCGCTCTGTCTCTCCTGTCTCTTTTCCTCCGATGGATTTCGCAGCACTCTGTGATAGCTGTCACTCAGCCGTATCTATCCAAATGCATTTAGATTGTCCTGCACGATGAAGAGAAAACCGTTTATCCTGCTTTATTGCTTTATATCATCCTTTCCTGTTTTTTTACCTGGCCGAGTCACAGCGAAAGGAAAATCGAGCGTTTTGTAAAGTCTTGGGGAGTAAAAAAACAGGACAAAAGAGCACAATGCCTATAAAAGTGCGACTATCGCCTGTTGTGCAAAGACCCTGCTATTATTGAACTGCCACCGCTACCAGAAGAACAGAGGTCATGTTTCCTCTTTCTTCTTATTTTTTATTTCTCTTCTCTTGCCTTTTAGACAGGAAAGTAATTTTCTGTTAGTTTCATGAGGATCAGGCAGCAACGTTAATGACTCGCTCGTTCCATCACTGAGCCGCCCTCCCCGACCCCTTCTTCTCCACAAATCTCGCTGTTATATATTCCAGGCCAATTCCAGCATCATTGATTTTTCAGCTCTCATAAGTGACACTCCCCCTGCACGAATTGTGATTATTGTGCTGATGATTATTAATCAGCGATCGCCGAAGTCACCGAAACGCCGCGGTGTTTAACACTTCTGCCAATCCTGCCGCAGACCAATCAGCCATCGGCGTCTCCGCTCGGCAGCCAATCAACAAATTCCCATTTGCTGTGGAGCAGCAATTATGGCAGATGATTGAACACAACGGCATTCGTTATGGCCATACGCCCTCGTTGTAGATTTGTGATATATTGGGCTTACTGTTACACTAAATGATCTCAGTGTTTATTGGTATTGGTTTCAGTGCGGTTATGCTACACATCAGTCTGTTTATTTGACAATTTTCCTCGTGTACGGCACACACACACACACACACATATATATCTCATATTCCTGACCACACACATGCTGAAATCATTTAGTGTTGGATTGGTTGAGGTTATGCTACTTGTCATGAACTGTTCTGTTTAGTGTGCTGGTGGAGCGTTAATGAAAACAGCGTGAACCGATCGTGCAGGACGTAAAGAAAAAGGAATGAAAGGTGTGGCACATGCGCTTTTTTTCCTTCACCTACTTTCAGCGCTGATAATTGCATGTTAGCTTTTGTCCCAATCAGCAGCTTTTATGATGTCTATCACGTTGATGTCTTTCCAAGCTTTTCGGTTTCATTAAAGCGATGCATTATTTTGCTATCACTGTGTTTTATATATTTAACCTTTCAGCCGGCCGTATTTGTGTGGGTTTGTTGGTCTCCGTCCTTTGACATTTAGAGAGAAATAAAATGCAAGAGTCACAGCGCATTGGGCGTGTGTCGGTGTACTTTGCCAAGTCTGGCCTTAAGCCACAACCTTGCATCTAAGACATTACTCTAGATGCACGAAAAACGCCTGTAAGCTCATATGTTGTTTATAAAGCGCGCGGTGCTTAAGATGTAGCTGTGTTATAGTGTTGGGCTGCTCGATTATGGGGGAAAAAATCATAATCACGATTGTTTTGGTCGTTACTGAAATCACGATTATTTTTACTCGATTTCTCATTGACTTGGGAAACGTGTTTATTGAACAACACTGAGTTCTCCTTAAAATGAATCATATATATAAATGTATAAACAACTAGCTTAAAAATAAACAAAAATGATCATTTAGATCAAAAAATTTGATCAGCGATGTAGCGCACTTCAACAATCTCGTGGAAAACAAGTGACTTTAATAAATAAAATGGACATAACAGGAAAAAAATGTTTAGAAAATGAATTTGCTCACGTATGTGTTATATAAAACAATATATGACTAAATAATCGTTTTTTTCCCGATTATGTAGCGTTTGTGATTGGTGGGAGTTAAAATAGGAAATAGAAAATTATTAATTTCACAGCACTAGTATAGTGACATGTGGAAGTGCATTTTCCTATACAGTATAGATATATTCCTGTATAAAGAAATCTTTTCCTTAGCGTAACATAGTGTTTCCTGGTTGTCTATTTTCCAGAATGGAAGGCATTAATAAGCAGTAATCGAGTTTATAATGGTATGGTATCAAGCATCTCAGAATCACCATAACCACTTTATTCTAATCAATCTTACAGTGAATCCGGAGCCTGTCCTGGGAATACTATGACTGAGGCACGATTACACCTTGCATGTGTACACACTCTTTCACAGCTAGAGGCAGTTTAGCACAGCCAAATCCACCTATTGGCAAGCTTATGGTCGAAGGTACCCGGAGATAAAGCCCACAAAGTCTCAGGGACCATATGCAAACCTTAATCTCGTCACAGTAAATTGAGCTGGGGAGGACATTGGAGACATGAGGGTCTGTAAGGACACAAATATGTCTTCCAGATTTATGTCATCGATTCCATCGACAAGTGAATGTAATCAAATATTTGTGATTTTTCCACATGGAAACTGTTCTGTAACACAAGCTAGGGCACTACTACTCACTCAGCGTGTTTATTCCGGGTTTGATTTTAGTTTAGATTCAGTTTTATTTGACCTAAAATTCATTTCTCCTGGTGTGTGGTAATGTTGCACATGGAACAGCATTTAACTATCTTGAAATATGAATCAAATACATTTGGTAGTACTGAAAAGTGCTGAGGTCTCTAATAATGAATACATCACTTTTAGTTCACCTGGTGATGTTGACTCAATGGTCCCTCAATGGGCTCTGGGTCACTGATCAGAGGGTCGGGTTCAAGCCTCGCACCAGGCAAGCTACCATCATTGGGTCCTTGAGCAAGGCCCTTAACCATCAGTTGCTCCAGGGGCACCACATGTTCTGGCTGACCCTGCGCTCTGAACCCAGCCTTCAATTTCATAAGCTGGGATATGCGGAATAAAAACATTTCACTGCATATATGTGTATGTGATAAATATTATTTGAATTTAATTTGAATTTAGGTACAACATCTATTAAGATGGAACATAGAAACACAATGTTTTTTAGGCGCTTCTCTTCTCCACTTTCTTTCTGTGTTTGTTTGAATCCAGTGGCTTAGTGCTTTAAGCTTCATCTTCCTCTATGAGACCGAGTGATCCTCAGAGGGACGAGGTTCGGCTCCTTCCTCGTGTGATGTGGATGAAGAATACACGCAGAGCTGTGCAAAAGAACCAGGAAAGCACATGTGTTTTGAATTGAGGCACAGTTTGAACAAGGAGGGTATGTGTGTGTTGTCTCCTGTGTGTTTAACTGAGACAAAACTTCTCATGTGGCCCATTTCTAATTTTATTGAAGTATTTCATCATTCTGCTCTTCTACTCTAAACAAAACACTTCCCTTTAAACTGGATTCAGAGTGCTTCACATACCTTTCTGTTCCGTAATATGTCCCAGGCAGTGGACAAAGCAATTTCATGGGGCTTTAGTATCGCTGGCACGATGGTGCAGTGGGTAGAGTTGGCATTTCATGGCTCCCGGGTGCCTAATTCAGTCCTGAGCTCAGGTTACTGCATGCGTGGGGTTTTGCATGTTCCCCTAAAGGCTGTTTGGTGTTTCTTTAGGTTCTCCTGTTTCCTCCTCCCTCCTGAAAACATGACTAGAGATGTATTGCCTCAAGGTGTCATTTTATATATGCGTGTGCGTGGTGCTATGAAACGGGCGGGTTCTGTATATACCACATCCTAACCGGGTTGAAACAGGGGCAGGATTGTTATTATTATTAAGGATGCACCGATACCAGTTTTTAAGGATAAGGTACTCTCCATTACCGATGCATGCACCTGTATTACATTTTTTTGGTGGTCTGGGAATTTTCCAAGCACAACACATTGAGACTAATGCATATAGGACAGAAATACCCTTTAAAAAACATATCATTGTGTCTGTGATGTGTGTCAGTGTCAGTTCTGTGTGACATATACTGTAAATTATGTCATGTCAGGTATCAGCCTTTGGTATCGGTGTATTTTTACAAGTACATGAGCTGAATATCGGGCCTGGCATATCGGTATCGGTGCATCCCTAGTTATTATGGCACACCTGAGCTATAATAATGGTGTGTTTGATTTAGTTGACTGAGGAAAAAAGCTCCAAGATCCAGTCAGCTTTCTTCTCCTGTGAAATTAGGTCTTAACAAAGGCAATTTAATGAGGATCAAGAGTGAAATGGAAGTAGGCTGAGATTTAATTCACTGTACCCAGCGTTCCCATCCCACCCCTCCACCTGAGGCTTGGCCCCACCTCACAGGATATTCTACAAAGCCACACACCCACTGTGCACAAATCCCTCAACACCCTCTAATCAAACATGTTTGCACCTTTCACACATCCGGCGACTGGCACAACTTCATTTGACCTCAGCCAGGCTAATCTTCCCGAATCCACTCTTTCCCGGCCCTTTCCTGCATGACTTTACATGAGCTGCTCTTATTGTTGCCGTTTTGTTCTTTCCTCTTAAAGTCTTTGCTTTTTAAGTCGTTTGTGCAAAGGAAGTGCTCCATGTAAGCTTATTATCAGCAACATGAACGATTGCAGCGTCCAGTAAGTTGACCGTGGCCTTATAAATTGGAACCAAACGTTGCAGAATGTGAGGGAAATGATCTCTTGTATGTTTTCTTTCTCGCTCTCGTTCGTTGCATGTACTCGCCTCTTACACTTTTTATTTCATTAGAAAATTTGAAATAGTTTTCCTCATCGGTTTACTTTTTTAGCACGAAACTTTCTCTCCAGTCCAGACTGATGACAGAGATGACTATTTTTTGCACACAGATATGATATTTCTCGGCTTCATTCCTCTCGCCGTACCCTACGGTGATGCATCACAATATAATATAGTCCCCATAAACCGATTTCTGCACAACAGCCCCGAGCAGCATTCTAGCAGTAAGAGGCACCAAATCTTTAGGGGAACGAGATGTGGTGTGCACCCCTCCACTCGGCACCGCCTGACATTAGGTGGAAGGCAATAAACTGCGAGAGATAAGAGGTAATGTAGGAGCTGGCGAGAGGCTTAATAATCATGATGTCTATAGTGGCGGCTCCCCTACTGTCACGGAGCGCTTTGTGCTTCAGTTCACTCGGTGTAAGAGGGTGTTAGAGAAGTTTTCCTCACGCTGTAATGATGTGAATAAGTACTTGTAAGGGCTGTTTCTGTACTTGTGAAAAACAGGGAATTTTTTTTTCCTTGGGCATGTCTGGAAATGATGATATCACATCATTTTGGTGCTACCAGCTGTTTGCATAAGATCAGCCCGATAGGACGGACATCAAGGAGTACAGATACACCGATTAAACTATGGTGCGAATGTTGAACTCTGTTCTTTAACCTTCTCTAGCACTAGGGTTAGGGATGCACCGAAACTGAGCTCATGTACTTGTACTCGTAAAAATACACCGATACCAAGTTCCTCGTGACGTATTTGGCAGCCAGAACTGACACACATACAAACAGACACAACGTCAGCCTCCGCAGTGTATTTCAAAAGTATTTCAAAATGAATGATGACCTTTTTTCCTTTTTCATTATGCGCTTGCTTATTCTGCCCTTCGAAGGTTATTGCTGTCCTTCATTAGTCTCAACAAAAAATTAATAAAATACAGTTATCGGCGAGTACCAGGAAAAAATATGTTAGTACTCGAACTGGTGTCAGTGTGCCCCTGACTAGCATACAAATCCATATATAATGGAAATAATTCCATCGGACTCACAAATACGATGAGCGGAAAGATCATGTTCTTTAAACCAGACGATGGAATATAAGTTTTAAAGTTTTTCTACACTTTAGCAGTACTATAAAAAGCGTGTATGTTTGCGTCAAAATATGTTTGTGTATAGTTCAGAGGGTCATGGGTTAGTAAAAGAGTAGCTTGCATTACAACAGAGATTATCAAAGCTCATTAGTTTTTTTAACAATCATATTAAATAGAAGTGTAAACAGTTAGCAGGGTGTGAAGTCAGAAAAATGCTTGGGTTATGATTAAAATAGGGTAAGGGTTAATGGCTTGTTTACAACTTTGTGTGGTATTGAGATACACAAGTTTAATGTAATGCTAGTGTAACGACTCGCTAAATCCGAAAGGCTGTGTTCGGATTGCGAGTCGTGATGTGGATGCAGAGACAGGCTTAGATGCAGGTTTAGAAAACAAAGTCTTTACTTGAGCTTGTACTTCCATGACAATAAACTTGAAATCAATGAAACTCTGAGCAATCGACATCCACCACCATACACAAACAAACAACTACGCTGGTCTTGCTCCGGCGTGCTCTACTTAAACTCCCCGTGATTAGTGCAAAACATATTCAGGTGCGCGTGATTCAAAACCGTAATTGTGTGAGTGAAGCTGTGTGCGTGTGAGTGAACCTGTGAATATTACATGCAGTGTTTTGGCGCCCTCAGGCGGACGACCCGTCCACCACCATTGTCCCTTACAGCTAGCATGCATGTGTTCTTAGACTCATTGATTGGGTTATTTATTTATTTATGTAAAATATGTGTAATAACTCCAGACTAGAATTCAATTCAAGTTTTATTTGTGAGAGCTCCATTGCAGTTGTTCAGAAATATATACATACATTCAGGATATGAATTTTGGGATGATGGTGGCTATATGTAGTGACGCTTCAGACAGATTGGGATCCATGTGCAGCTTCAAGTTTATTTTAGAGAGAGAGAGGCGCACACCGATCAACCAGACAAAGAAGTAAGAGCGGCGTTCAAAGCCATAATCTAGGGAAGTCCAGTTGGAACAGTCGGAATAACAGGCTTTATCAGGCAGGTAATCGAATAAACAGGCGCGGCTCAAAAACACAGATAAATCCAAACAGCTTGAGATGAACGGCTTGGGATGCTGACGGTACAAACTATACGTTGCATTGCTTCTACGGTATCTGGGTAATGGAGTTCCTACTATTCCGGGAAGTGAGACCTCTGATGTTCGGCAGCGGAGTTTGTGACACTATATATGTGTGTGTGTGTGCGTATGTGTGTGTGTGTGCGTATGTGCGTGCGTGCGCACGCATGGAGAGAGGAGTGAGGGTTACAGGCAGATGTTTTAGTAGCATAGACATCTGTCTCGTATAGCTTCTTTAGACAGATGGATATGTGACGAATTCAGAGCTTCAAAGCATCGACCAGAAGCTTCGGAAATCTCCTCGGATTTTGTCTCAAACAGTAGAAGGGCATGCAAGTACAAACGTGCATGCGAACACACAAGCAAATCCCAAAAGACGGCCTATGCTCTAAAGAAAGATGAACAGGTGCTAATGATGTGTGTGTGTTTCTGAGATCAGAACATTGGTGTATGTTGTGACAGCTGAGGCAGCTCATTTTATCCATATAACGTGCTAATCCACCATGCACTGCTTTGGAAATACCAACTCAGAAACCGAGACCAGTCTGTCATTGCCTTCTTAGACTCCTTGAGTGTGTGTGTGTGTGTGTGTGTGTGTGTGTGTGTGTGTGTGTGTGTGTGTGTGTGTGTGTGTGTGTGTGTGTGCGCGCGCACACTCTTGTGAAGGCACTTACTTCTCATTCCTTTCTGGTCATTTTGCCAGAAACCCATGTGGAGTTGGCAGTCTTTCCTGTTAACATCAGGCACAAACCCCTCAAACTTAGCGATATAAAGTTTATCCCAACAGAACTACTTCTAATAAGGAACTGCTTGTTCCACTCACCCAGTAACTGATTTCTCCACTTACAGTCTGGAGAAGCCATCAGTCTGTGTAGCTGTTTTGAACAAACTGGCATCTCAGTACACCGTATGCAGCAGTGGGCTTAAAAAGGCAGCTGCTTGTGATTAGTCCAGAAAGGACTAATACTAATGAACAAAGGTGATACACAAGCCCTGGCAGGGCAACTGAATTTACAGCTTCAGACTGATCAGATTATATATATAGTATAGTTTGTGACTATATATACTGTGTATATATACTGTATAGATAGATAGATAGATAGATAGATAGATAGATAGATAGATAGATAGATAGATAGATAGATAGATAGATAGATATAAAGTATATATAGTGTCACGAATAGCGGAGTTTCGTGACACTGTGTGTGTGTGTATATATATATACACACACACACACACGTTTGTTTTGCTGTCTTAGTGAGGACATTCCTTAAGTGTCATGGTTTTTGTACTGTAGAAACTGTACATTCTATCCCACTACACATCACACACAACATTCTGCATTTTTACACTTTTAATAAAACATTGCTTAGTATGTTTTTAAACCTATTTACTTATGGGGACTCATGAAATGATACATACAACATGCTTATGTCGTAATATCAGTGTAATACTATCATAGTGTAATGTCATTATACAAATTTGTGTCCTCATAAACCATGAAAACACACCCACGCGCACCCACACACACACACACTCCTTATTAGAGAGAGGAAAAGCTTTATTTCTGAGAGAAACAGTGTAGTACATCTCATCTGTTCTTGTTATAGCTGTAGTAGACTTTCTATGGAATAATTTCAACTTCATGAAAGCAAAGTATGAATACCGATACTGCCTGTTGTACATCATACTAAGTTGTAAGGTTGTAAATGAGTATTATGCGACTCATACAGAGTTAAAGCCTACAAAAGAAGAATGTGTGCAGGAAAGCAGTCCCTGCTTAAGGCTTTGGGCTACTCATCAGATGGTTAACAGTTCAATCCTACCACTTTCCGGCTGCTACTGTTAGCTTCTTGATCCTCTACCGCTTAGTTATATCCTTTTTTGTTTGGTCTGGATAAAAAGATCAGCCAAATACATCATTTTAAATGCTGTGTATGTAAATGAGTCACACATACAAAACAAAACTAAACGACAATCAAATGACTTTTAGATTTGTATGATGGTTGCAATAAAATTCCTTTTCTCCTTACAATTTGGAGGTATCAGAATGTAGAATCAAATATTTGTACCTAAGCATTTTCTTTCAGGCAAATAGTTGGAAGTGGTGGCTCAGTGGTTAAGGTGTTGGACTGCTGATCTGAAGACCGAGGTGTGATTCCCAGCATTGACAAGCTACCACTGCTGGGCCCCTGAGCAAGGCCCTTAACCCTCAACTGCTCTGTTGTAAGTCGCTCTGGAATCTGGAAACAGCCGTCAGAATTAAGCAGAAATCCTTAAACATTGTGCATTCCATGCACGTACCTGCAGAAGGGCGTAAGGGGTGTGTAATAAATTATATGGAGTAAGGATTTATATAAAAAGCACACACACACACACACACACACACACACACACACACACACACATATATATATATGTATCATAGGCTCATAGGCGTATCGTATAATAAATGCTCTATCAGTGTAGCTTAATGGGCGGTGACACTAATAACGCGAGTATGCTATATGCTAAGTCAGAAGCTACCATAATAGTCTTATATGGGTTTACGTAAAGTTTTACCCTTATTTCCTTATGTATTAATTTATTATAATAATATTTACAATAATTTATTGTTGAAATAAATAAAGAGCATAAATAAGAGCATTTATTCAATTAGTTTGTTGGGTTAAAAAGGTGTTACTTTTTAAACAAATAACTACTGGACTAATGGCATTCATCTACCTGCTCGTGCACAATGCAGCTTATATTGCGTCACAAACCATGGCCTCCCCAGACTGCAAGAAGTTAGAGAAATCAGGGACCTGGGGGAGGGGGCCAAGTAGTTTTATTTTTAAGAATAATCAATATTCCTTCTGACGTTGCCAGGACCAATGAATTCTTTTGCTAAATGTATAAACAATAATATTTTGCGTTAGACGCCTCACCTTGATACCTGTACTACTGCACATTCTTGTAAAATCCAGCACCTGCTGCACTGCATACATAAGCCAGGGCTGTCAGTACAGTTATTAATACTGAGTGGTTGAATTAGTGTGAACACTAGAACGGAAACAGGATTAGGGCTCCAGCACAGTTGTCTCCTACCCTGGAATTCATTTAGCATATACATTTGTTTCACTTAGTCTCAATTAATGAACTTCACTGTCTAACAACTGGCCATATTTTCCCCCCACATAACAATAGGTCCTTTTTAGGCTTATTATACATTTTTTTACAGGATTTTGTGGAATAACAAGTTTATTTGTTATTTATTGTACGTTCAAAAGTTTCATCAGTCGAGCTGTGATTAGTTCTTACAAAAAACCCATCTTACAGCAATTAGTATGTAGAATGATGAATCCCATACAGGCTTTTGCCCGGTGTTGCTCCCCCATTGCTTGCTTCCACTCTACCACCCCAGTGGTTTCTCCATGGCCCACTGGAGGCCACCCTGAGTGACAAACCTCCCTATAGGAAATTGGGATCATAATGACAGGGGCGGTTAGTGCCAGATGGGTGAGTAAGAAGGTCAGAGAGCAGCATGAGGCCAGGCTTATGTCTGTGTTCGAGCTGAATTCTGTGTGTGTGTGTGTGTGTGTGTGTGTGTGTGTGTGTGTGTGTGTGTGTGTGTGTGTGTGTGTGTGTGTGT
>JAOUQX010000036.1:6015867-6027505 GCA_028566295.1 Liobagrus marginatus
TATATACATACACACACACACACACTACGGAGGGCTATAGATGTTCCGCAGTGTGCCGTGTCATTCTTACAGACCTACTGTAATCCATTACATGCACAGAACGTCTGCAAAACATGACTACCTTCCGTGACTGCAAAACTTCATCTAAAGTATGTTTTTAATTTAAGCTTAGATGACGTTTTCTTAATTTTAGCTGCACCAAAGTGAGCTATTAAGCTCAACTGAATCACATTTATACGAAGGAGCCCAGACTAAAGTGCTGATATTACAGCCTCATCTCTGCTCAGGCCACTGGGAAATAACAACCAATGAGAGTTTTAAATATGTGTGGCCTCCCCTGCCTCTGTCTTCAGGCCTCGTCCCATGTGACCTAACTGACTCGGCAACCATAGCAATAGGACACCCTGAGCAATTCAGTCTGGCTTACATGAATCACACTTAACAGCGCTCCACACTTCTTTTTATCCTCCTGTCACAGACAGATTTATTTATTTTTGCGCTTCCATTTTTATTCCACTATTCAATGGCCATTTTATTTGGCTCCTGAATGCACACACCGTGTCTTAAGAGGTGAAGAAAAGCTTGGAGGACAATGTGTGCATGGCCAGCCTTCTCGCGCCGACGGCTGAATGATTTCTCCCTGTGCGTGACTTTAAAAGTGGTGGCGCCAGTGTGAAAGTCATTCGTTTTATTTAAACCGCGGCCGTTTATCGTGTATGTAGGGTGTGATCATACCTCAGTTTAAAGTCTAAGTTAAGAAGAGAGGCCTCTTTTCCCATTCCCTCTTCACTGGCATTTTTAGTGCGATCTAATTTAATTAAAAGGGAAGTTGGCACTCTGGTGCCTATATATTACTTATTCATAGAGCCACTTTGTTTCCTGCGAAGCCGGTCTCTAGCCGTAAAGCACACAGAAGGACAAAGGCCTCTGTGCTCTCAGCATTCAATAAGAAAGTGTCGGGTCACTGATCCGAGCTCAGTGTAAACACAAGCCCAGGAACGGGGAGTCTGAGCTGGAGCAGTGTACTTTGGGAAATAAGCTTGTATACCAAAATGAAAGAGTTCGATGGGTTTCTTTCCTCTCTGGACAGAGGAACTCATAGCATTGGGAAGGTTGGATGATCCATGCTCAGTGTTCTTTCTCACTCTGACAGTGTTACAAATGTCTGATGTCGAAAAAAGACTGATGTGTGCTACAGGAAAAATAAATTGCTGAGGTTCCCCATTACTGTACTACACTTGACTCCAATGTAAAGGCTATGCCACACTTCAGTGACTGTACCTCAGCGATCGATGGCCAGGATTTTGTTGTACTATGGATTATGGATATTTCCAAAGAACTCTAGCGAAGCGCTCTTTGTGCATGCTCTCCATGCTGTTGAAGATGACCACTAATCCATTTTTCCGTAATGAGGTGTCTCTCCACGTCACATCTACAGCAGCCATCATCATGTCTTAGTTAAAATATAACACGCATCACCAAAATGCATTTAAACTGCACAAGTGTCTTTATGTTCTCTAAGCTGTCTTTAGAGGAGTGTCGTTAACGCTGAGTGCAAATGTGTATACCTATACTGTACATTACTGAAAGGGACTTCATACGTGCCATAAATAAAATGATGTCCAACTTGTTGCTGACCGGGAGAGGTATATAACAGTACGATCATACTCATAGCCTCTAACCAAGACATGTGGGAAAACTTTCATTTAATTAAAGGGAATACATCTTTAAATACATCAAAGCATCTAAAATTATTATTAAGAGTTTTATTACGTTGTTCTAATCTAAACCCATGCTAAGAGGAAGTACACATTAACTAATATTTGTGGGGAATACATTATAGCCAATTGAAAGACATATAAGAAAAACTAATTCAAACTTAATTCAAGTTTTGAATTTACATCCAGTCTTAAAAGGTTTGTTTAACTGGCAATTCTGCATACTCGGAGCCTGTTTAGGAAGTTCACCTTGTTACCTGGCTGGCAGGTAGATTTAAAGCGGTAAAAGCTTTTAATTTAGGCCTGCGGTTCTTTTCTTAAAGCCTGGCCAGCGTCCCAACTTGCAGAAGTGAATGTATAAAAACGGAAGTGCTCCCAATCAATTCCATTCAACTCAATTTATAAAGCTCTTTTAACGATGCACATTGTCCCAAAGCAGCTTTACAGAAGATAAACAATAAGAAGAATAAGTCAAATTCTGAAATGTGTGAAATGTATCCCAATGAGCAGCCTGGGGCACCGGTGTCAAGGAAAAACTCCCTAATGTGATGCAAGTAAGATACCTTGAGAGGAACCAGACTCACGGGGAAACCCATCCTCGTCTGGGGGACAGTATATTGTGTGGTTACAGGTGATATGCCATCTAAATATAAACATATGTTCAGTCTGAACAGCTTTATATCCAGTAGATTCTGTGAAGTCCATAAATCATCAGAGGTCCAGGTTGGTTTAGTAGTTAAATGTAAAATATTCATTGCAAAGTTGCTGTTCGCTGATGGAGAATCGGAGCACGACACCATCACCGCCCGTCCTTGCACACCCGTCCATCAGTCAGCAGCAGTGGTCACCTTTAACCAGAGGAAGTTCATCGGCACGGATCCCAATGGACTAAGGTGATCTTCTGTTTTAGTTTTAAACGAAGATCTGCCAAAGAACAACAGAGAATCAGGTTAATCCTTTACTTTACCATTTCATTCAGATAAGAAGAAGCAAAGTATTGAGATAGGAAATGCTAGTAACATGCAACTGACCCCGAATTCCTGATTAAGGGATGAGCAATGAATTTCAGACTTGTTTGCGATTTTCTAAAACACTAGCTCAGATGCCTACTCGCTAACCTATCATAGATCAAGCACACATTAACAAGCAATGATTCCCTGTTATACCACAGTGCTAATTCCTTTTTATGATTGGCCAGATAGTGTTAAGTGTGTACTCTTATAGCAGGCGCGCCACATAAACATGTAAAAAGCTTTAACGTGTTCATTTATTAAGATATTTGTGAAGGAGTCTCCAGCATCAGCATGTTGTAATAGTTTGCAGAGGTCAAACTGTAATGTTAGGAAATCAGTGTGAGGAGCGTTGCAGATTCACAGTATCATGATGAGCAGTGATTTTTGTTATTAAGAAGAAAAAATAAGTAATAAGTGGTTCTGCCGGAGTTTAAGAGGATAACCGAACTGTTTTTAATGGACGTCTAAAAATAAGAATATGCAGAAATGTTGAAGGTATTTCCATAATGATTATAAAAGCTACTGGAAGTGTCATTGGAATCGCTATGGTATAGTAAAATATAACCAGTCGAGGATTTGCTGTTAAAGTAAGCTAATCAGCTCTGAGGTAGAACAGCATCTATGTGACCTTTTTGGATCTTGTACTTAAGTTTTTTAGATCGATTTTTAACGACCATCTCTCGGTTATTTTTTTTCTAAAAAATTTTATTAAAGTCTGACAAATTCTACTATTTTAGATTTTTGCTTTTCGGTAGCTCTTAAAAACATTTAACTCATTAATACTCTTAGCGTCAGCTGTTTTTGGATTGTTTTCCCTTCACAGTTTAACGCTTTTACTTTCACTATCCAGTTTCCACACTTACCCGCATGACACCTTCACCTTCTTCACACCGTGTTGCCGGTCGTGTCACTCTTCTGCTTCGCCTGGGGATGTGTTCCCTTAATAAGTTAAGCAGTACCAGTAAACATACCCCATTGTCCTGTCCATCTTCACTGCTTTGCAAATACAGCTTTAATTAAAAACTCCTAACACATGTCTTTCTCTGCACACAGTTTTCTTTGCCCCAAGCACAAGGCCGCGGTGTGTATTCGCTGACGGTTATTCACTGACCATCTGGTGGAGGTGTGACCATCACAGTTGTTGTGAGCTCTGTCTTTATAAAGCGTCCGTGTGTACGCTGGTGTGTAAATCTGACTAGTGGCGAAGGTGAAAGGTCAAATGGAATTCTTTTCTCTATGCTGTCTTAGTGGCTATTCCGCAAACTGTCATGGTTTATTATCTGTAAGTGATGTCTGGCCACTACTGCCAAGTCCAGCCGTTTTAGCAAGCATGAATATTTCATCCAGACAATTAAAGACACATTAGATGCTTTCTGTCCTTGAATGGCTCCACGCTTGCTTAATTCAGTCTGCTTAGACAGCCGTGCCCTAAAAGTTGTCAGTGTATCTTAAACTAAAGAGGTGGTGTGTGTTTGTCTGTTGGTTTTGTTTGATTTAGTGTTCAAAAGTTTCAGGGTACTATTATGTAAGTGGTCCTAGCATGAGTGACATGGAGAAATGATTTCCGATGGGAGATGCAGACATACCATGTTTGAAGCCGTATCAGAACCATGAAATGCGTTCAACAGTTTTACGTGTTGGGACGGAGTGAAAGGAGCTGTGGCTCAAAGTAGCCAGTAATAATGATCCGTTGTCTCTCACTCTTTCTTTCTCGACTTTTATTATTTGTTTATTTATTTATTTGTTTGTTTATCTATCTATTTCTTTATTTCTTTATTTATTTGCATTGAGGTTTAGGAAGATTATAACCAAGTAAAATACTGAGTAAAATAATGGTCCACGAGGAAAGTTCACCGAGTGTAGTGTATTTACGTAAATATAACCATTCAAATCTGTCAGTCATTCGTTGTCTAGCAATTATCCTGTTCAGGGTCGAGGGGCGCTGGAGTCTATCCCACTTGATCTAGCTCCCACCGGAGTTAACTTAGAGCGTGGACCCTGGACAATCAGCAGTTAATCACCGGACTAACCCTTAGAGACAGACAACCATTCACACACACACACATTCACTCCTATGGACAGTTTAGAGTAGATAATTCACCTATGCCCATTCACATGTGTTTGGAGGCGGGAGGAAACCGGAAAACCCGCGCAAGCATGGGGAGAACATGCAAACCCCACACAAACACACTGGGCGGGAATCAAACCCATGACCTTCTTGCTGTGAGGGAATAGTGCTAACCTCTAACACGGTGAATCTTAACAATGCAAACATTTAGTGACCTGTTTTTATTTTGAAATTATTTATAGTTAGTTTGTATTATTGTGTGCGAGAGTGACAGGGAACATGAGAGAGAGAGACTGCCTGTGAGTGTATGTGTGTGTGTGTTTGGATAGTAACGTTTGATAAAGTGATCCCAGAATCAACCCCATGCAACCATTACCATCTTAAAGCACCTATGGAAGGATGATTGAAGTGAATGATTGGAAATCTGTTTAGTGGTTAATAATTGTTTTTTTTTTTCCATCAAAGAAATTGTAATGCAAAATATCCCACACACAGCTGATTCTCAGTGAAAATACAAATAATGGCATACAAAACCATTAAACAAGTGAGATGTTACTAAAAAGGTATTTAAACTGATATTTGAATACATGGACGATGCTGCGTTAAGCTAAAGAACGGTCCGAGTTGTTAGGTTCCTGAGGAAATGAAATGAAAATAAAATAAATATCCCATGGTAGCAATATTTCCTTTATCCTTTCATGTTTTATTGTTTTGGATAAAGGGTTATCAGAGATTACAAAAAACCACACATTTCCAAAAGCTGTTCGTTTCAGCCTCTCTGTATTTTAACATTTGCAGCATTTGGCAGACGACCTTATCCAGAGCGACTTACATTTATCCAACTGAGCAGATAAAGGTTAAGGGCCTTGCTCAGGGGCCCAGCATTGGTAGGTTTACGGTGCTGAGAATCGAACCCCGGTCTTCAGATCAGCAGTCCAACACCTTAACCACTGAGCTACCACTTCCCACTTGTTCTTCCGTCTTGGTCCGGCAGGGAGCTGCCTGTCGTACAGCTTGTCATCCTTCTTAGGACAAATGCTAGATGGCCTAAGGAAAGACAACGTGATGTGCTTGTTCTCCCCAAGCGACGCTTCCTCAAACCTTACACACACCTTTAATGCTTTACTGCCAGAGATGAAGCACGAATAGGGAGGTCTTTTTACTCTGACCTTTCTCGAGTCGAATCAAAACAAAATGTGCTCAGGCATATGCAGGGATTGATGCTACAGTGATGTCTAAGAGATGTCTCATGGCATGTGGGTTAGGTTTGGTGAACTGATGGTTTGTGGGTAGGAAGTGGATTGATTTAGGCTTCTTTTCGCTCATCTATACATTCTGCATTGGGTCTGCTTAAATGATCAGGGATTTCTCGAGCGCGTTATGTAGCATCAGTCAGTGTGCTTTGATATGCGAGCCGCTAGCACACTTTCACTTGTACACTTTATCAGGTAGCGCTGATGCTAATCGTCGCATTGACAGTGCTTCTAATCAGAAAGGTAATCCTGCAGATTGCATCGCCTCTTTGTGATCGATTGCTGCCATGTGCTGCTGGCATGTGTGTGTGACTTATGTGGACAGGAATTAACCCCAGTGACTGCTTGTCCGTGCTTTATTGTGCGCTGAATAGCATTGTGTTACCCAGTGTTACATCTTCACTAGAAAAGCAACACTTGCAGTTATTGATCACAGGCTAGTGGATCATGATGATGGGTTGATTGCTGCAAATATTTACATAAGACGAGATTCGATATGACGTCCCTCATAGCGTTTCTCTGCTTGTCTGTGTCTCTCCCCAGATCGGCTGTTATCCTATTCAGGCTCTTCACTTGTCAGTCCACGGCACTTAAGTGCTGATTCATCCGGTCTAAATGTGAACAGACATTAATAAGCCGACATTCATAATTCAGTCATTTTCCCGTTATGGAAGCAGACTTTTTTGCTTGCTGAAGCAGCAGGCACAGTTGGGAAGGTAAATTACGGGTCAATAAATATTAGCCGTGAACCGCGCTGAGCTTTTATGCTAGTCCCACTCTGTAAAACGAGGCCTTTTGTTTTCCCATCTGTCTCCATACGCCAGCTCGCTGACCCGCCCATTGATTTTGACCCAACATTGATAATATAATTGAAATGAAGCCTGAGGCCAGGGCTATTTGTTCATCCCAATGTCTAGCCATTATTGAAGGTCATGACCCCACAACTCTTCCCATCCTTTCAGCTTAGTCCCACAAGAGGATTCCTGCTCCTAAATCCGTAATGGGCAATGGCAAGGGGAAGTAAACACACACACACACACACACACACACACACACACAGACACACATCTTGAGCACTGTAAACACACACATTATCATTTTCTGAATTCACTCGCAATTTAACATGTATAAGTCAGATTAGAAGCACATAGACCTTGAGTCGAGCCATCGTATCTGAGTCAGCAACAGCATCTTGGAATGTCCACGGGCTCTTTATCGGTTTTCGCATACACAGATATTTTCATATTTTACATACAGCAGTCTGGAAGCGCACGCACACACAGACACACACACGTACACATTTACCCTGCCTGCAGCGCTGTGTGAATATTACCTGCACACTATCATCATCTTTAATACGAATACAGACAGGACTTTTGTACCTTTTATTTACATTTACAGCATTTGGCAGATGCCCGCATCCAGAGCGACTTACAGAGACTTATCTCATTTTTATTATCCATCTAAGCAATTGAGGGTAAAGGGCCTTGCTCGGGGGCCCACAGTGGAAGCTTGGTGGGGTTCAGGATTGAACCCACGATATTCTGATAATCAGTCCAACATGTTCTTCATGATGTAATTCATCAAATAATGCAGACATTTTTTTTTTTTAATAGTTTAATGACATTTAAAAAGCAACAGCAATAACCAAAGCAGTTGTCTTGGGATTCGAGCCAATCACCGCCTTAGCTGCAACTTCTTAATCGTCTCTGCTGTAGCGCGGTTGTATCATGGCTGATATCACGCCTGACAATGAATGATTGAAGAAATTCACACCCAATCTCCGTCTCGAAGTATTGAAGACGTTTACACTTCCCTTTTTCACCTGCTTCATTCACTGACTTGGGCTCACGTCCAATCCGGTCTTTAAAACACACTCCGCTACTTCTCCTTGACTAGTTAAAGCTTTATCGTCATTTGTTTCATTCATTGTAACTTAAATTTCTGAATTAAATTCATTTTAAATTGAATAAAATTTCTCAATTTAGCTGCAGCTAAGTGACTGTGCAATCCACAGTCCAAAAGCCACTGCTTTCGAGGACCCAGGACTTGAAAATAAATAGGACTTAAAGATATAAACAGGGTTACGCATGTTCAGAAGATGGTCTCTGCTATGCTTTGCTCATTACATGGAGTTTCTCCAAGCATGTGTTTATTATTTTTTTTACAGATAACGTACAGTATTACCGTTCCTCGCTCCGCTTTATTCTGCTCTTTGTACAGCAACGTAACATAAACCTGTGTAAGGACACCCGGGAGAATCTCTGCAGCAGATTTCGCTCCTCATCACCCCTGAATCATGCAGCAGATGTCACGTAGGTGGTGGTGGTGGTTGTTGGAAGAAGCCTAAGATGCCCACGTCTCCAAACATCTGCCTGAACTCAAGCTCTGCATCCGTTGGGGATGTGTGTAGGGTCAGCAGCATGTGTACAGAGCGAGTACGAGCAGCAGGTCCTCTTTTTACATTCATATGCCGATTCACGAGCCCATCTATTTGCATTAAGTGCAACATAATTGCTAACTGAAGCCTGATTATTGTGTGTGTCAGAGGAGATGAAATATGACCTTTCATCTGGTCCCTGGTGCGGCGTGACGGGTGTCGGGCAGGCGTAAATCTACATCGAAAGCTCATTCATGTTTTCAGCAATAGTGAAATATCGCCACTTGAGATGAGAAAGTGGGAGTGTGTGTGTGTGTGTGTGCTTTTTTTCCACACACACACTTCTCTCACACGCCTTCCCTCGGTAGAACGAACCCAGTGTCTGGTTTTATTATATGGCTATTTTCTTCCCAACCGTTCGTGGCTTTTCATTTAGTTTTGCGTCCGCCTGGATCATGTTCCACTGAGAGCAAGTGTGTTGGTTTGCCGGTGTTCAGCGCTGTTCAGCGTATTAGAGGCTCGCCGGTGTGCGGCAGGTGGAATTTTGATGAGCTCCGTAGGAACAGCTGGAGGCTGATGTGGTTAAAGCACCATGTCGCCTGCTTTCAACCAGAGGCACTGCTGCGGCTGTCATCACTTAGTGTGCGTGTGTGTGTGTGGGAGCAAAAGAGAGAGAGCGTTGGACAAAGAGGTTATTAAATAAAGGGACAATACAGATGGGACATTAAGGGGGGGGGCATAATTTATATGCTACACCGTCTAGCGGTACAGTAGTGGATTTGACTGATGTTACCAAGTCCTTCTTTATCGCTCTGTTATGCCATTCAAGGCTTGGTGAAGTCATTTGCCCTGTTCCTCTGTCTCATATAGCTGCCATTTAATTGGCTTACACTTGGCACATGGTTTTTCCCCATGTACCCCTTTAGGCATGCTATCCTGGCCGGCTGCTCTTGCACAGAAAACCCACCGGCTCCTCAAAGTCTGTCTGCATTCATCACTATACGCTGACGCTGCTGCTCTGATATTCCAGAAAAATCTCACTCCTGTTCGCTTCTCATCTCTTGTACTGAAGATAGACAGTTTTGAAAAATGAAGGCGGAGCTTTAAAGGTACAGTCAGGTCTTTTTGCTGAAAGCTGGATGTTTGGTCACACAAAGTCTAAACCAGTACTATTTACATTTCTGGCTTTTGGCCGACAGCCGTATCCAGAGCGACTTACATTAATCTCATTATTATTATCCAACTGAGCAGTTACGAGGTTAAGGGTATTTCTCAGGGGCCCAACAGTGGCAGTTTGGTGGTGCTGGGGATTGAACCCACGACCACTGCGCTTCCCAAATCTGAATCCGTTTTTATAGACCAGGCAGACTTGAGTGGGTAACTGATCTGAATGAATTAAGACGTTGATTTTAAGTTGCAGGTCAGACTTTCTGAATTGGCCGACTTTTTAATGCTTGGATGTCAATGCTCAACATTCTACAGACCAGACGTGGGTTGTTCCTCAGCTGTGTTACACGGACAGCTCCTATTTGAGGAGCATTGCACTGTATACATCACATAAAAACGATCTGACCCTGACACACTGTTTCATCATGCCGCTGAATGGAAATCGACGTAGCGAGCATTTTTAAATCAGTATAAACAGATAACTCCGTTTGTGGCTGACACTAAATGAGTGAGGACACTGCTGGCTTACATTGTAAAATGTTTCATTCGAGCAGTTGTAGATTTCAATTTTCAGCTGATTATGAGTAAGCACTTGGGGACATCTCAGAGAGCAGAACTGGGTTTGACCGCTCCCCTAGAGCTCCAATGCTTCAATCATATCGGAGATTGGTATCAGCCAATAATCACATTATTACCCAATCGGTTCTTACTAAACTCGGCCAATCTCACGAACCGATCTTTGTTTGTATTTATTTATGTCTTATATTAATATCCTGATATACATAGTGTTCTACATAAACCCCATATTAAAGGCAGAGTAAAATGTTCACTGTAAAATGAATCATTTGTGTGATTATTTAGTACTCTGTTAAAACAATAGTTACATTACATTAGTTGTAGTGAGAAGTGGGAAGTGTTAGCTCGGTGGTTAAGGTGATGGGCTGCTGATCCGAAGACCAGGGTTCAATTCCAGCAGTGCCAAGCTACCACTGCCGGGCCCCTGAGCAAGGACCTTAAACTAATAATTGCCCCCCTAATCCTAACCCAAATGTAAATAAACCACTACTGTGGACTGTGACGCGTCAATGTCGAACATCAAAACAACAAAATATTTTCTCAGTTAAAAAGATTTTAACTTTAGCATGCTTACTCGAGCGACAGCTATGCTAATTCCAGCCAACATTTTGCTCATACCTGCGTTTTGTAAAGCAGAATCAATTTTCGACTGCATCTCTGTCTGGCCCTGCTGAAAACCTCAGCTGACTTCCAGCTAATCCTCTGCATCTATCCTGAATATCTTTAAAATCCTGCCTCCGGTTTTCTTATTAATATTCTCTCACACACTGAGAATGCAAGCGGCTCGGGATCAATGAGGCCGGATTAATACGGCTTCACTTCAAACCTGCCCTCTCTCCTTGCAGAGGCTGTCGCCATCAGTCTGGCCGGTCCAGCTATCGCCTCCCTGCAGTAAATAATGAGCTTGTAATTGAGTAAACTTGGCCTCAGAGAAAGTTTTTAGTGTGTGTTGTCTGTCTTTGTATTGCCCAGCTTGTCTCGATGTTCGAGCACATATCAAAGTGCTGCTGAAGTCAAAGGCAAAATTGCGATCTAATTTTGGTTCCAGCTACTGTGTAGTCCAATTATAGGTTTTATTCATGAGGTCATTTTAAACTGTGCTCATGTCTATAGTAACAGTTTATTCCTAGGGAGTGTCTACCAGGTAATAAACCACTAAGGCTAATTAGAAATGAACCGATTAAAGCATTGATACGATTAAACGTTAAGAAAACAGGAAGGAGCTTTTTTTATTGTTTAAATTTTTGGAAAGACAGAGAACTTTGTTGCTGTCATCCTTGCAGTTATGTAACAAACTCTTTTTTTCTTAGATATTCATTCATACATTATCTAGCGCTTATCATGTTTAGGGTCGTGGGGGTGCTGTAATCTATTCCAGTTAATTTAGGGTGTGAGGCGGGGTACATCCTGTACAATCAGCAGTTAATCACAGGACTAACACTTGGAGACAGACAACCATTCAC
>JAOUQX010000036.1:6029225-6040207 GCA_028566295.1 Liobagrus marginatus
GGCATTTCAATTCATTGTAATGGTGAAAATGGATTTCACATACGAGTGATTTGAGTTAAGAGCTACGTCACGGAACGAATTAAACTCGTAAATCTAGGCCCCGCTGTAGTTAATTCACCTATGCCCAATCTCATGTGTTTGGATGCGGGAGGAAACCAGAGTACCCAGGGGAAACCCGCGCAAACACGGGGAGAACTTGCAAACTCCACACAGAAAGACTCATTTATTACTTTTTGTCTATGGTGCTTTTAACAATAGACATTGTCTCGACACCTTTACAGAAATATCAAAGTTCCAAATAAACATAAAAAAAATGTAGGGTTATCCCCAATGAGCAAACCTGAGGCAGCAGTGGCAAGGAAAAACTCCCTGAGATGATATTCAGAAGGAACCTTAAGGAGATCCAGACTCAAAAGGAAACCTATCGTCGTCTGGGTGACATTGGAATGTGTGATTATAAATAATGGTGTCTCTACAAACTTATATTTCCAAGTAGAATTGTGACTTGTGAGCTTATGAGCATCTTAAATAATGTACTTTCTGAATTTAATAATGTGTAATACTAATATCTTCTTTCCGAAGCCATCAATTGTACAATGATGGAAACCCGAACACAAGCATTATTACTGCTGACGGAAAAAGAGAACCTCCGCAGTGTTAAATGTAGCTATAGATATGTAGTAATGTATTACAAAGTGTAACTGCTATGATGGCTGAATAATACACCTTAGGGCAGGCAGTTATAAAATAAATAAATAAATAATAATAATCAGCTTCAGGGTGGTAAATGTAACTCCGCATTATGTCCTCATTATCGATGATTGTCGTTTCTTTCCGCACCGTGTTGTTTTATTTCTCTATAAAACAACTTATTTCCTCTCAAACACTTATTCCCTACAACCCACCAGTGTGTTGTTGTGCTGTTGCTGGTGTCTCTCTGCATTGTCTGACTGTAAAAGTTAGAGGGCAAAGCAAAGCTTAATGTGGTTCTGGGCAGCCGCTGCTGACTTCCTCGAACCGTAAATCCTGGACATTTACCTGCAGCTGTTTGTTTGGATCCATCAGCATGAGTCGATTGTGCTTTACTGTACTTCACATGGCATCTTTATGGACAGCAGCCAAACACCGTGCGAGAAAAGGTTCAGACTCGTAATGTCCTGGGCAATAACTACCAAGCATTAGCTTGTGAGGGGCTAGACAGAGTGCTAAGGTTTAATAATTAATTCCGAACCAAGCTGAACTTCGTATTATTGCCGTTTACTGGAATGGCTGTGTACTTTTTTTTATTTTATTTTTCTAATCATTAGGGTATTTTTATTTGCTTAATATTTTAAAAATGTAATAACAGTGGATTTAATCATTCCTCAATTCTAAATCCTCTGGAATGTTAAATTTGTTGGGGTTTCAGTTGTTTTGTTTAATGACTGTACACTCCGACATCTCAGACTTCATCTCTGTCTCCATGTTGGCTTCCTATCGAATGTATTATTTTATGACCTTAGTGGAATGACGGCATTAACTAATGTTGTTTAAGAATAATAAATCATTAAAACATGTTGTTGCGGCACAGTGGCAGAGAGGTTAGCACGCCTGCCTCAAAGCGAGGTCATGAGTTCGATTCTCGCCCAGGGTGTTTCTGTGTGGAGTTTGCATGTTCTCCTCGTGTTTGCACAGGTTTTGGCTGGGTACTCCAGTTTTATCCCGCCTCCAAACACATATGATTGGGCATAGTTGAATTGGCTATTTTAAATTGTCCATAGGAGTGAATTTGTGTGTGAATCTGTCTCTAAGTGTTAGTCCTGTGATTAACTGCTGATTGTACAGGATGTACCCCGCCTCACACCCTAAGTTAGCTTGGATAGACTCCAGCGCCCCCACGACCCTGAACAGGATAAACGATAGACTTATAAATAGGCAATGAATGAATGAACCAACTTGGGAAAACATCCTCCTGAACTAACTATGTTAAGTGAAGCTATGAACGATGAGCGTTAAGACAAAAGATGTGTGGAATAACTGATACAGGGAGGATTTTAGTTACACCTTTTAGTAGGACATAGAAAAGTAAGTATGGTGTGAGAAAGGGGGGAGCTAAATGTTTCACACACACACACAAACACACACACACACACAGAGAGAGAGAGAGAGAGAGAGAGAGAGAGAGAGAGACTCTGTGATATAGAAGGCTGGATGGTTGGTTAGTGGGCTCAGGGGACTCTGTAGAGGAATAGAGGTGTGCTTTTGCATTTTCGTCTGTCTGTACTCGAGAGGTTACAGAAGTTTCCGGTGTCTCGGCCCTTATTATTCTCTTTATTACATCCTTTCTATTCTCCACGACAGCTTCTGCAAAGAGAGGAGGCATGTCTGAGTGTGTCTGTGTTTTTGCGATTGTGTTTGGGAGAATAAAGCGGGGGTGGGGTGGGGGGTGGGGGGGGGTCAAGATGCTCTAGAAGAGCTCCCGCCCTCGTTCCTGAAGTACCCTCACTCGTACCCAGCAGAGCGTGGGCTCGCTAATCGTGCCCCTGCTCCTTTTGTCACGCCTCTCCTGACTGTGAATAGGGTGCCAGAGGCTGTGGTGATTGATAGAAGATGGAACAGAACAGGAAAAACAAAAAAACATGTAACTCTCGTCCCCAGCAGGACATCTTATTAGTGAGCATCTATGGGAGAGTGGGCACTTGGCTAGGGTTGGTGATAACACAGCAGGGCATCAGTCGCACGGGCAACGAATGAACACGGGGTCAGTAAACCAGCCGTATTATCAGCCCTCTTCTGTCGGAGCTGCATATGTCACTCACACAATATCGGAGCGAGACTTTTCTGCTTTTCCGGCTTACGGCAATGGGTCCTGAGAGAGAGAGGAGCTAAAATTGAGTCGTGGGGGAAAAAACGAGTGAAAGATGAGGAGCAGAATTTAGATAGACAGATAAGATAGTTCTTTATTCTTCTCAGGTCTCTCTGTCTATCTGAGAATGAAAAGTGACAACACCAGAATTATAGATAACAAATAATGTCAGCCCAAAAATCTTCAATATTAAAAGATTTAAAGCATTACAGGATGGTGGTGGGTGTGTGTGGTCAGACTGACTCCTTATCAAGACCTAGTTTCAGTAAATCGGTTGATGTGCACAGAGACCGTAAAGATTAGAGAAAGTAGAGAAGCTTTATCATGAACTGGTTTTATATGTGCCTTTGAAAAGTACCACGGTCATTCATTTATTCATTCACACATTATCTAGTGTTTATCCTGTTCAGGGTCGTGGGGGCGCTGGAGTTTATTCCAGATAACTTAGGGTGTGAGGCGGGGTACATCCTGTACAATCAGCAGTTAATCACAGGACTAACACTTAGAGACAGATAACCATTCACACACACATTCACTCCTATAGGACAATTTTGAGTAGTTAATTCACCTATGCCCAATTGCATGTGTTTGGAGGCGGGAGGAAACCTGGAGTACCCGGGAAATCCGCGCAAGCATGAAGAGAACATGCAAAGACATGTTATTCATATTGTAAAATTTAGTAGGTGAGCTATTTTACCCATAATGCATTGCAGCAAGATGATTTACTCCTTACTCCTTACACCACCATCCTGTATGTTTAAAGAGTGATGCAGCAGCGCTTTAGTCCTGTACGCTGCCTGGCTCTCTTGATTCCTTGTCAGTACACTTTGCTCAAACAGACCAGCTTCTTAAGTGTAGACCTACATGCTGATACTATTGTCAACATCGTCACACTCATCTTTTTAGCTCACCATGTAGCACGGCTGAGAAACTATTTCGGTTTTGTTTACGATTAAAGTAATTTGATGTATGTCAGTATAAATCTGTTTGATGTGCTTTAGAGGGAAGTTTGCATGAACGGAAACGAAGACATCTACCCAATATCGGCATAATATTTGGCAACCTGGGACTTTATCCATTGAAAGCTCTGTTTACACTCACTGTAAAATTGCACCGGTGGATCGGTCCAGCTTCTTTTTCAAGAATGTTCAATTTCTTAAGCTCACGTCTCAGAAAACTCTTCCATCTGCAACCCCGTATGTGCCGAGTCTATAATAACAGTCTCTTTTCATCGCTGGTATCTGGTGAGTTCATGCCTCTATTGTTTCCTCTGATGATGAGAGTTTTCTCAATACGACATTATCAGTGCGCTGCCACATCTGCTTTCCTACAGTACGTTCGCGAGCGAGGAAGTGTCACACAAGATTTCGCAGCATTTAATCTGCCACAATAACATTCCGTCGCTGGAGAAATTGCTTTCGGAGGCCCGAGAAGTAAACAGACAAGAGGTGTTATTCGGGGAGACAAGATGGAGAACGAAGCAGTGGTGGAGGGAGAAGGAGAAAGAGGGCGAGAGACGGAAATCAAGAGAGAACGAATGGAAAATGGGGGAGGAGTACAAGCAATTGTAAACTGACCTTTCAGTCAGTGAGCACGAGACAGATATTGAGTGATTCTCATTGTGCCAGGAGAATGAACCTGTTGGCTCGTTAAATGCTGTGGCATATGGATGTTTTATCACCCTCTGCCTTTAATTGCTTTACTGTCAGGCCGTTGTAGCACCCAGGCTGCGGTTAAACATCAGATGCCGGAATTGAAAGCCAGGGATGGATTTCTCCATGGAAAAGTGTGTCCGGCTCACAAGCCACACAGTCTTTTGTCCTGCTTTCAACTTTCGTGTCATTTGACCTTTTATCTGATGCATAAACAAGACGCTGAGCCAGAGCTTTCCTATTCGGCTGCCTGGGTTGCTTTCCAGAGCAGTAGGAAGGGTGCGGATGGCTGCATTTGTTAGAATTGTCAGCGCTTTAACGATGCAAATTGCTGCCACCCTTTGTGAGCTCTTGTTTAGTCGAGGTACTGGATGACATTGATACATGGCCCTGGTTATTTATAATCCTAGCGACACCTGATATTTCATGATCAAATATAAGACTGATTTTGCGTTCTGATGATCAGATATTCATATGCCATATTCATCACTCAGTTGGATTGTGTATGAGGGATGATTTAGGGTTGAGGATGTGGAGAGGCTGGGACAGCTCCTAAAGCCTTTTGGCATTGTTTTCCTTCCCTGAGCCACTGGAGATCATTTCTGATCAAATCAAATTTATGGTGGGATTTTATGGCGAATCTGCTTTATCTCACTTTGATTCATTTGATTTATTGTACCACTTTTAAAAATAGACACAAGTTTATAAGAAAATCTGTATGTATATAGTAGGGACGCTCCGATCGATCGGCAACAGGCTGGTATCAGCTAATAATCACATTTTATGACTCGATCGGTTCTCAATAACTCACGAGCCAATTTTTGTTTGTATTTATTTTTGTCTTATATTAAGTATCTGATATACATAGTGTTCTAAATAAACCCTATTTTAGAGGCAGATTAAAATGTTCACAGTATAATGAATAATGTTTGTGATTATTAAATACTCTGATAAAACAATAGTTACATTACATATAGCATTACAGTAAACATGTAACAAATATATACAAATATAACAAAGGCAGCATATATAGTATTACTTTATCTATAAAACGGTTAACGATGATCAGAGAGATATATAATTTTAGTTACAGTTATATAAAACTGAAAGCATTGGGATTGAGATCGGTCGATCACCATGACAACCAATCGGTACTCGGTATCGTCTGCAAAAATCCTGATCTGCTAGTACATAGATCACTAATGAGTAAACCAAAGGTGGCATTGCAATGACTCTTCTGGAACCCGCCATGTCCTGGGTGGCAGTGTGGATAGTCAGATTATGAAACATTATACAGGTGCAGAGCTTTTTTATTATGAACATAGATGAGCTTATCGTGGATATATTAAGCCTATTTTGGGGGAGTTGTATAAACTTTGAAATTACAGAACTTTTATTTTCACTCTTGAAGGATAAGCCATGTTTCTTTGAACAGCACTGGGGTGGATAGGGTTGGAAACGAAGTCCCTCCAGCAGATCAGATAGCAGCAAGCTCTTTGAACTGCTTTTTTCAGTTTTTCCGCCTCTTCAGCCCACCACCGCACCCCACCCCACCGTACCCATCCCATCCCATCCCATCCGTGAAGATGAGCCCTTGATCTAGTATAGTTTCAATTTCTCTAAAACCTCAGTCATTTTCGAGTTTTAATTCATTCATGATCTTGTCAGTGCCTTAGCATGTGTCGCTTCATTCGCTAGCGCTCATATACAAACCAATTTCAAATAAATGGATATGAGCTACTGAAGGACCTTTTTAAAAGGGTGGCGTCAAGCTGTGACTGGTTTACAGTACCCATGATTGTGCTCATCTCTGAGCTCAGGTGGTTTCCCTTTTTAGTAGCTTATGGAGAGTTTGACCTTTCCAGAGTCACAAAGAAGCCGTAACAACTGCCAATGTGCTGTTTGTTTTGGAGGGGCTAACAGATTAATATAATGGCACCTTTCTGACTTCTCCTTGTGTTTGTGCTAATGGACAGACAGGAGGATTCGTAAAGCACACGCTAGACTGCCATGACAGTAGAGTGATAGAGTAGTGTCAGATGAGTCCATCCCACCCTTTCCTTCAAAACGCTCAACTCTAATCCAATCAAATGTCTCTTTGATGTTTCCAGGTCCAGTCAAACATCAATCCCACTAGCTTCTAACATCATCAAGGCTCCTGCTGCAAACCCAGGTTGATGTGAACAGCCCTCCTAGCATCTGAATCCACCCACTCTCACTCATTTCCTCTTCACATGGCTTGTTTGTTGTTCATTTACTCTGCACCGCTCGAACCTTGTTAGCAGTTTTTTTCCTGACTGCGAGCGCGGACACTAGGCACGATGCCACAGACAGAAATGTGCAATCACACGTTTTTACCAGAGCTAATAGCCAAATTAATTCCCTTCTCACAGATGCGTGGTAATGACTGAGTGATTTGTGGCTTATTTTTCACCGAAATGTATTGCGTTTTAGAAAAGGCACAGCTGACGTGGTTCCAATGGCCACAAATGTGAAGATCCACCAAGACTGCAACAAGCCTCTCAACCCAATCTGTTCAATTTTTGTGCAAAACATCCATTAGCAAATTGAGACCTTTTCCCCTTTTGTGTTTGATTTCTCCCACACGGTGACATTTTCTTTTTTTCTGACGATCAGATCTCTGATGCTCATAGGAAAGGATCGTTTTATATGACGGTAAATATCAATATTTAAATAACAAATTGAGAACTGGCACATTCAAATTCATAACCAGACCCTCTTTATTATTAAATCTTATTGCTAATTATTATAACTTGGAGTAGGTTTCATCCTAATAAATTCTTCCTTAATTAAGTTCTTCTTCCTCTTAATTTCTTCCTGAAAATACATATTTGAGTCAAACACTCGGGATATCTGACAGTGCAGGTCCTGAGGATGTATTTCATATGTTTTTAATATTAAACGTGCGGTCTTTTAAACGTTTGGCATAAATAAAAGAACAAAAGTCTTTATTGACGAACGTTTTGTTTTTTTTGGTGTTCGTGAGAAGTATAGATCTTTGTTAGGGATTGTGTTACTCTCATGAGCAGTAGTGCTTAAAGAAATCTCTATTAAAAGGGAGAAGTCATTCAGACGTTCATTCATCCAAAATGGCTTGGCCAGAGGTTAGAAACAAAAAGCCCACACCATTGAAGCTAATGACCCATTTCATTTGCAGAGCTTCACTTCTACTGCCTCCCAAATGAACATAACGGCCTCTGCGATTTTCCAAGAACATGCATGCATATGGGAATGGGGAATTCAATGGGCTAAGGATAATACAATTGATTTTAATGGCTTCCTAGAACAACAGAACTGGGAAGTTTCGCCATGATGTCTCGGCCTCTCTCATTCAGGTCCATTGGTCCTTTATGGGAAGTGATGTAGTTGCGTTTTAATGAAGCCTGATTGGCAAGCATGTGTGAGCGACCATTATCATGAGCGAGCCGCTTCTCCCTGCAGTCTACAATTATGGCCACGTTTAAGCACCAAGACTTGGACATTTAAATAATGCATCAGCTATGATGGCAGCTCTCACATCCTTATCTGTCCTCGGCCTGTCACTCCTGTCCTCAAGTGACCTCGTCACAAAGCTAAGCTCTTTTTTCCTGCGTATCTATCTCACAATTCTCTTTAATTTGAACGTTATGGAAAAGTCGGTGACTGAGTAAAAAAAACAAAAAAACAGTGTCTCCACAATGTGCTGGACCACCACAAGCCGATAAGAGGCGCATTCTCTTGAAAGGGTTCGAGCACTGTTCTTCCAAATCATGTTTTTTTATTTGGGAAGCTGAAACATCAGGCGGCACAGTGGCAGTGAGGTTAGCTCTCCTATCTCACAGCAAGAAGGTCATGGGCCCAGGGTGTTTCTATGTGGAGTTTACATGTTCTCCCCGTGCTTGTGTTGGTTTTCCCCGGGTTCTCCAGTTTCCTTCTGGCTCCAAACACATGTGATTGGGCATAGGTGAATTGTCCATAGAAGTGAATGTGTGCGTGAATGGTTGTCTGTCTCTAAGTGTTAGTCCTGTGATTAACTGCTGATTGTACAGGATGTATCCCGCCTCACACCCTAAGTTATCTGGGATAGACTCCAGCGCCCCCACGACCCTGAACAGGATAAATGCTAGATAATGAATAAATGAAGTTGAAACATCAGTTCAGAATTCAATTTTATTTCGTTAGGAGGTTTAACAATAGACATTGTTGCAAAGTAGCCTTACAGAAATCTAACAACTGTACAAGTAATTGTAATTCATATTCTACATTATATATGTAACCTGTGTAACCTGGAGCTTTTGAGCAGCTTATAAGAAAGAGCATCAGCATCATTTCTGAATAGTCTGTCCGCCATGTTCAGTTGGGTGTGAGGTCTGGGGTCTGTGAAGGTCATGACAAAGGATTTATTTCACTGTCATATTCATCAAACTAGTCAGTGAGCTCTTGTGCCCTAAAAATGTGGCCAGTCTTGGAAGGGCCCCTCTTATTAGGGTGGAAATATTCACTTTAGGATAAGCGTGAAAAGTCAGCAATGGCACTTTTAATGAAAGATGGCATGTGGACTCCATGACAGCAAATGTCTTCTTTTTTTGTTTACTTTTTGTATTAATCTGTATTTCAATGCAATTCAATTCAACTTTCAACAAGCGATTTTTACAATACACATTGTCCCAAAGCAGCTTTACAGAACGTACACAGTAAAAAAAAAAAAAAATTGCGAATGGATGAAATGTATCCCATTGAGCAGCCTTAGGCGACGATGGCAAGGAAAAACTCCCTAATGTAATGTTAGGAAGAAACCTTGAGAGGAACCAGACTCAGGGCGGAACCGATCCTCATGTGGGGGACAGCAGAATGTGTACAGGTGCTATGCAGTGTATATATAAACATATGAACATATGTTCAGTCTTGACTTGTCCTTGTACACCCATCCATCAGTCAGCGGCGATCCTATTTATCTTACCGACTGTTGTATCCTAATGGAAGATGTGCACTTGGTTGCTGATTACAAAAATGTATTAATTAATTTAAAAAAGTTTAATTAACAGAATCAACTGCATTGATTCCTATTGACAGGCGCTTCTGCAGCCCTGAATAGAAATGATGCAAATGAGTTGCTAAAGTGCTTCGGGAAGGGAGAGATAGTGTTGTGCCTGCTAAAGACAGTTTTAAGGACCGCATGCATCACCGGCCATGGTTTACTGGGGGCTCCTTCTAAGAGACATATCGTCCACTTCCCTCTGCCCCAGAAGGAACGAAAGAAAGCATAGAGATCTGGAAAATTATGCCAGAAATGGAGTTGATATTCATTTTAATACTGAAAATTGCATTTTGTACATGTTTAATTTATGGCCACATTCTGGCTCTGTATTTAGTGTGCAGGTGTTATGAAATCATTCCCCACATCTTCTCTTTATTGGCAAATGGCAGAAAATTGTACTTAAATATGCTGCCGTTGACATTCAGATTTCCTTATGCTCACATTCAGATCCATCATAAGGTGAATGTAGATCCCACTACAGGGATAAATGTTTAACATTTTTTATGTAACATGATTGTGTATCGTATAAACAAAAATCTATAATAATGATATGATGGTTATCGGGTCTGTTTAGTGCTGCCTAAATACACCAGGGTGTAAAATAGGCAAAGCAAGAAGCAGATCATTTCTTGTATTGTCTCTGCAAGCGACTCTATGTATTGATTTGCCATGTCTGCCTCATACTCCTCTCAGTTTAAAATCTGAGCATGACATTAGGGCTTGTGCAAACGAGGATGTAAGACCATCGTTAATTCTTTTGCCCTTTCTTCTTCCGTAGCAACAGACTGGCGCCGAGCAACCATGACCGGATACAGCGGCTGAGGCAGGAGTTCCAGCAGGCTAAGCATGAGGATGAGCCTGACGACCGCCGCCGTACTTACAGCCTCCAGCAGCAGCCATGGGTGAGAGAGAATGTTCTTACTCATTTCTGACTCTAATCTTCACTCTAATATGCACCTCCATGTGATAAGAGATGACAGTTTGGCCTGTAGTAACCTCAAGTGCGTAGGACACATCTGGCAGACTAACTGTACCAGGACACAAGCCGTTTATTGCCTTGGGCTAAAATCAGATAGAACATGGTGATTAATTTTCAGTAGCTTTCACTGTAGTGCTGGCTACAAAAGAAATTACAGGTTTATAACATTTGCACTCTTTCATTTCTGTAAAGACAGAGCTGTATGGACAACGCTCCAGCTACATTCACAGAAAACATGTAATTATTGGCATATTGATGTTTTTAGTGGGGATAAGTTAAAGAAATTAGAGAAAAACAGACCCAGGGTGTAACATTATGGCCTCCATCATTCCATCAATGAGCCTTGACGTCCATGACCCTGTCCCCAGTTCACCCCTGTTCCTTCATAATGACCACTAACAGTAATATATCCCACCCACTAACAGTAATATATCCCACCCACTAACAGTAATATATCCCACCCACTAA
>JAOUQX010000036.1:6113961-6126648 GCA_028566295.1 Liobagrus marginatus
ACACATAGCATTACCCGGTGTACCGTTAATTTTTGCACCCGTTAAATCCTGTACCCGGTGTATAAGTCGACCCCCCCATTTGATATTAATATTTGGGTGTAGAAAGTCGACTTATACACCGGCATATACGGTACTCATCTTACAAAAGAACAAGCTATAAAAAAATTCTAAAAGAAAAGGTTTTATAGCTGCAGAAGCCATCAGCCTACCACAACCTCCCTCTTACCGTACAACAACATTTACATAGTAAGCACCTCAGATTTATCTGGAAATGTGTTAATGAGTGATGAAATTTCCTCTCTAATGGGCATATGCTTTATTTCAAGAGCATGTTAAAAATCCTCGAGTGGAGTGATTTGCATTCCATTTCCGACGCCCCTGATAGGCCTTTAAACTCATAACCGGACGGGACATAAAAAAACATGGTGTAGTTGCCAGTAAGACTAAAGAATGGAAGATCAGCATCAAGAGAGGGAGAGAGAGGAGAGATTCTCTGAGTAGATGCCATCATTTTGACTGCGGCGTCACATGGAAAATCCTCACCAACCCACATGGTGTGCTTCAGCCCAGAGCTGAAAATTCGCTATCAGCCCATGTTTCATGAATTTAGGGATGAATATAAAACAATTGTACGTGCTCAGACCCGCTCAGCTGCTCGCATTAAAAACAGAGGTACTGAAATGCCTGTAAGGCATTTAAGTCTAAAGAGAGTATAGACTTTATATAAGTAATATATAGTTATTTAATTTGTCCAATTAAAATCACTTTCAGGAAAGAGAAGATAAAATAATGCATGCAAACCCACATACACAAATTTTAAAGCTTTTTTTATTCTCATTTATCAAATTTGTGTCATACACATTTTTTTGTAGTTCAGCTTTTGGTAACTATTATCAACCCTGCTGATTTTGAATAGAATAAAACCTTTTTTTTGTCTTATTGCTGCACATACTTAGAAAAGATTTTTCATATATGCTTTAATTGTTGAGAAGAATATTTCAAGTGAACATTAATCAATAGACTACTCTTATTTTCATGCAGCTATAACGGGACTTTGGATATAACATGGTGTAGTCTACATGTTCAACATCCAAACATGAAATATAATGTCATATGTTTACACTGAATTTGGCCGATATTATTCTACATTCTATCAGGGTGAGCTTTGATGCATTGAACAAATTTAATTTTCCATCCATGTTTATTATTTATTATAACTTAACTGTCACATTATTTTTTTAATAACGCTTTTTTTACGCTGTTCAGGCAGTGGAATGGAAATTGACAAAATAATAAAAATACACTGCTGGCTTTCAGAGCGAGTTGTTTGTGTTCATGTCTATAGGTAGTGCATGGAATGTTATTGGTTAAAGCAGACACCTTCAAAGTTAAGGTGCTTTTGAGCAATCCTTCTTAGAGAACAGAAATGGTTTCATATCACCATTTACTTTGACTATAGACGAAGTTTGGGGTTTTCTTTGTGGAGATTTTCTATGAATATATTGCCTGTAGCATGCTAACAAAAACAGAAACGTTTCATAGGAGCCATTAACCACGTCTGTGGAGTGTACCATGGCAGAAAAATACTGTGTTAAACATGGGCAGAACTAAACAGGCACAAATTACATTTTTTGGCCTCTGGTAAAAAGAGTTCATTATGCAAAGTTGAATGGTTTGGTAAAACAGCATTTTGACTAAATCAGAATGCAAATGACTCGCAAAACTTTCTCTTATTATCGTAGGATTAATGTATACAGACTATTTCTGAGCAAGGAAAAGCAAATCCAAGTACTAGAACTGTACAAAAGATTTCTGTATTAACGAAAATGGTGAACAAATTGTTCAAAAAGGATTTCTAAAAATCAGATGCTGTTTGGCTTCAACCCCCCTTGCCTTGGATAAATGGATGCCTGATAAATTGGACAACCTGTACTATGGATTTGTCCAGGTAGAGTTGCAGTAACGTCAATTAACAAAATAAAACATACGATATTACATTTACCGGTTACAGACAATTTAAACATTATAATAAGGCAAAAATGCAGATATCTTTTGTACTGTATATTATTCATTGCTGGAGACTCAAATACCTTTTGTGCATCACTTTGGATAAGGTCGTCTGCCAAATTATGTAGATTTTGTTTAATAACCGGTTAGAAATTTCTATACTACTACATAAATATGGTTAAAAAAAATTAGCACATTTTCACACAAGTACTGTAAGAAGACAAAGTGAACAAAGAACTAAATAAGACAAACTAATTTTTCTTTGTCATTTATTTATTTAGGATAACACTTGCATATCTGTGAGAGGCAACAGTATGTGAACCTCAAGGATTAAGTTATTTAAAGGCCAAATTAGAGTCCATCTGCTTTCACTCAATGGGATAACAACCAGGTGTAAGTAAGACGAAGTAAGTAAGTGCCCTGTTATATTTACAGAACAAAGCTCCATCAAAATCTGTACAAATCGTGTACCGACATTACACTGTACATTGTGGAAATGTATCAAGGGACGAACAGTGGTGAGATTTCAGAGGCTTGTAATGGTTTCTAATCAGGCTGAGAAAAGTCACTATATTAAAACAATATTAATAATTATTATTTAATTGTAAATATTATTATTTATTATAAATAATAAAATAAAATAAACGTTTGGGCAAATCTAGAGTCAGACAGTGTACAAATAGAGGAATTTTAAGACCATTACTTTCCTTGGTGGACTAATAAAAATCACTCCAAAAGTGAGACGTGTAGTCTGTGAGGGAAATGAAGAGTTAACACAATTTCAAGAACCACTGTAAGACAAAAAAAAAAAAAAACAAGCTAGTGAAAACGCAGTGTGATAATGCATGTAAAAGTTGAGTGGGGAAATGTACACATGTAATGGGGTCATTCTTTAATTGGGCAAATGAGAAGTAGAAATTGCAAAAATGCTTGTTTGTTTTCTTTTAATAAAATTTATTGCTATGCATTTAAAATTAGTTTCATATGCTAAATGCATTAAAACCAAAGCATAATAGCAGCAAAATTTTAAATTAATTTTAATCTTAATTTTAATTCTAATCTTTAAAGACTAGTGAAACAACCACTTGTGTCTATGGTGTTACCAATATCTGAAGTAAAACTTTGGTTTGTCCTGAAATGAGTAGAGATATGCAACTTTAAGTAATAATTAATAAATGTAGTTTTTAAAAACAATTTAATAAAATTGCACATGTTAAATAAAATGTATATTCAAAAGATAACTATGTTATAACTACCACTATGTTAAAGTGTTGTTTAAAATGTTATATTGTTGCTCTTACCTGCCATGACACCTCGGAGGTAGGGCGGAAACGTGCATATTTTGTTACAATTGCACTCTCAAACTCTTAAATATATATTTTAGAACTATTAATATTGCACAAATTGTGTTTATCCTACAGAAGATAAAACATTTTATACTGTAAAGGTCTACCAGTTATGTCCACTGTTAGTGACACCACCTGCCACCACAAATGAAGAATGACCCAGTGCACTAAAGGCAGTCAATGTACCAGTGCACAGTATCCTGGGTAGTGTGTTTATTTCTAAAGAAATCTCCAAAGCGCACAGTGTAAATCTGTAACACTAACACTATAAATGTTTCCTTCGTTCACGCTTGTTAAAAAGAATTTGGCTTTGTTTGCGGATTTGTTCGTCCACACTTATGCAACAGAAAAGCTTATTGTTATAGAGGCAATTCCCTTTATAATAATGACTTTACTGAGGCGCATATCCGATTTATTCCACTCTATTCTACAGCAGCAGCCAAGTGAGGTAACTCTATACAGGTAGACTCTTTTGTAAGTCTCAGGAGGGACTCAAGAGAGAGACAAAGAGGGAAGACAGAGGATGGGAACATTTTAACAAAGCCTTGCCAGTGTCATCAGGACTCTGATAAAAAATAACTGCACCCTCTCTAATCTGTTTCTCTCACAGGAGCTTGTAGGCCTAATCACTGGAAAATAGGATATACAAGACTTTATATCTACTAAAGGAAGTAAATATAGGGACATTTAAAGAAACTGTTCACATCTGTGCAGGGAAAATTGAATGAAGAAAAGCAAAGTGCCTTAAGGGCGGAGTAGAAGAATGGTATCAGTGAGCGCAAAAAAAAAAAAAAAAAAATTGATGAATTTTCTCAAGCTCGAGGGCTACCGGGGAAACAATGTAGCGCTCCCGCCTCCCTTTTCCTTCTTTAATTTCCAGACAAAGCCTGCAAGATAATGTGGTTTATTTCTCACCTTTCTTTTCACATGATAATGTAACAAAAGGGTCACACTTATCTTCATTCTCCCTCCCGAATTAAGACGAATAACATGTTTTCTCTGCTGTTGTATTCGTCTGAAGGCTAATTGAGGGCTTCGTCCGTTTTCTTATTTCATGGTAAAAATTTGAGGTCTGCCTACATTATTGAGTTTTAAAACGTAGTAAAAAAACAATTTAATTATGACGTATATTTTTGTTGTATAAAATTGTATAAAGGGCGACACAGTGGCAGAGTGGTTAGCCCTCCTGCCTCACAGCAAGAAGGTCATGGGTTCGATTTTCATCCGGGGTGTTTCTGTGTGGAGTTTGCATTTTCTCCCCGTGCTTGCGTAGATTTTCCCCAGGTACTCCAGTTTCCTCCCAGCGCCAAACACATGCGATTGGGCACATGTGAATTATCTACTCTAAATTGTCCATAGGAGTGAATGCATGTGTGAATGGTTGTCTGTCTCTAAGTGTTAACCCTGCGATTAACTGCCGATTGTCCAGGGTGTACCCCACCTCACATACTGTATAACTCGTTTTTTTTGGAGCTTAAATATCCAAATACTGCACCCGAAAAATACAAGATGTTTTTGGAGCATTTCCTGCAATTGAGCCAAATCAGGGTATACTTGTCTTTTTCCCACTGCGGTTGATCCATGATAAAGCTAAATTGTACATGAACCAAAACCACTTTGCTTAAAAGGTACCACAGCTTTTATTGTTAAAACATTAGTGGAAGAGATTTACCATAGCAAATGAAGACTATTAAATTTGCTTCTAGCAGGTTAGAATTATGATCCGCTTACCTAACTCTTTGTAAGCAGGAAGCATGATGAGGATTAAAGAGAGAGAAACTCTAAACACCGCAATTCAATCCAGACTTTCACCTTCAGCCACCTCATACCGACTCCTGAACATGGACACCGTTCTGCGGCCTGTTGACTCACCGATGCAAGATTAAGCATTTAATAGGATGACCTCTCTTCTAATGCACACAAACCTGAAATACACTCCGGAAATGTTCACACACACGCGTGCGCACGCACACACACAGACAGACATAACTTTATTCACGACTGTAATTGAATACAGGCCGGCAGTGTTTGATGTAGCTCCAGCTCAAGCTTATTCCTCTGGAGGGTTGGTGTACTTGGCTCTGTTTCAGATGGAGTATTTTGTGTTTTATTGCCCGCCTGGTCACAATAAACAATAAGACTCAGCCTTCAGATCAGACCTGGCCTCAGTCCAATCAACCAAACCCTCTCTGAGCACATGTCTCAGTCCACTGCACACAAGGCAAAGCTTTCCTTATTAGTTTCTGTAATATTATATTCCTTATATGCAACTCTAACACTTCTGTCTGACTGTGTGTGTGTGTGTGTGTGTGTTTATTTCATGCTTGAAAACAACTGACACCCCATCAGCCCATTATCACGTCTGTATTGGGGCTGAAACGCAAACGTTAAACAGGGAAATCACTACGTGTGGGGCAAACGGGCCAATGTGAACAGGATTTGCCTGAAATTGCTCCTTCACGTCCTCATTATTTACAGCACTGGTCTTGGAAAAGCCTTCACATGATTTCGTATAAACTTTTCTACAACACTATACATCATTAACTTGGATTATACAATATGTCCTGAATCAACAGCGAAAATCCATAATATATATTTGATTTATGTTTTAAATCATCTAACAACAACAATTAAAGCAACAATTGTCTGTGCAGATGTGCAGTGTCGACATATTTTATTAGATAATTGCTTGGGTCACATCTAGTACATGAAACTATAAAACATATGACGGATACATTGCAGAAACCTGACCAGCACAGGCATACTGGATATGTAGCATGGTATGTGGCACATCCCAGATTTCCTGTTGTCCGTCTTTGTTGTTATAATAACCGCCAATCCTCTGGGAAGGTCTGTGCAAATTTTTGTTTATTCCGCTACAGGTGCGTTATTGAGGTCATGTTGGGTGAAGAGGTCCGAGTTACAATTGGAACTGGTGCCCAGTTTATCCCAAAGTTCGACATTCGATTTTTACAAAAAAAAAAAAAAAAAGTCACCTGGAAGAAAAACACATTGACCCAACAATAAATGTCAAATGTCTGAATGAAATGCAGATTCACTAGTGCAGGAGGCACGAGAAAGAAAGGAAAATGAAATCCGTTTGAGTGCAGGAAAAAGAACACTAAGCTAAATGAAACTTTCCTTTCTTTATAGAAGTCCAGCAGAGTTTGACCAATCTGCACCAAACTGAGTACACCTAACCAACTTAACCAGGAGAAGGTCATAGACTAGGTCCAACCAGGAAATTCCGACCCGATCACATCCGAAATGCATCCGGATTGGTCCGGTTACTAACATAAGTCAAGTTTTAAAGTTTAAAGTTTTTTTTTTTTTTTTTTTTACAAAAGTTGTTCCGAGGGTCCATTTGTATAAGATTTCTTTTGCATTTTTTTTAACTTGAACCGAACTGTAGGCCCTAAGGGACCCTGAAAGTACACATTTACTCTCGGTTGCCCCTGACATGTGCACCACTTCACATACCTGCACCAAACTTGGTACATACACATACCCTACTCAACCAGGGGAAGGTCATCGACTAGGCCCCATCTGGAAATTCTATCTGGATCACATCCTGAATGCATCTGCAATGGTCCGGTTACTTAAAATAAAATACTAAATAAAGTACCTTTAGGAGTGGAAATTGAAGAAGAAAAAAAGAAAAAGAAAAAAAAAGTATTTTACAAACGTTTTTCAGTACTGTGAGATTGATACATTCATTATCTAGTATTTATCCTGTTCAGGGTCACAGGGGCACTGGAGACTATCCCAACTAGCTCAGGGCGTGAGGTGGGGTACAGCCTGAACAATCGGCAGTTAATTGCAGAACTAACACTTTCACTTACATTCACTCCTATGGACAATTTAAAGTAGCAATTCACCTATGTCTAATCATGTTTCAGCAGGTGGAAGGAAACCGGAGTACCTGGGGAAAGCCCGCACCCCCTGGGCAGGAATCGAAACAACTATCTCACTCTGTGTCAGAAGTGCTAACCACTCTGCCACCATGCTGCCCAAATATTATTTTATCCTGGCCAACACCGGGTACTCCAGCTAGTTTACAAATAAATTCTTAAGTGATATACATGAATATATTCTTATGTATCTCCAAAAACATCACACGAAATTATGCAAACCACTTGAATGTGTATTATTATCTGCATGGATAAATTATACGTTTCAAAATTTGGACATTTCTGGGTACGCAACATTTTTAGGAAACTACATCCAATTTATTTAATGCCTGCCTTGAATAAATAATGACTGTTTTCCACATTATTCTGATAAACAATTCAGATGATAATTAATGCGATCAGATGTGTGTGACGCCTTGCTGAAAATAAAACCCACTCATCCAGATCTCATCTCCCATAGCAGGTGGGATCACAGAAGAAGCCCCATGTGCCTTTTGTCTGCCACCTTCTCCCCTCCTGAGTGATCAGAAAAGTAGGCTTTTACTTTGGTGCATCATAATTGGACTAGGCGTGCACGAGCAACTAGGTTTCAGAAAACAATGCCTATAATCCCTTGAATGCTTTGCATGTGAGTAGACTAATTCTAAAATGCTTTCTGCAATTGTTAGCTAACAATTGCTCTAGTTGTAATTCTATTCAAACCGTTTTTGTGAACAGCCAGCCACTCAATGTAGCTCGAATTGGTTTCAAATTATATAGCTGTGTCCCAAATGACACACACTAACTTAAACTAAAAAACAGAAAAAAAAAAGCCAGGCGAACCAACAATTCTGTCTCCCCAATGAACATTTCAGTTCTTAAAAAAAAAAAAAAAACACGTTTTTTCTTGGTGGCACATTTTATAGTTTAAAAAAAAAAAATACTTATTTTCTGCTACCAACAACCTTTTGTGCAATGTTAAAGGTTTTTTTTTTGTTGGTTTTTTTTTTAAGTTGCGTATACACGTACACTTTGCAGGTATGTACTTTAGCATCTAGTGCATGAATTATAGAAGCGTAGCATCGCCTCAAATGGACTAAACTGGAAACCTTTCTCAGTTTTCCAGTTAAAAGCAAATGACATTAAACGCATCTAATGCAATGCTACTAGCTTTAGTAGAACAGGGTGATTTTTTATAAATGTTGAAAAATAAAATCACAGAATGTGAGCTAATTTAAGACTTTTGTAAGATGTCTTGTCCAGCGGAGTGCCATCGGCCATCTTGGTATTTTTTAATAATCCAGCATTAGTGGATACTAGTTCTGTTGCTCTTCTACTACAGGAAAAGAATTGAGTGTTGAGTGTTTATCATCAGAGTGCTTAAAGTGCACTTCTTTCCTGATATTTTCACACTACTTACGCTTACTTTATACATGACAATGGCACAGAATTGTGCAAATAGTGCATGAGTGTGCAATTTTGAACACAGCTATAATTTAATAGCTTTAAGCTTTTTAATAATAAAAATAATCATCATTAAGGTCGTAGCAGTAACTGCATGGATGCTGCATCACACTACCCAATCAATGATTATTATGATTCTTTCACCGATATGCACTGATGATTAGGCAAGTAGTACCTCAGTGGTTAGGGTGGTGGACTACTGATCAGAAGATCATGAGTTCAAATGCTAGGACTGCCAAGCTGCCACCGAAGAGTGGGACAGCGGCAGAGTGGTTAGCACTCCTACCTCATGGCAAAAAGGTCATGGCTTTGATTCCCACCCATGGTGTTTCTGCGTGGAGTTTGCGTGCTTTTCCCGGGTACTCCGGTTTACTGCCGCCTCCAAACACGTGATTGGGTATAGGTGAATCGACTACTCTAAATTGTCCATAGGACTGAATGTGTGTGTGAATGGTTGTCTGTCTCCAAGTGTTAGCTCTGCGATTAACTGCCGATTGTCCAGGGTGTACCCCGCCTCGCCCCAAGTTAGCTGGGACAGACAAGAGCGCCCCCGCAACCCTGAACAGGATATAAGCGTTAGATAATGAATAAATGAATGCTCTGGATAAGGGTGTTTGTCAAATTCCATAAAAGAAAATTGTATTTTTTCCCTCCATTAGTACCGTATATTACTCATTACTATTCTACTTGTCACGCTTTATTCCTTTCACACCAGCAGCAGCTGTGGGAATCTCTGGAAGATAACCAACAACCATGTTCATGATTCTTGCAATAACACCGGCTCGGTTGCATGTCCACTCACTTGTTATTCACCTGTAGTTTTCATCACTTCATTGTTAACTTTTCGACCTGTGCGTCGCACTCGCTCGCAGCTCAGCGCAGTATTTGTCTCCATGACAACACTCTCTTTGTTGCAAAGAAAAAAAGCAGCGTTGTTTTTCGAATGATAAAAAGGAACAGGAATATTAACCCTAGCTGACATTTTCTTTTAGGCTTCCTGTGCTTGATTTCTCATTTCCAAAGAGACACAGGCAGAAAGCCCAGAAATAGCTCTGTTGTTTTTTTGTTGTTTTTTTCCCTTGGTACTGCTGAAGCATGTCTCCTAATCATACCACTGTGTTCCCAGCTTGTGGCATATGGCACTTTCATCCCTGTGTCGCTGCTTTCTCTTACTCGGCTAGTAATTTCATTGTTGTGATTCGTGCCCCTTTGCTTCTCTGTCTCTTCTAGAAAGAGAGACTGACTTAAACCCTGTGTAATTAGTGACTATGATGAATTACAGCGAATATGTTCTCATGGGGCCGGAGAAGAAGTCACACTTAAAAGAAGTCGGTTTCCACCGTCCTAAATGAGCTGTTTCTGCTGACAGAGTCAACAGGCATTCTGGGACATTGTGCCTTCTGCTTAGTGTTCGTAAAAATGCCTTGCAATTACAGTAAAGTGCTGTTGTGCGTAGATTAAGATATCATATCTAATTAAACCTCCCAAAAGGCTCTTATTCTGCTTCATGACTGGAACACAGCAGCTTCTTTAAGCTAACTGTGGCAATTGTGCTCTAAACATCAGGTTGCTTAAGCTAAAAAGTACCAAAACTTTTGACACTTACATTTGATGGATATAAAAAAAAAAGTGTACACCCCACTATTAAAATGGCAGGTCTTTGTGAGGGTACTGCACGCCACAACTTTTTCCAATCTCAGTGTAAAATAATCATGAACCATTAAAAAAAATCATACTGGGAATTGAACAGTAATCCGGTAAACAAAAATCCATTTAAAGGCACGGTAGGACATTTGTTGTTCTGCCTGTTGAAAGTCTGTTCACATCTCGATAGCACTCTTTAAATTGTGTGTTCTACATGTATTTATATCGTCTGTGGAAGGCGTAGGACCCAAAAAACTTCCGTTCTGTTCAAAACGTCCAGGCCGAACATTACGATGGGACGCCCTACTTGCATGATCAAGCATCGCGATAGTTCAGGCAGGTCGCGCCAGTCGAGCACGCAATCAGCTGGCAGCCAGCTGTTTCAGATCCTGACACCAATTGCAGCCACCCTTTAAAGACACAGCCTTTTCCCTGTGTCTATCGCCAGCCGCCTGCATTCAACAACCCACCCCCGTCCCTAACTCCACCGGGCTCAACACTCAAGGAACCAGCAGCTACCGCGCATGCTTGCGCGTACAGCTCCGGATACGTTCTGCACCCCAGGGGGTTGACTCGCCGCTCTCCCCGCCCGGTCCAAGCAAAGCGCTCGGACAGGCGCGAGAACCGGCCCAGAACAGATCCATACCGCCAAACCTAACCGTATGCATCATCATGTTAATAAATAACATCGACGCAAGCAACCTGACTGAATAAACATTATATTTTCGCAGATCTCTGCACACCGTGTCAGCGCTAGGTTCCCGCTATAAACTTGCTGCATGTAATTACGCTATTAAAAGTAGCTTACGTTGGTTATTGTAATATTACGCTTTTGTACTGTAATATTTACTCATCGCTGAATTACACGAGAAAATCTCACTCTCGTTTTGTCGTTTGAGCCTCTGCTCTGCCTGAGCGCATTCATGTGTTCATGAGACGCCGTGGCTTTGGAAAGTGATTATGCAGGGAGGGCAGCGCTTTGGCTTTCAAAGCTACCTTGCTATTGTTAGCCTCTCTGAAATCTCCTACCGTACCTTTAATCCTAAATTGGAGCTAATCTGAGAGACGCTTATCTAGAGAAGCGATGGATAAAAACAAGATCGACTATAAACTACAGAAGAAAGTCAATGGCAGGTCAACAATTTATCTAAAAGAGGATATATTGGCACGTATATTCTTCTGATTCCTCCAGGTAAAAAAAGAAGATATATCTGAAGATAAGATAAAGGGGATAAAGGTAGATGTGAAGCTTAAAGCTTCTGGTGGAGACTTTTTTTGTGAGCACGTCTTAACGCTGCAAAATGTTTCCCACAACTGAAATAATGAATGGAGAAGAACAAAAGAAGACTAGGATAGGCTAAATTTACATTTACAGCATTTAGCAGAGGCTCTAATCCGGGGCGAGTTACAACCAGCAGTTGAGAGTTAAGGGCCTTACTCAGGGACCCAACAGTGGTAGCTTGGCAGTGCTGGGAATCGAACCTCGGTCTACGGATCAGCAGTCCAACACCTTAACCACTGAGCTACCACTTATACAATACTAAATTAAATTCTCTTCACACTGTAACTGTCATATGGCAGATTTCCAAGTTACAGGAAACTAGTTAGTTGGTTGGTTGATTAGTTAGTTAGTCTCCAAAGAGCCATATTAGAGCCCTGCATTTAGGCCCAAGTTTCACGTCACAGTTTGTGTTAGGCTTGTCCTCCATTTTTATATATTAGATATTCATTAAAAATATTTTTAATATATAGCAGAAATTACTTAAATGAAGAATCGATTAGAAGTTTATGATGGTAAAATAAACATTGAAACACATTTTAAATATCACACTGACACATTCTGCTCACGTGCCCTATTAAGAGGCTGTCTCCCATTCTGTTTGGGATTAGACTATTTACATTAGTAATTTCTGCCCAAGTGTAAGGTAAGACCATCTGCATATTATTAATAATAATTCTTCTTATTATTATATTATTAGTGTAGATGACACGTTTTCGTTTGATTTCAGCATGTTGTTCACAGTTACAAGCAGTAGAGCTACTAAGTTTATGAAAAACAATAATAAACATTTACACTAACACATGATTCAAATATGATTCGGTTCGGTTTATTTTAAAAAATCTTTGGATTTTATTGCAAGCAAGCCTGTTGATTTGACTAAATTGATCAAACTTAATCAACTCAGCCACAAGCCTCTAAATCATCAAACATTGTTCTAAATCAAATTCATATAGGAAAACAAAACATTACATTATATATATATATATATACAGTGCCTTGCGAAAGTATTCGGCCCCCTTGAACTTTGCGACCTTTTGCCACATTTCAGGCTTCA
>JAOUQX010000036.1:6147610-6162737 GCA_028566295.1 Liobagrus marginatus
GTGTATAGTATGTGAATACTGAACGAAAACGATCGCTTCTGCGGCTTCCCCATATATTTCCCACTACTTTCTTTGTGCTTTTAACTGAAGCAAACTTACAAAGGAGACTCGGATTTCATAAAGACTCGTTTCATATCCTACTTTTTAAAATGTATTATTTGAAAGATGACTTCCAGGGATCCATTTTCTACCATTATTTATAGTTAATATTTTAGAATAATAAAGTTTAGAAAGGGATAGATTTCAAACCGTGAATTAAGCCTTGGGTGCTTTAACTGATTGCAAAAACTGTTGCAAGCTTTAGTCGCTAGAACTCATACTAGCATCTGTTGTGGGGCTCAAGTGGTACATCAGGTTTTTTCAGCCATAATTAACTTTTGCAAAGAGCGAGCCAGCACTCTTACAGACCCTTGGCATCCCAAAACCAGCAGATCTACATAAGAAACCAATTCCCAGACTCGGTTGCTTGTAAACTGTGTAGGCAGTCTGGCATATCAAGTTCTGGATGTTGGCTAAAAGAACAAAATGCGCTGTCATTTCCAGAAATCCATCAGCAAGTTTACTGCCAAGAGTTTTCTGTTTTTTACATTTTAAATTAGAATACACGATGCATTATACATTTGAAAAGTCCATGGGACTGAAATAAAACATTGTCGGGTTTAAATGGAAAATAAATAGAAACAAATACGTTTCCAAGAGACTTTGGTACAGAGACCCAGATATGCCTGGGTGGTTGTTATTATGGCCATTAGGTAATATTTAGATATGAAAATAATACTAAGAGTTAGAGTCGAACTTCACTCTGTGATGATTTAATACAGGAACTGCACACATCGGCGTCCAGAATTTCAGACATAACTACAAACGTAAGCATTATTTTGGGAACTGTAAGAGACATGAGCATACAAAACAAAGTCAAAAACAATATTTATATTTCAGGTATGTCAGATTCTGTACTTCATTTTGCACAATATCAGTGTGAGCATAAACCCAGTATTCTAGTCTGGCACCACTGTACTCCATTATAAAGCGCTGAAACGTATGCTTAGGGATATGTTAATACATTTTAAATTTTTTTTTAAAAATTTATACAATTATGAAGCGCTCAAGAAAAATCTAGTAGAGGTGTTGAACCTAATGCAAAAATACTTTGGATAATTTGAATGGCACAGTAAAATAAATGTGACTGATAGTGGTAGTGGGGAAGTGGTAGCTCAGTGGTTATGGTGTTGGACTGCTGATTCCAAGATCCTAGGTTCAATTCCTAACACCACCATTTTACTAGAGCAAGGCCCTTAACCGTCAACTGCTCAGTTGGCTAAATAAGAAATGGAAGTTGCTCTGAATAAGGGTGTCTGCTAGATACTATATTAAAATAATGATAATAAACACAATGCATGCATATTGTTTTCATTTAAAAATTAAACATAAACATACTGTGGATGTGGAAGGGTGTGGTGGCTCAATGGTAAGGCTCTCGGTCAGTGATCGGAGAGTTGGGGGTTCAAGCCTCGCACCAGGCAAGCTTCCATCATTGGTTCCTTGAGCAAGACCCTTAACCCCACTTGCTCCAGGGGTGCTGTTCATTCTGGCTGACCCTGCGCTCTGACCACAGCATTCAAATTCATATGCTGGGATATGCGGAATAAAAGCATTTCACTGCATGTACAGTATGTGTATGTGATAAATAAGATCTGAATTTGAATTTTATGTGACCAAAGGTTTGTGAAGACCTTACATTCAACCTCATAAGTGTGTATATTTCTCCCTCAAACTGTTGTCACAAAGTTGTAGCATTGCATATTGATTTAAACCAAGAGACCCAAACACTTCAGCATGGCAATGCACCAGTGCCCAGCACAAAACCCCCGATCGTCATGAAGAGATGCTGTGGTATAGATCAAGTGGAAGAACTCGAGTATCCTGTACAAAGCCTGGACCTCAACATTACTCCTGGGCCTCTGAGCAAGGCCCTTAACCCTCAACCGCTCAGCTGGATACATGAGCTATATGTAAGTCACTTTGGATAAGGACATCTGCTAAATGCGGTAAATATAAACATAAAAACACATATGGATGTCATGATCAGGTATCCAACAACTTTGTTCATATATTGTTCATACATTTACAATGATCTCATTGCTGCAGATTGTTTTGTAGTGACCCTAATACCCATGGGATTAAATTGTGTAATGTGAGCCTGTGGCTTATGCTATGGAAATATCATACCTAATACATAGCCTCCAGTTATCTCTTTGAACAGGCGGGAAAAAAAATCTATATTTACACTTTAGTGAATGTTTCCTTAAGGTGATCCAGACTAATGGTATATATCTATATTATAGGTCATTCGACAATTTAAATAAAGTGCAGTATCATTGACTATCTCTATCCATGCTTGGTTTTCTGGAGCGACAATCATCAATTTCCTCATCTGTTATAAATTTGTAAAATCACTAATTTGCATCAGTCTTGAACCAGATTTTCAGATCCTTATCCTCTGGGTGCAATATGCAATATTGTGACCATGTCTTATAAATAAAACACCATATCATTTTAGCAGCTTTATAGTTTTTCCCACATATACAGAGCTGTTATATACATACACACATGCATAAGTGTATACGATCTTAATATTTATGTGCTACTCAATAAGCTATAAAATACTGTATATTTTACAGCTAATAGAAATCCTTGATATTAATGTCTGCCTGAGCCTAAAAAAACCACTTAAATTCTTAGATGAAAAAGAAGCTGCTTTCATCCCGTTTGCAGAACTTACTCCTAATGTAAACTAGTATGTTTCTATTCATAACTCTCACAAAAAGCTGACATGTCTGACATTTTAGAGGATAAGGAAAGACATGAGTAGAAGAAGGGCTATGACCCTGTTCATGACATAAGCCAAACACAACACTGTCCCTGATTTCTTGCTTTCTTGTTATAAATTGAAGCTGTGTGTGTGATGGGGCGCATTATCCTTTAGGGAGCTGTGTGAGTTATGTCCAAACTACGCCTGGCTGTAACCGCAGCTTCTCCTCACTCTCTATAATGCAATTTCTTCCAGAACTAGAAGCAGATTGAGATAGGGAGGGGGGAAAACAGCGCTAGGTAATCTCCTTACCATATGGGCAGACTGATAGATGCTAAGTGGCTCGCACAAACCTTTCTGGTGAATATAATTGTAATTTACGTTGCACTACAGCATGTTCTTCACAGGACATACCCTTTTTTTTCCATGCAACCGAACAGCACATTATAGCGTATCATGTTTCCCAACCATCCCTTCCCTAATCAAATATCCTGGGCTACTTTGACCCTGAACTTCCATGACAGGCCTGACCAATTGAAGGCTTTAATGATTTTAATTGAGCTTAGAAGTGGGTTTCAGTCAGACCGTGGGGCCTCTCTAATGAAAGTTTATGTGACGTGCTGAAAGCATTTGCCAATTAAAGGATTCAGTTGCAGGTCTCCTTATTCAGAGCTGTAGGTAGGAGACAATAAAGGAACATCTGCTCCCCACTTGTAAAAACACATTGATGATGCTATAAATGATCAGGTATTGTGTAAGCACCTGTGGAGTCATGCTTGCGCATGGTGACAACTTGTTACTTAGACACATGACAAATATAAGGCCTACGGAAGCAGGTGCTATGAGCTTTAGGATTACAGCTAATCTGTGACACATTGCACAAAACGTTGAATTATATACAATTTATATAGCATGTGTGATAGTCTGTCTTATTTCACCAAAACAACATGAAAATGTTCTTATTTATTTTTATTTCATTTTTAAAAACCACATAGGGAACATGGTGGCTTAATGGTTGGTAGATTTGCCCCAAACCTCTAGAGTCCAGCCTCCATCCTTGTTTTGGTTGATATCAGCTTGTGCAATGGCTGGAAAGGGGATTTCTTTTACAATTATATCTGATTCATTACCACAAACTTGGAATAGATTTGGAAAACCAATATTAACAGAAATGCCTACACTATACACTATATGAACAAATGTATTGGGCACCCATTCATCACAGCCAAATGTGATTTTGAACATCCTATTCCCATTACTATAATAACCTTCCTTTTTATGGAAAGGCTTTTTACTAGATTGTGGAATGTGGCTGTAGGGATTTGCTCATTCAGCCACAATAGTATATCATTGAGATCAGACACTGATGTTGTGTGAGGAGGTCTGGGGTGCGGTCAGAATGCAGTGGGGTTGAGGTCAGGGCTCTGTGTAGGACACTTGACTTCTTCAGCTTCAACTGTAACACACCAGAAGTGGATCCAACTAAGTGCTTTGTGCACAAGGGCATTGTCATGCTATAACAGTGTTATAGAACAAGTAATCATGTAACGCTACAACATACAGAGACATTCTAGTGAGCTTCAGACTTTAGAAAAAACATTTATGTGGGTGTGTTGGTTAAGTGATTATAAACTTTTGGCCATATAGTATACTTTTCAGTTAATCATTGTGTTAACATTACATGCAATAGCTAGTTATGTGTCTTGGAGGGGTTAACGCCCGTCTCATCTTGTCCGTGTTGGTGTATCTGATGATGACCAAACAAACTGTGTGTATTTTATCAAGCAAGATAAAACAGATTTTATTTGCCCCAATTAGACAAGTGATTTATTAACATATATAATCCATTCCAAATCGATTGATCATTTCTACAATGATAAATGTGTAAATTGTCTAGCCTGGTTCCAGAGCTTCCCGTATTAGGATTAAGAAGGCTGTTGGTTTTTTTAAATTCATTTTTATGCAATAAAATGCTGCAAGAAACCACTAACCCATCAGTGTCTCCAAGCAACAATTAACACCTTAAAATGTTGAGACGAGATTGAATCCATTTACAGAATCGTAGATTTAAGTTCTGCTGAGGTCAAAGCTGAGAAACCTTCATCTGTAATGAAGAAACAAGAAAAAACAACAACAATATATCAGCTGGTAAAAGGTAGGAGCTAGAAAAGGAATCCCACCACTGACTCATAAAAAACCTCTTATAGATAAAGGCTAACATGACCTAATGACCAGAAACAGGTGAGTGAGATGAGTAACCATGGCAACAAATTACCTAAGCAAATAACAAATAAGCCGCATCCCAGTTTGCCTACTATCTATCCTAAATAATGTCCAAGATTAGAATTAGTGTATCGTATGTAACGTATTACACACTATGCATTTACAATATTTACTCTAACATCTAGTGTATGGATTTTGGAAGTTCACTATTACCTTGCATGGAACACAAGTTTTATTTTTAACTGGAAGCACATTTCTATGACCTAATTTGAAAGACATTTGTATTTACATTTAGAAAAAAAATTCTTTCATCCAGCATCAGTTCCTGGTAGTACTGCTTCTGCTCTACTTCATACGTTTTTGTCTGAATAAGTGCATCTGGGTAGATAAAGTGCCCTAATTCTGGTTGGGATTTATAGGTTGAAAACACTATTCACACTACTTATATTACATAATAGTGTAAAAATGTATGCACATAAAACAGTGTTACCCAGATGGTCTCGTATTTCTAGTTGATGTGAAGTATGGCTTTGTGGACTCGTTTTTGTCCAATATTACGCATTTAGATGTATGCCATTTAGCACGCACCCTGATAAGAATGACTATCCTTTATACAACGGAGCAGTTGAGGGTTAAGGGCCTTCCTCAAGGTCCCAACAGTAGCAGCGTGGTGGTCCTGGGACTTGACTGTAGAAAATTTTTCTAACACCTTAACACTGAGCTACCACTTTGACTCAGAACTCCATATGTGATGAGAGTGTTTGATGGTAGAATCATAGAACACATTCTACAGAAGTGTTAAATGTGAAAAAACTTAAAGGCTACTCTAAATTAAATTATGCCGAATTAATTAGATAAAGTATTATGCACTAAGAAAGGTTGATTTGTGTATGTAACTAGGCAACAGCATTCTTTTCAGCTACATGATTTATTAGCATGTCTTAGCACACTCCGTGGCAACACACTCCCAATGTATGTGCTTTTTTATTCAAACAATAACATTCTCTTAGTGTATAGTTTGTTAGCAAATTACATTCACATCATTTGGTAGATGCGCTTATCCAGAGCGACTTACAACAGAGCAGTTGAGGGTTAAGGGCCTTTCTCAGGGGCCCGGCAGTGGTAGCTTTGCAGTGCTGGGAATTGAACCCCGATCTTCAAATCAGCAGTCCAACACCTTAACCGCTGAGCTACCACTTCCCAAGTTATGACACAGCATGGGACTTTTGATGAGCCACCAAGACCATAACCTGTGTAAATATGTAACCAGGAAATTTAACAGTTTGAATTTCACCTAAAAACACTTACGTTGTGCATAAAAATAAGATCTTTCTTCATATAACCTTCTAAACTACAGCGCCATATGAACATGTATGCATGTTTGTATTTATGTACGGTATGTATGTATGAGATGAGCCAAGCAGTATCCTTTTTTTTAATAAACTGTAGTACAGGTTCCCATCCCTGATCATGGAGTACCATGTTAGACTGACTCACCTGATTCAAATAATTAGAACATGGCATACACCAGGACACATATGATGGGTAGAAATATGGTAAATAAAATACATTTGTACGTTTATTGCATAGGCTTTAATTTATTATAAGCAAGAATGTTTTGAGTAAAATAGTCAAATAGTCTCAAATGCTATAAGAAAGAACATAGAACACGTAGTACATTGTGCGCAGTACATTGTGTGTGTATGTGCATAAAATATATCCTAATTTACTTAAAGTATGTAGGCACTGTGTGTATGCCATATGCCAGTTTTCTAACCCTATAACTTAGCTAAGTCATATCAGAAGGTGACTAGAATTTGCTCATCAGTAAAACGGCAAGGAGGCCACTGAGAGTCAGTTAGAATCGCTTCTCTATGGCGTCTAACTGAACATTTCACAGAGACCTAGAGTCACAGACTGGCAATTAGGCCTGATTTACACAGCACAGACTAGGCTGTCATATGGAATTCCAAGGTCAACTATCAAGAACAGGAGATGTGTTATTTCAGGCCAAAGATAACTTACTTTGTTTTTGTAATGGATTCGTTCATTTATTATTTATTTAGCTGTGCATAAAGTATGCAGTTGGAGGCAAAGCCCTGCTTTCAGTCATACTTTCATCTAGCATTGGACGTCTCGTTCCAAAAGTAAATGGGATAAAAGGACATGTTCTAATTTTAGTGTCTTGTGCCTGCGCACACTTCTCATGGTGGATATATACCCTATATAAACAAAAGTATTAAGACACACGAACATCCTATGAACATCCTATTCCATATTTAAAATAAAAAGTTGAGCGTGGCTTTGAGCTTTTACTTATATAACCACTGATTAATTAATTAATTAGTGAGTTCAGCCACCAATGTCAGACGAGGAGGTCTGGGGTGCAGTCAGTGTTCCAGTTTATTGCTAATTTAAGGTAAAGATTTTTGAGTTAGAATTTGTGCTCTGTGCAGGACCCTGGAGTTCTTTAAGACCAACCATAACATACTGTGGCTTCTAGGAGCTCAGGGGCCTTGTGCACAGGGGCATTGTCATGCTGGAACAGTACTTGTGAGTCTTTGTTCCTGTGAATGGTAATCATAATGCTACCACATATTCTTGACATTCTTGACAATTGTGTCCATCCAACTTTGTGGCAACAGTCTGGGGGGCACACAGTTAAAGGTGTGCTGGTACGGTGTCTATAAACGAAATAAAAATGATATGTTTTGGCCAATTGTTCTTATATAGAATAAATAACAAAAATTTTACTCTGACAGGATACTTCACACTACCACACCACTGCTTATTTTGTGTTAGGTTTGATTCCTAGTTCTTATTAAGAGCCATTTACATACCATAGTTTGTATGTTTGTTTTAAAGCTATATTAAATAGATTATAATAGATAGTTTAAAATGACCGAGTGAATGAGTAAAAGAACAGAATGTGCCCTGAATAGTAAGCTTTAGTAATATCTAGTGTTATTGTCATTTTTTTGAGAGTGTATTTAAACCGAACGTGGTGATTGAGAAACACTGTTTTCGTTACATATCACAATGATAATAATATCAGTTATATTAACAAGTGTGTATAATACGGGGTGAAGTGGTACCTCAGTGACGTTGGTAAGGTGTTGGACTGCTGATCCGAGGACCAGAATTTGATTCCCAGCACTGCTACTGTACCACTGCTGGGCCCCTGAGCAAGGCCCTTAACTCTCAACTGCTCAGATGTAAGTCGCTCTGGATAAGAGCATCTGCCAAATGCTATAAATGTAAATGTAATACCAGCTAACTGAGCAACACAAAGGACAGCTCCTATTTTAAATTCAACCAAAGATATCCTTTTACATAGCAAAGGCAGCTAAATGTGGCTGCCAGAATAGAGGATAATATCTTTTACAGAGAACAGACTTATTGAGGTTTTAGTTTACTACAAACTGCTCTTGCAGTCAGAGCATTCAGTGATCTGCGTCCTCCAATTCACAAATAGACACCAGAAACCCCTACGGGCTCCTCAGTGCATGAAATAAGGTCATGCTCCATTTTGTCTGAAAGCTAGTTTTCCATGTAAGCATCTGCACCTGTCTCAGAGCTCTCTCCTTTCTTTTAAACAGCCTTTTACCTGATTTCCACATTCCATCTATTCAGCCCTGAAGTTCTATTATTTGCCACTTTTTCCTACATAATGTGTCAATTTACTTCAGAGCCAGCTCTAACAATCGGTCGGTCAACTGACAGTGCATTCGCAGACCTCCCTGGAGTACCCAATGCAATCCCCATTACTTCCTTCAGCCAGATGCTTTTGGCCAATAAATATTATGCAAATATAGGTCAGGATCATGTACCTTCAAGATTTTCCTCATCTATTTACCTAACATATCTGTCTTTTGAGAGCTCGAAAAAACCCTTTTGTGTTAATGGAAAGGAATGAGGAGCAAATAGAAAAAAAGGTGTCCAAGGCAAAAGATTTGCATGGCAGACTTCATGAATTTCCAGACGTTTGCTCTGGAAGTCATTGGCAAGTATATGGAAGGACCTATTACATTTCATACAGAATGCTGCAGTTCTCGGGGAGTTAAGCATGACTTAATGTAAAATACTTGCAAAGTTAGGCTGAAAAGGCTTCAACAGCTCATAGCATGTATCATTAATATGAGTATAATATTACAGGCACTAATGTCCTCTTCTTCCCGTTACCTCATTTGCAGAATAAATCCTTTCATTCATGGTGGCATGCCTGCGAAACCGATTTAGCTATGGCTTGCTAATGTGTGTTAGCGCATTCAAATAAATCATATATATGAATCAAGAAAATTCAAAAACACTTAAGACAGAAAAAAAAATACTATTACACAAAGTGAAACATAGAAAACTTCAATCTAGTGTTTACACTCACTAACCTTTATTATCAGTCGGCTGAACTTTGTAGATATTTCACTTACTGGCTGTAGCTCATCTGGCGCTATCTGCACTTTGTCAGACCCTTTTACCTCATCTATCAGTTAAAATGGGCCACAACAGGGGCACTGTTCGCCAGATATTATTCGGATGGTGTGGACCATTCTCATCACAGCAGTGTCACCGAAACTGTAGAGTGGAGCAGCCGCAACAGGATTTTAAACCACAGTGTCAGTGCTGGGTTGAGAATAATCAATAAATATCCAGCTAACAGCAGTGATGTGTCAAAAAGACCCTTAATGTGGCCTAACAGATGATTAACGCAAAAAAGAAAAAAAAGAAAAGTAAGAGTACAAGCGTCAACACTGATTGTGTTTAATACAATAGTCCTAGAACCACACAATGTAAATAACTCCATAATCATACATTGCTGGTTTTGCAGGCAAATGGTGCTTAGAACATTTAAAGCATGGTCTTTGGATCAGCAGTCCAACAACTTAAACACTGAGCTACCGCTTCCCCTCTCAACAAAATATAGTGAAAAGTCTTTCCAGAAGATTGGAGGTTTTATATACCTATATAGGACCGTACAAACATTTTACACAGGTGTGGAATAAAATGCTGTTAAGTAAGAATGCTTAAAAAATAGATAAAGTGTTAATAATATTTTTATCAATTAACAAAAAATCTAAATCAAATCAATATTTGCTGAGTGGACTCAGTGGTAGCTCAGTGGTTAAGGTGTTGAACTGTTTAAAAGTTAAAGTTTGATCAGGAGATTATTTATTTGATTCAAACCAGGCTGCCACTGTGGGGCCCCTGAGCATGGCCCTTAACCCTTAACTGCTCAGATGGATAGAAACAGCTTTCACTGCTGGGTCCCTGAGCAAGGCCCTTAACCCTCAACTAATCTTGTTGTAAGTTGCTTTGGATAAGAGCGTCTGCCAAATGCTGTAAATGTAAATGTACAGTAGGTGGGGATTTGTGATCATTCAATTACAAGAGCATTAGTGAGACCTGACAGTGATATTCCAGATGTTTAGTCCGAGTCAGGGCTCTTGAGTTTGTCCACTCCAACCTTAACTCACCATGTCTTGAAGGGGCTTGGTGGACTTTGTCATGAGATAACCCATTTGGGCCTCTTTGTTACCTCAGTGGTACATTATTATATCTCAGTTGGACAAAAATAAATAAATAAATAAATTGCTGTTGATTATAATTAACTGCAAAATTCTGTAAATGTGACGAACCACATACGAGTATGCACATATGTGGATACGGTGTTCTCAAATATTCGGCCACATGTTGTACATTTATCTGTAAATAAACATTACAGATTTGTGAAAGAATTGTGTAAATAAAAAATGATTCACTTGCTGCCAAATGAATTTGTACATATTACAGTACCGAGTGCATATTGTAGGTAATCCTGATACCTGATATGTTTATTATCTATAGTAGGCTTTTGACTCTTGATTTTAAACCTTATTTCTTCTTCTTTTTTTTTTTTTTTTTTATTTCATCAACGATAAATAGTACTCAAACAAAAACCCACTCTGGATAAAGAAAAAACCCTCCAAGCATCTGTGTCCTCAGCTGGTTGTTTGCAGGCCTAATTAGTTGTGGTGCTAATGCAAGAGCGAGCTGCTCTGCAGAGCTTGGGCCAGTTCTAATGTGCCTCTGATTGTGTGCTTGGAGAGGCCACTCACAGAGAAACACAGATGACACACAACTGCGATTCCAATCCTTGATTAGTTTCGTGTGTTTCTCTCATTTCTCTGTTGTCCTATGCTCTCTAATCATTGTTCTGCTTGCCTGCCTGTCCATGTCGTGCAATTGGCTGCCATCTTCATCATACTTCAACGGACAGTCTAATTATCCTAACCAAGCTTTGGCTGGAATGCAAGATTCGAAAAGCTTTCACGGATTTTCGTTTGGGTCCTGGACTATTTTTCGATTAAGGTTTAGAATGAAATTAATAGGAGCGGCTGTATAGATCAGTATTGAGTCATGTGACTTTAAAGGGGAGAAAAAGTCCTAATAGTCTATGTATGACATTTTCTGTATCGTTTTAAAGATTTTATATTAAGTGTTTACTTTTAGAGAGCATTCAAGTAAAAGCATTTTCCACATTCAGTTGGAGAAACTTAATGACTTTGGATGCAGCAGGACAGCACACCTGCTGCCACGATCCTATTGGGTTCTTGTCAGATTGCCGTGAGCAAGACATCTGTTTGATAGAGATAATGATGCTGGACGTACCACCAACCTCTGAGATGGGTGAAGTCTATCTGACAAGCCAACAATGGAAATCACTAATGGATTTAAGTGTCTTGGAGTAACCGGTCAAACACATACTGTTGTGTACTATAGGCAGAGCTTGTTTCAGTGTGTGTGTGCGTGTGTTTCTTCCTCTGAACATGTCTGAGGATTAGTCATAGGTTGTGCTCATTCTATGAAACTTCAAGGGATTAAGGTTGAACAGGATGGAGGCTCCACAGTTACACTGCGCTGAATACAAAAACAAACTGTCGGGAAGGCAGTCGCACAATGTTCACACACCTTCCGTTATATCATTTGTGTAACTCACTGACTTTCACCACACGTTTCGTTTTGTTGATCGATGAGCCTTACTACATAATACCATGAAAAAGCTTGTGATACAAAAATAATCATGTAAGAAATCACATATGAATTATACAACATGACCCACGCATTAGCAATGAGCAAAAAAATGTTCAACCAAAAATGTATAAGAATTCAGTGTGTAAATTATTATATAAGGAATAAGTGAATGTGAAAACAAAATGCAACTTCCCCCTATTTATTATGCAATTAAAAAATGGCATCTTAAACACAAAATGTGCCAACATTTTAATCACTAAATATCATCCATCTGTCCATTATCTAGTGTTTATCCTGTTCGGGGTCGTGGGGGCGCTGGAGTTTATCCCAGATAACTTAATGTGTGAGGTGGGGTACATCCTGTAGCAGTTAATAACAGGACTAACACTTAGAGACAGACAACCATTCACACACACATTCACTCCTATGGACAATTTCCATATAACAGTAGTTAATTTACCAATTGCATGTGTTTGGAGGCAGGATGAAACCAGAGTACCAAGGGAAAATCTGTGCAAGCACAGAGAGAACATGCAAACTCCACACAGAAACACCCCGGGTAGGAATCAAACCCATGGCCTTCTTGATGTGAAGCAGGCACATTAACCACTCTGCCTCCGTGCCACCCGTCATTGATCATCCAAAATTGTGTAAAAATAGATATGTCCACAACCAATGTGTATATTTTTATATTTTAAGTGTGACATGTTATTTGGAAATCTAGTTTGTAAAGTGATAAATTTGACATAGTATGAACAAGGACATGCATGCTGTCAAACAGCGTGAATATTGGTGCTGATGCTGCAGTATTATATGATGATGTCAATATCAAAAGCTGTAAGCTATATAATTTGTATTTTTCACTCTTCAGTCTAAGTGAATTTCTCTCTCTGTTTCTCTCTCTCTCCCCACACACACCAACATATTTTTAAAATGTAAAATTGTTCTTTTGTCTCCATCCCTTTAGGTGGAGTCGATTCCTCTTAAAGTCGAGCTGTAGATGGGGGAGTGGGAAAGAAGAAAGAGATGTTAAAAATGCACTGTCTGGAGCTGAACCCAAGCTTTTATGTCTTTAGCCTAATTTTCATTCTCCTTTGACATTGTTTAATATTCCATTTTACTGTATCATACTTTACAGTCAGCATTCAATTTCCAGGCATGGTGGAGTAGACTGAAGACTAGCCTGCTAAATTTGCCCAGGCAGGTGTGACTGTGGGATCGGTCTTCTCTTCCTGACACGTATAGGGAAGACCTCATGTGGATCTATGGGAGATTTCCTGTTTAAGGCCAAACACTTTTACAAGAGAAACACAAGCTGAGCATTGTTGCAGGTGTGATACTGAAAACAATCTGGCCTGAGTCAAAGGGAGGATCAGGCTGTTCAATGAGAGAGAGAGAGAGTGGAAGGGGGGGGGTATACAGAACAGGTGCTGATCATTCCTGAATTTAGAAAAAGGGTAGATTTCCTGGGGAAAATATTGACATGGACACTGGCCAGTCAAATCCAGTCTATGTACACTTCCTTCTGAAGGTCTAACTTTATTACTACAGATATTGCTCCACCTACATCAGTTTGGTATCTGTAATTTGACTTTATGACAGTTTTGGTAATAATAACAGGCAAAAAAACAAAAAAACAACGAGCTTCAATTTACGAAACTTATGCAGCTGAGCCGGATTTGTTCTGTATATAAGAAAAACAGCCGATAATGATAAGGTTCAGACAGACACCCGGTTGGCACATGTGTTAATTCCTGAAAAGAAATTTTTATTGTTTATTAAACCTGCGCCACTATAATATACATAACCTTAACCTGTGTGTTGAGGATTTAACATGTGATTAAACTAGTTTCCTTCCATAAACCCTTCTTTAATTAAGAGATCCTGATTTACAGCTCTGGAAATGCCAGTAAACAATATACTGGAGTCCAATTAATCATGGATTAAATGGAGGTGTTTACAATCACAGAGACTGTAGTTGTAGCATTGAAAACTGATATGAACATTTTTTTCGGTTCAAAATAAGGAGTTGGGATTAAAAAATTTTTTTTTTCATTTTTTGAAAGACTTGAGCTTTTTAAGAGCTTTTTAGCACAAGTGCAACCCCAATCAACTCCCCAAACCCCCTCATTCTCCGGTTTCAACCTGTGAGCTATGGGGGAGAAATGGTGAAGCATTTGTGCACAGCAAGGTTAGCTAGTTTGTGGAAATAATTGGCCCAATTTGGACTCAACACTGGCATTTTGGTAGTACTGGATCTACTTTAGGGACTGTGTGTCTCATGGTTATTTTGCTTTAAAAATAGCTCTTCAGTTCTTAATGGGATATTTTGCGGGAACAAATATGTTTTCAGGCATTTTAATCATTTTGAATTAGTATCAAAGTGTCACTCCAAACAAAACAAAAAAAGAAGAATTTAATCCACCTTGCTGCATGTGATTTGTGGACTGTAGAGTACTAATTAGTCAAATGCTTTTTAAATTGCCGTAGCCGTAATTTCCCGTACCACAAAGAGACCCATAAGGCCATCTCTGTAGCTCTGGACTCACACATACCTAGGCAATGTACCAGGATGGAAAGTGTACAGAAAGTGGTATCGTGGTGTATATCACACTTTACGGACCTACAGCCAGGGAAGTGGGAGAGGGAGGAAATGGGCCACAAATTGCCAAGTGCATTCAGAACAAATTGGAAATGTTGGGTAAATTATCCCACACCTATAATCAGTCAGCAGTGGCTGGTCTCTGGAGTTAGCAGGTGGATAGCTCATTACGCTCTCACCTTCCCGCTGCCCTTCACATTGGGCTCGTTTTAACTCTACAGCACAAGAACAGCTTTTTGCCTTCACATTCTCATAACCAATGTGGATTTTATACTTTCTACTTTAGAAATAAGGATCGATTTTATATGATGGTAGAATAACTGGATAGACGCCATTTGTACCTTGTCAAAGGTAGTTAAATATGATGTACATTTACTGAATTTGCCAGACGCCCTTATTCAGAGCAACATACAAACGTGCTTTGAGTCTCTATCAATAAATAAGTCAATACTGGTTTATTGGATCCCAAACAAAGTATTATA
>JAOUQX010000036.1:6172270-6183181 GCA_028566295.1 Liobagrus marginatus
TGGAGCAAGTGAGGTTAAGGGTCTTGCTCAAGGACCCAATGATGGTAGTTTGCCTGGTGCGAGGCTTGAACCCCTGATCACTGACCCAGAGCCTTATACCACTGAGCCACCATCACCCATGCCTATAGTAGCCAGTTAGTTCACCCATGCCCAATCACATGTCTTTGGAGGCAGGAGAAAACAAGAGTGCCTGCGGAAAACGAGTCCAATCACGGAGAGAGCATGCAAACTCCACACAGAAACACCTTGGGTGGGAATCAAACCCATGGCCTTCTTGCTGTGCAGTAGGAGTGTTAACCACGGTGCCGCCCCACCTGCTCTTTTATCCATCACTAAACCTTACTGGAATTTAGACACTGCACATAACTGCAGTTCATTCTGCTTGACAAGAGAATTTTCATCTCAGTCATTAAACTCATTTAACAAACACAATGAAGTTGGCTCATGAGTAACTCTAATTAATATTTTCATTACGTTTTTATTATTGCTGGCACTTTCTGATTATGGTGCACGAGGCTATTGCACAATTGATATATGAGATAGGAGTTTACAGTCATGTCCAATTTACACACGGACTAAATATACACAAGCTTCCTGAATTATATTGACCCTTTGTGATAATTATGAATGGCCTCTATTAACTCGGGTATTTATCCAACAGACTACTTCAGCTTCATAGGAAATGCACTTGAATTTAGCACCCCCTACCACTGAACAGCTTTGCTTGCATAGCATTTTTGGAAACTTTGTGCACTATGCTTAATACTTATTATATCCACTATACAGTCATGCATAACTGAAAACGCTTATGCACCTTCTTGTTTATGCAGTTATTCAATCAGTCAATCATGCTGCAGCAGCAAAATTCATTAAGAGCATGCAGAAAAGCGCTTCAGTTCATGTTCTTAAATGTCAAAATCAGAAAAAAGATGTTAAGCACAGCAGACGGGCTGGTGCCAGATGGACTGATTTCATCATCTGCTAATCTTCTAGGATTTTCCCACGTAAATCTGTAGAATTTATACAGAATGGTGCAAAAAAGCATCCGGTAAGCAGAATTGGCAGCCTTGCACATTTCTTTGAGCATCATCAGTGTGACGGGACGGGACACCGGATTCGGTTTTGGGGGTGGGTTAAACATGGCTGGTGAATAAATTACGTTATTTTGTATTATGTGCAAGATACCTAGCGTTAATCCCATAATTGAAAGAGGCCTAAATATCAGGAATATCGGTAAAACTCATTAATTGGTCAAGCTCTACCCTAAAACAAAAAGTTTAAGAATACTGTGGGTCTACAAACTCTGTTGGGAGAAAAAATAGTAAGAAAAGGAACAATATGAAAAGATGTATATATATATATACAGTATATATATATAATGTACTCGTACTAAGGTCATGAGCTGGAATTGCTTGGCAGAAAAAAGCAACGACGTCCTTCATGTAAAGTCGTTAGCTTCAAATTGAAAGATGACTCCAAAAAACTTTTGTTTGTGAAAAGTTTGACAAACTCTACATACTAACTGCACAGGAAAACATTGCAAGTTAAAAGATTTTGGCATCGGGTCTCTCACGTTTTACTAATCTAGCCTGGTGCTGTCAGTCAATCTCACAGCACAAATTAACAGAGACAGAACATGAAGCATAGCACCATCACCAGATGCTCAGTTATTACATTCAGTCATTATGGTGGGCAAGGATAGTAGTATGATTTGGTCTGATTAACATGCATTATTTAATAGTGAACTTATTATTAATTTACTTTTAAAAGAAAATAGACTTCTGAAAATTAAACAGATTTGAACTGGATTATTTGTTGTATATAAAGTTTATATGCAACTACACAGAGGGTATTAATATTTTAATATATAATATTTCTGCTGTATGTGTTTGTGTGTACAAAAGGCTAAGCAACGTGAATATATTGGTGTTTGTGGATGGATATGGAATATGGAAATAATAATTATAAAAGCCTTCCTGGGGTGACAGAGAATTTTGTCTCATTTATTATCTTTAAATGGGGCAATAAATACAAGAACATAAACAAACCTATTGTAATATTTACATTTGTAGAAACGTTGTATTTCTGTATACATTCTGCTAACCTAACATATGGCCACATGCAACAAGGTGGATAAAAATTCAAAAATGTAATGGAGCAGAGCATGAATTCGTCAGACATCCTGTGCTTGACTACAGCATGAGATGATGAGTGTGTGAGCTAAAGCTGCAGAAACGACAGCCTGCAAGTTCAAGTCTGAGGCCTGCCAGCTCAGCACCCACATGTGCCATCTCCAAATGGCACACCGTATGTGGCGCTCTGCTCCCTGATGGTCTGATGATGGCAGTAGCAGGGGTCTTTTATCCCACATACAGCCCGCTCGGCAAGCAGTCTGTGAGCGGAGCTACCAGTCATCACACTGTCAGGCAAAAACAGGTGGGTCCCCAAATCCCTTCATCTGCACCACAGAGAGGCACCAGCATCCTTCCATAAGCCTTGTGCTGCAGCTTCAGGTCTATGGGGACGCTCCAGATGAGCCTCTGGTATAAAAGGTAAATTCAAATCCAAAGGGATTGACGTCAAGATCATGCTAAAGTGTTTGGAATTCTTACAAGTTAAATGATTTATCATGTCATAAAGAGACAAGCACAAAGAGAACTTTCAAACTCCGCACAGAAACACCCTGGGTTGGAATCGCACCCATGACCTTCTTTCTGTGAGGCAGGCATGCTAATTAATCGGTCATCACGCCAAACTGTGACCAATTTGCTCCAAAAAGGTGCAAGATTTATCTATCTATCTATCTATCTATCTATCTATCTATCTATCTATCTATCTATCTATCTATCTATCTATCTATCTATCGTTCCATAGTTGGTCAAAAATAAGGTTTCACTTGAGGCAGAGGATTTATTTATTTATTGAACTTGCTGATTGGTGGCTGTTGTGTGAAGGGCAACTGTGGATGGAAAGGAGTAATGACAAAGTTGGAAAAATGTGTTAAAATTGGGGGTGGGGTAGGAAGAGTTCGCTTTGGATATTCTTTAGGAAATTAATGGGTTAGCATCTGCTAAAGCTGACTGATTTGACTGGCTTGCTTAATAGATAAGTGCTATATTGGCTCTAATAGGTCATTTTTATGATTGGTTACGACACAAACTTTACAAGCAACTGAAATGTAATGACTTACTAACAAATCTCGAGTAAAACTGTTTCGCAAGATTTATATTTTTCATTGAGTGTCTCCGCGTCTTGAAATGAGGCAGAACTCTCCGGTGGACTGGAACAGGAAGTGACTAAATTAGACAAATGGCATAAAAATAGAAAAAAATATTAAGTACAACTGATAGCTTTGGGTTTCTATGACCATCAACTGAAATATATACAATTATTTGACATTTTGAAGTGTGACAACCCTGTAAGTAATTTCCTTAAGGTCAGGAAGTGAGAATGCGTTCAGTAGCGCCTGCATAGAGATTATAAATACCTCGTTTGTAACAGCAGGGGTGTTTGGTAGTAATGTTTGATCTCGTTATTGATTGACTAGAGGCTAAAGTAAAATCTTTTAAAACTTTATGTAGCTGTATACATTTGAGATCTGAACAAGACAGAACCAAATTAAATTCAATGTAATTAATAAAAACAGGGCCTGATCGTAACTGTGTAACTGCAGGACCATCCAACTACTGGGCTTTTGAGTAAGGCCCTTGAACTCCTCAGTTGTGAAAAGGAGATACATCTAAGTTTCTCCTTATAAGGGCATCTACCAAAAGTATTGAAGTACACTCCTTTTCCTGTAGTAAGCTCCACACTTCTGGAAATGCTTTTCAATCCATTTTGGAGAAGGCTGTTGGGATTTGCTCATTCAGACACGATAGTATTAGTGAGATCAGACCAGTGTTTGGTGAGGAGGTCTGGGGTGCAGTCGGTGTTCAAGTTTACCCCAAAGGTGTTCAGTGGTGTTGAGTCAAAGTCAGGTTTCTGGGCAGGACCCTCGAGTTCTTTCACTCCAACCATAACACATCATAATGTTTTCATGGAGGTTAGGGGCTTTGTGTATATGGACATTGCCATGCTGGAACAATGCTTGGATCTTTTAAATTCAGTGAAGGGATAATGTAGTGCTACAACATACAAAGACAAAACTCTAGCAGGGGTGTCCAATCCTCCTCCTGGAGGGCCACTGTCCTGCATTGTTTAGCTCCGACCCTAATTAAACACACCTGAAGCAGCTAATCAATGCTTTACGATAGGTTAGAAACTTCTAGGCAGGTGTGTTGGATGTAAACTCTGCAGGATAGTGGCCCTCCAGGAGCAGGATTAGACAAATGCACTTGGCTGCTACATAACCAATAAGAATCATCTGTGCCCTGCCCTGCGATCTGCTTAGCTAGAGTGTGTAGATTGAGTTTGCTAACTCATCAACATTGCATACTAACCTTTAAATAGCAATTTCTTAATGTTACATTTCAGCCAGCATAAAGCTCCAAGCAAAGGCACAAGGTGTGAACAGAGCACATGGATGGCTAATCAGATCTTATAGTAGGCAATTGAAGTTAATTGGAACCATGCAGAGAAAGCACCTGTCTTTGAGACTGATTTACATAAACTGATGATGGCTGACATCCAAAGACATGCACTATGCAATAGAATCAACGAACACATTTCCATTGTGTTCATTAATTTACTAAGCTGTGGTCATTTTATGGCCTGAAGCGCTCATGACAAGCAATGCGCATATTGATGTATAGCTACGAAGTGACATGTAGTTAAACATATGCATATAATATCTGCCGAGTTCGGATGTGTACAAACACTTGCATTGAGCGAAGGAAGTCTTTAAATCGGGCCGTGTTATCTTTCTGATTTCATGGAGTCTCTCTCTCTCTCTCTCTCTCTCTCTCTCTCTCAGGAAGCAGTGGCAAGCTGTTTTGCATTTGCTCTAATACACAGTGCATAAACGCAGGATTAAATAAACAAATGCAAGAGTAAGCACCGAATGGTACCAGAAAGTAAGCCTCTGGTGCCAGGAGTAATGCAACAGTGGCGGTGGTGAGCCCAGCACATGAAAAAGAGGGGAGGTGGAAGGAAAGGGTGGGGGTTTGCAGGGGGGAATGGGGGGAGAAATGAAATGCTAGCTAATCCCCAAGCGTTATCTCAAAGGAGAGGTTTTTTTTTCAAGATGCTCAGTGTGGAAAGTTTGAAACCAGGCCAGCATTTCATTTAGTCTGGTGTCTTTCTTTTTCTTTCTTGCTATATATCTAGGTGTTTTTATTCCATCTCTTATTTCCTTTTTTGCCCTTTTCTTTCAGATTCCTTACAATTCAGTCACAAAGCGTCTTTAGACAACCCAGACACAACAATCAGCTGAAAACATTACAGCAAAACTGCAAGTAATTAAAGCAAAGCTAATGCTAACTAATGCAGTAGGACATTATCCCTGCTGGAGCTTTGACTACATGACTACAACTAACAATGTGTGTGTGAGAAGATGATAATTGTATCATCTTAAGACATCTATTTAAAGAAAATACTACACACAGACAGACACACACACACGCTGAAGAAAGCAGACAGTCAACTGATGAACCCTAACATGCAGGAACCCTGCTTGGAATAAGCATGCCTCTGGTTCTATATTAAATGTCATTTCTTCCCTTCAGTGTTATCTATGGATGGAGGCTGTCGCTGTACGCTTTAATGTCTCTCAGCGCAGTTATTGCATAGCAGCATGGGCCGCTGTGGCCGAGTGTGTGTAGTGCCATCCTGCATATTGTATCAAAGATCCGAATGGAAGCAGACAGTCTGGACCCTGAGCTCCTGCAGCTTCATGGTCCAAAAAAATGTAACACACCAAAGAGAAACCTGCTCTCCTGATCCAAGTTTTCTGGACTTTTCATGACTCATTCTGATTTAGTTCATGCTCCAGCGATGATGCAATAAAGCTTTGCAGAAACAGTTTATGCCGTAAACGTACCTTAACTTTCCTACACTAGAAGCGCTTGGATACCTTTGAACTGCTGCTGTGATCATTATCGGAATGTTCAGTGAAAGCTGATCTTGGTTCAGTTTCTGATACGCAATGAAAAGTTACAATCATCTTCAAAGCATGTCTTGCTTTCTTTGCACCTGTACAAGTTTTTAGCACATTTTTCTTGATGTGTCTGCAGAACACCCACTACCGTAATTGTTTGCACGGTATACGCTTTTAGAACGTATAATTTGGTCATGTTAAAACTAACAAGGTGCAGCACAATGGTGGAGTGGTTATCGATCCTTCCTCATAGCAAGAACGTCACAGGGTCAACTCCCACCCAGGGTGTTTCTGTGTGAAGTTTGCATGTTCTCCCTGTGCTTGGACGAGTTTTCCCTGAGTACTCTGGTTTCCTCCCAGCTCCAAACACATGTGATTGGGCATAGGTGAATTAAATACTCTAAATTGTACATAGGAGTGAATGTGTGTGTGAATGGTTGTCTGTCTCTAACTGTTAAGCAGTAGACAATGAATGAAAGGAAATACTTAGACATCATTCTGTGTGCTTTTATTACTGAACGTTTCATGAGCTAACCCTAGGCATATAATAGAGTATAATGTTTTGATTCTTATACTTATGATATTTTTTGTTTATTTATAGGTTAAGATATCTGGCTCTGATTTATATATATATATATCTATATTATCTATATCTAATATATATCATATATAATTTATTATAATATTTATTCAGCAGATGAGGGCCTTGCTTGGAGGCCCAGCAGTGCCAGCTTGGTGGTCCCGGAAATTGAACTTACAACTTTCTGATCAGCAGACTGACACCGTATCCACCATTACTGCTTTCACTATGTTAGTTACCAGCATAACATGGAAAATGCTGATTTGGCTAACCTTTATCTGCGCTTATTTTAGCAATTTAGCTGAATTAAACAGGAGACCAGAGCATTGACTAAAACCGATCGATTAAAGCTCACAGACTGTACGTAAATAACACACTGAAGGTTTCTAAACTGCAGGAAGCAAAAATGTCTAATACCTTTCATCGTGCTGTCTTATTCGGTATTCAGATTTACATCCAGATGTTTGGACAGCTGCTGTAGGTCAGTGTCTTAAAAAAAAATTATAAAATAAATAAATAAATAAACAAATAAATCACTTGAGTCTAAAATTAAATTGGATTGAAACCCTGTTGCTTAAACCATGATGGAATGACCTTCAGTCCTTAGTGGTTCTCAGTGCCTGCTTCATTCATTCTGCCTCATCCAACATGAACTCTTCGATTCGCTCTTAGAACTTCTGCTTTTGGTAGCACACTTACTCAAAGCGCTTACCGAGGGACCATTGGGCAATTTATTTCAGCACTACTCACGAGAGCGTGATGACGTCTCAAAGCCATGTATTGTTTTGCATGAAGTGCAGCGCTCATGCTGAGCACATCGACTTTTATTGACTGCTTCCTGGAGCTAGCATACTTCTACACTACAGGATGCAGGACTCATTTTTTATTTCAAGGTTATCTGAAGTCAATACTCTTAAAGACTCAGTCATGCTAGTTTTAGATCAGTCAAATGTTGGAAGCAGAATGCTATGGATTGTAGTGGAATCAGCCAATAAATAGGTTGGAGTGAAATATTTTTTGGGGGGGAGCAAGACTTTGTGGCAGGTTACTTTTTACCACACATTTACATCATCAGCCCTATTGGGCCATTTAAAAAATCCGGTGAGTTCAAGCAAAGGAACATTTAATTAGTTTAGCATCAGGTAGAATATAGATCACAGTAAAAGATTATTTCAGTAATATTAACTTTCAGATATTTTACTACATTAAAAGCAACAGTATGAATGAATGTGAATGTGAATTAGCCCTGCGATTAAATACCAATTGTCCAAAGTGTACCCCAACTCACACCCAAAATTAGCTGGGATACACTCCAGTGCCCCCGCAACCCTGAACAGGATAAGCGTTAGAAAATAAATGAATGAATGAATAAAAGAAACTAAAAGAATGTACACTATATTGCCAAAAGTTCTGGAACATCTTTCCATATATCAATTCCATATGTGTTTTTTGAATTCCTACATTCAATCTTGTCTCTAATTTTATTCCTATCATGACCTCCACACTTCTGGAAATATCTTCGTCTAGATTGTGTTGCCGAGTGTCGGGATTTGTTTATAGCTTTTATAAGTGTTAATGAGATCAGACACTAATGTTGGATGAGGAGGTCTGGGGTGCAGCCAATGTTCCATTTCATCCCAAAGATGTTTAGTGGGTGAAAATCAAGGTGCTTTGAGTTCTTTTACTCCAACCAGAACACACCATGTCTTGATAAAGCTCAAGGGCTTTGTGCACAGGGGCATTGTCATGCTGGGTTTGGGCCTCTTAGTTCCAGTGACGGGAAATTGTAATGCTACAACATACAAAGACATTCTAGACAATTGTGTGCTTCAAAACTTGTGTTAACAGTTTTGGATAATCACATCTATGGGTGTGCTGGTAAAGTGTCCCAAAACCTTTGGCAATATAGTGTATTTGTATTCATTAAAAAACAAACAAAAAAAAAACATCTGCATGAGTACACTGTATATACTGCTACAAAATATGAACGAAATGATTATTTCCCTGCAACAGCATGCTTTTTGCTTCATTCCTATAAATAATAATAAAAAAAATAAAATAAAAATAAAAAATAATCAATAAAATAGAAATCAAATTTGTAAGCAGTTAAAGTCTTTGATCAATTAAGTAATAAGCAATAATAAGCTGCATTGTAAAGTAGTGCCACTTTCAGCTGCCTATTAAATATGTTGTATGGTGTCATTGTTATATAGCGTTTCAGCTTTGACAGTTTAACACACAAGCGCTTCATCTGCAAGTATCTCTATTGTCTTCATTGTTCGCTATGATGCATATGATGCATCATGGGAGAATAGGGTTCTTGTTGTTCGAATGCATAAGCGATGCTTAACGAGGCGGAAACGTAAGGATCATATACAGTACACAGAGTATGCGTTGTATGATTAGCTTTTAGCCAAAGTGTTTAAATGACTGTATGTATCCAGTAGTAATAGTAATTTTACTTAAGAATATCCAAAGAGCCATCTTTGATGTTGAACAGCCCCCGTCCAAGTGAAGATACACCTGATTAATAGCACGAACCGTTAACTACACAAGATTAGTCTTCACGTTCCATATTCTGGAACGTTAATGTGAGCGGCCGTTGAGATGCTTGTACAGGGAGCCATCAGTCAGCCTGCCAGATGAGCATGTAGCGTGAGCATAGTTCTGAAATGTGTGTGGTTGTGCTGGATGGGTCGATGGGAAAACTTGTGTGTAAAAGATAGAGGGATGTCCTTTGTAGTGTTCTTTTTCTTCCTCTAGTGCCTTTAGCCAGCGCTCACCATCTGCTCCAGCTGACACAGTTGTTGTTCATGAGACTCTGCCAGCTAACAGCTAATTCATTCTGACATGTGGCACCCACACATACACTGACACACATACACCTGATGCATCATCGAGAGCAACAGACAACACTAGAATAAGGCGACAAAATGAAAAAGCTCATCTAGCACCATCAGAAGATTGTAAATTATGGGCCAAATAAGATCATAAGCAGCATTTCGAACCTTTTTTTCCATTTAAATCCCAGATCCCATCTAATGCTTGCAGATAGGGCAGGCGTGCATTCTGGCTTTGTCACACTGTGCACAGACAGAAACACCTCAGGTTCGTTCTGCCATTCTTCAATTGTATTTATGCTTAGATGGATTAAGACTGGCTCAGACGCCATACAATTCACAAATCAATCTCCCAGCCTGGGGATATGAGGTCCTGCATTGAGAAATCATTTCTAAGAAACAATAGATTTGCACATCAAGTTGCATTCCTAGATATGTTCATTTTTTCGTGTGCGAGTAAGTGTGTGTGTGTGTGTGTGTGTGAGAGAGAGAGGGAGAGCAAGAGAGAGAAAAAAAAGGGAAAAGGTGTGGATGTGGATGTGAATAAAATATCCGAGTTTATCAGAGAGAGGGATTAGGCCGAGGGGCCAGGGACAGACAAACCGAGGCAAAATAGATTGGCATCAGAAGAAAGAGAGGAGATTAGCCTTACTAGAGGGAAGAGATAAGACCTAGCCTGATTGGATGAGTGTGGAAGGCAAACACAAGTGTGAGACTGTGTGTGTGTGTGTGTGTGTGTTGTCTGCATTGAAGATGCTGAAATTTGAGCACTGTTAAAGGTCGAGCTAAATGACACATCTGTAGTCTCACAAGACGGGAAAATATGAACAATGGAAGCGCTAGAGTGAGTTGTGTGTAAGACTTGACATTCACACACAAATGTACACATCAGCAAATGTCATACTGTACTAAATTCCCAAGATGCAATACTGTATCCGTCTTACTTAGTTGAGCTAAAATAAATGAATGAATTTTAAAAAATTATTAAATAACTAATGTTGGTTCTGGGATAATGTATTTTTATCATAAACATAAGAACTTATAAATAAATGCATTGAAAACCGACAAAACGTGTGTCATCACCTGCTTTGCTGTTGATTGTTCCCATTTTGTGACACTGTGCACTTTTTGTCATGTATTTTGTATGTTTGTGGTTTCTTATGTTTAGGATTAACTCAAAAAAAACAAAAGGGCCAAACATAATCGTAGTCTCCATGGCTTAGATTTTAATTAGATCAGACTGCTACACTTAATAATTACCCCAAAAAAGAATTGTGCACAAAACTGCCATTACGGCCTCACATCCTGTCGAAAGTCGATAACACTTAGACTTGTCGAGCTCAATCACATAAGGGGCCAAAATTTAAAACACAGTCTAAGTGTAGCATCCTCCGCGTCAGCTACTCGCAGAGGGGCGTGGCCGGGACGGCCACCCGAGGGACTTTATGACCCAGCGA
>JAOUQX010000036.1:6273440-6283931 GCA_028566295.1 Liobagrus marginatus
TGTGTGTGTGTGTGAGAGAGAGAGAGAGAGAGAGAGAGAGAGAGAGAGAGAGAGAGAGAGAGAGAGAGAGAAAGAGTTCCCTGTACTTAGCTATAACAGTAAGGCATTGGGTGTGGTGGAGAAATCTTTCTGATCACTGATTATGCTCTAATAAAATGTTGTGGTTGTTTTTACACTTTTATAGCCCTACTCATTATTTCCCATGATGTAAATGGCAGATTGTTCATGTGGATAAATAAAAACGTTTTAACACTGATGAATTCCATGGAAGTAGGATTCCAGCTTTTTATCATTAAACGTGAAAAAGCTCATTAATTACATTTCTTTTTGTCTTTTTACGGTGTGTTTTACTGAGTTAAATGCAATTAGAATTGGAGTTTCCATTCATTCGTTTCAGGGTATTGGTTTGTTTAGGTTAGTGTTTCAGAATATCCAAAGCCTGTGCCCAGATCTTGGTCACGAAGCAGGAATCCACTATTGGATACACTGTACCCAGTCCATTTCAGTGTAACTGTAATTCTGTAATTAATTTACAGACGAGATCATCTTTTTTTTTTTTGTTGTCTTATTATTTCCATAGATATGACTATGTAGAAGTAAGGGATGGCGTCGATGAGAGCGGACAGCTGGTGGGCAAGTACTGCGGGAAGATCGCTCCTTCTCCTGTAGTGTCCTCCGGAAACCAACTCTACATCAAGTTTGTGTCAGACTATGAGACTCATGGCGCCGGCTTCTCCATCCGCTACGAGATTTTCAAATCAGGTAAGTCAGACAATGACTTCCGACAAATGATCTTTGCTTGTTTTGAAGGACTCTGGGACCATATGGCTATTCGGATACACACTCTATTATCTAGCTTTGTGCTGTGATATTCCTGAGGAATGTGTCCCTGGCTTGCTATTTTATCAATAAATGAGTCAAAGCAGAAACACATGAGGCCCATATAAGGACAAGAACAAGAGAAGGCAGACTTTCTCCTCATCCTGGTTCCAGTGCCTGAGCAGATCAGATCAGCTGATAGTAATGTGAACATTACGAGTTCCTTCCTTTAGCAGACTCATATCTCTCCCTGTAGTGTCCTGGTCACTTATTTGAAGCCTGTAGGGCCTCACAAAAACATGAAGTGACACCCACACACATGAACGCACACAATGGATGACTTATCAGATGAAATTTCCTGTTGTTCAGGCCAGCTTCCTGTGTTTAAAGGACAAGTAGGCATAAAGTCGGGGTGTGCGTGCATTTTGGGCATGTGCTCTGTGTGTGTATGTGTGTGTGTGTGTGTGTGTGCATGCTGTGAGACTAACCCTAGCAGATGCCACTTTCATTAATTAACCCCACTTGCTGCTCTCAGACCTTTTCATTTGACCTCATGATAAGATGGATGCTTTATCCGGGTTTCTTTTCATCTTCATAGCGAACATTTGGGCTTTAGTGTGCACGTGTGGAACAGCTGGGGTTTTTTATTCAGTAACACATAGAGCACCACCTACCGTTACACATACACACCTTCACACTTACTGACTAGTACAAAAGATGACTTACTATAGATAATAGACTCAGAGAACGTTTCAGTTGAAATACTAATACAGATATGAATGACAGCATGGGAAACATTTTTTTTACTATACTCTATCTATCTATCTATCTATCTATCTATCTGTCTGTCTGTCTGTCTGTCTGTCTGTCTTTATATCTATCTATCTATCTATCTATCTATCTATCTATCTATCTATCTATTTATATCCACTATATTTTACATAGTTGCGGGTTTTTATAAAGGGAAAGATGTTTCCTTTTTTATGTAACGTTCCAAAATTTAAAAAGCCAAAAGTGGAAAAGTGTCTTTTAAAGATTATATTTCAGCTGTGGCAGAAGGGTATCAATGATATTAAAGTAGGCTTAAGTACTAATGTAGCTATCAAAACTGCAACAGCTGAATCAAAGTAAAAAAAGTCTTGTCTTGTATTTCACTTTATTGGATACAAAAAAACCTAAGACGAGTAAACCAATAATAAGAAAGTTAATTTAGTAAAATACTATGCATTATACCATAGATATGTAAATATAGTGATAGATTTTTCATATTACCACATAGATAATATGTAATTTGGTGATTTTTAGTTATCTTTAATTCATCCATTCATTATCTGGCGTTTATCCTGTACAGGGTCGTGGGGGCGCTGGAGTTTATCCCAGATAACTTAGGGTGTGAGGCGGGGTACATCCTGTACAATCAGCAGTTAATGACAGCACTAACACTTAGAGACAGATAACCATTCACACACACATTCACTCCTATGGACAATTTAGAGTAGTGAATTCACCTATGCTCAATCACGTGTGTTTGGAGGGAAGAGGAAACCTGAACTCGGGGGAAAACCCGCACAAGCATGGGGAGAACATGCAAACTCCACACAGAAACACCATGGGCAGGAATCTAACCCATGACCTTCTTGCTGTGCTGCAGGAGTGCTGCCAACGTGCCACCCCTATCTTAAATTCAGTAGTAGTTTAATAATTAATCATAAAAGCATATTTCTGAGTAACTGCTATGAATTATTTAGTAACTGAAGGTATGCAGCTGTGAGAGCGAGCGAGCTCTGAGAGGCGTCAACTACTCAAATTCACGTCTCCAATGTGTACATTTTATTTGTGTCACACATGTCACATGCACTTTTTATAACTACTTTAGTATGGAGAGGAAACTTAAGAATTAACAGTAAAATAGAGATTCAAATAGAAATAAATCAAACTATAGTAATAAGAAATTAATATAAATAAACAAAAGGAAAGTGCAAGGTGCAGTTTAATAAATTGCAACTGCAATATAACGGAGGTTTAAAAAAGAAAAAGTGCTATAAGTCTTATGAGTTGGTGTTAAACAGGAAGTTGGTCAATCGCATTCTACTCTACTTTAGATGTAGTTTTGCCATGGGAATTTAACCTATATGTTAAACTTATATATACGTTATTTATAATGTCAATGAATAACCTTTATCCCATCAAACAGTTCAGAAATCAACAGCTGTCCCTAATATGCCTAATATAAAATTTTACTTAGCACTCTGGTTAGCATGATAGCTAAAGCAGATATGTGAATAAACTAGCCTGTCGGGTTTTTTTTCCCACAGAGAAAAGTTTCAGTTCAAAGCAGTGTTATGGAGTATTAAATAGAAATCTTTTTAAATTGTCAGGCCATTTTAAACCTTGGCTGTTCACTGATGTTAATCTTATTGTGATAATAGTTTTCTGAAGTGAAATTATTGAAGCAGTTGTTCGAACGCTGATAATAATGATGAATATAATAACTGTGATAAAAGAACCATGCATCAGTAATAAAAATAAAATCAAAATCTCCCCCTGGCTATTTTCCTGTCAGCACTAGCAGTAACTTAACAACTTTCCCACACTTTCATAGAGTTGTGATGGAAGTAAATCTGTTTCATTTGGCTGGTTTGCGCCTGTTTATGTCGAGGTGGGGTGCATGAATTTTTGAGCGCTATTTGGTTCTACAAGCCTGTTTTGTTATCTTATCAGCCCTTGTTTGTGCGGTTGCTCCGGAGTGGATAAAGAATAGTGTTACACTTGGAGACAGCAGTGTTTTGCTCCGTTGCTACTGTCTATGGTGTGAGCGGTACATAGTGTACAGCTAAAATAAAATCAATTTATATAAATCTCAAGAGGATGAAAGAGGCAGAGCTGAAATCGGATAACGGCTGAAGCCAGAGTGTGAGATGGAGAAATGGTGCAACCTTCAATCATCTAATGAAACAGATTAGCAAGCATTGAATTGACTGTATGAGCGGACTAGCATCAGGTCTGATACTCTGTGTGTGTAAATCTAATGATCATGCACAGCTGTTAGGATAGGATGTAAGTGCGATCAGGTTTTCCGATTTTACAATCAGAGAACTGAAGGTCAGAGACTCTCTCACCCCTGACCGACACATCTGCACAAAGAGATCAGTAAAAAATATCTACAAAAATGTTTCTTATCTTACTTTCCTCATCTATATTCAAACATGCTCTACACATTGCTTTATTATATCACTCCTCTTCCTGGTGTGAATACACTAAATGGTATTATGGAATGTTTTGCTTGGAATCTATTTTTAAAAAAAAGTAGGTTCTGTACTTATCTTGTCACACTACAAGCTTCTCCTAAAATGACCCAGAAGTTGGAAGGAACATACGCCTGCAATTAAAGGCTTTCCAGTTTTCAGTACTACATTAAGTCGAGCAATGCTTGCAAAGAAGTCAGCTCTGCTTGACCGTGGATGTGTGGCATTAAGGAAAGATGGATGAATAAGTGGACATATGGTTGGATGAACTGATGAATAGATAGATGGATACATGGATGGACATTTGAAGAGATAAATTGATACATGGACGATCAGGCAAGTGGTTGGGATTGATGGATGGATGGATGGATGGATGGATGGATGGATGGATGGATGGATGGATGGATGGATGGATGAAGGAAAAAGGCAGACAGTCAGACGGGCTGAGTGGTGGACCGACAGAAGGATGAACAGGTGCAGTAATGGCTGGTTGTAATAGTAAATAAAAAAGCTACAGTCTGAGCTAGAAAGAAATCAGCTCAAACATTGCTTCTTCTTAATTCTCTGTGTTTGCATTGCATGGTAATCTTAAATTGATGCCCAAAAAATTATCGTTACCTTTTTATAAAAGGACACGTGAAATGGGTTCAACCCTGCAAGCCCATTTATTCCAGCCGTCCTTGAATGGATGGATCAGTTGAAAGAATGAGAAATGGATCCTCGGCTGATGCAATGCTGAAAAGCAGCTTGATCCAGCCTCGGATTTGATTTAGCTGTTTATCACGCTTGTGCTATCTCAGTGGTTTTACGATGGCACCTGTGTCAACACTGCTGACTGACTTCGCCCTGTGTGTGCGTTAAGGGTAGTTTATTCATCATACCCAGTCTGTTCAGTTTTTACGTGCTCCAAGGGCCAGCGGTATAGGTCACATCTGGCAGGGCAGCTCTGCCGTTCCCAAGCACCCCCATGCCACCATTACAGTCTTCCAAACATCGCACACACACACACATACCAGAACCCAAAAAGCATACACTCTGTATGTGTTCCCTGTTGCCCTTTTATTCTCAAGGGGCACCATCAGCTTGACTGACTAAATGTTTTGTCAGCAGCTTAATCCGTGGGCGCATTCTGTGTGTTCTGTGTGTGTCACTTTGACTCTGTGCTAATATTTGCTGGAGATTGTGTTCAAATTCAATCTTGCTAATTCACTCATGATTATTAACCTTCTCTAAAAGTCTCTTTGGCCACAGGGGATGAAAGAAGCGTGTGTGTGTGTGTGTGTGTGTGTGTGTGTGTGTGTGTGTGTGTGTGTGTAGTTAATTATCCACCTCAGAGACAAAAACATTAGCGATTACTTCAGAAAGCATTCCGACCTCTGAAAGCATTTGTGCCATTTTATCTTGCATCTCTGCTACGGTAAAGCACTTTGTACTTTGGATCATTCGTAATACGCAGGCTGCACCTTTCAGTCCCTTACCTCCAGGCCACAATTTAAAAGGGATGCTATTTCCATGGTAAAAAAAAATGATAGCCTTTGTACAACTGAAATTGACCTTTAGTGTTTTCGTGTTGTTATATTACAGCACATACGATGTGTATTATCATTACCTTCACACAGCAAGGCAAACGCTGCCATATAAGATGGATCTTAAAGGAATTTTTTGAATCTTTAAGGAAATCCGTGAACTCGTTACTACTATATCTTCTCCATTGTATTACATTACCAAGCTATCCAGTCCATACGGGATTACACGTTGCCACTATGACATGATCACCCTAACTATTACGGCCAGTTCAACCAATCCCAGGCAATTTTGCCAATCATGCTACTGTCCCGCTTAAAACATGACCAGTACGTCACCAAACGTACTTTCTTGTTTCCTCTTTTGAAGCTCTTGGCTTATGTCTACCAATGATAAAAATTACTGCAAGTTTCTCTAGTATGAGAACGTGATGTACCTTACTGTGGGTCATCTCTCATTTGCTTTCTAATAAAAAGCTTTGATTCCTTGTAGAATGACCTTCTTTCCTAATAAAAGAATATCGTTTTTCTTTTCCTTATAGTCTGGCCAATAGTTATGTAACTTTGCATTGTACATCCAACAACGTTCAGACCCAACTGCCCTGCTCTGAGTAAACAACATTACGACAGGCCATAGGGCTTACTCGCTAACATTGCTCTGCAGACAATCTTTTTTAATCAGCTCTGTTTGTGGCCTGCAAAACTATTAACTAAGCACATTCCTCAGAGATGGAATGCCACCAAGTAAATCTAATCCTATAAGGACAAAGCAGTAAAATAATCCTTACAAGTATTAGCCGTTACCGTAGGAATTAGCACTTAGCTGTCGTGAATCCATTTACGGTTTCTTATTTCACAAGCGACTCACTTTACTTTTTTACATCCTCCAATAAATTCAAGTGTTTGCGTAAATCCTGGCCATGGTTGTTTTTCTGCACACTTTAATAAGGTGGGAAGCGAAGGGAAGACTGGCTGTGTGAGAAAAAAAGAGGACAAGGAAGAAGATGAGACAAGCTTGCCTGGGCTAGTCTCACAAAGCTTTATTTGTTTCACTCAGTTTTACAAGCGCCTTCGTTTTGTAGCCCTCCTCGATTCAGCGCTGCTGTGCTGTAAAGTTCGGTCGAGATTGCTGGAAAACCAATTCAACAGCAAGTCAAACTATGCGATTGTATTTTTAATTTTTTTTAGATTTAAAAGTTAAGTATAACGTCTTTGTCTCTTAACCGTATCGCTTTCTTACGTGTAGTGGGAGATTACAAAAGTAGACCTGTCTCTGAGATTAAGCACAGGTGAGTGAAGTTCAGAAACACTTGATATTATCTCTTGAACTCATCCACGAGCTCATTCTCCGATTTGTTCTTTATCTCTTACAATCTTACAAGCGATAGTTCTCTTGTCAGCGCACAAACAAAAAGACTTGTAGTATCTCCAGCTGTGACGCAGTGTGGCCCCTAGTGTTCAGTTCATGAACAAAATGGAAGAGAGGGGGGGAAAGGATGGGGTGATAACATGCAGTTAGTGCCTGGAGAGAGAAAAATGAGGCAAATCGAGAGAAAGAGAGTGAGAGAGAGAGAGAGAGAGAGAGAGAGAGAGAGAGCGAGGAGCTAAGGTGGAGATTGATCTGGTGCAGCGGGAAAGACGTATTAGAGACGTGCTCTTATCTTAACAGCTTTCCCTTTGACACGGAAAGCTGTTGCCCTTTTCTTTTTGATTGCCAGCAGTCACTATCGATAGGGCAGCAGGGATTTCCAGATGTATACCCTGGACATTAATGTAAATTCATTCTGTTTGTGTTGAAGTGCATTTCAGGGTCTGAAAGAGACACTAAAACCTTGATGTGAACGATTCAACCCAGTCCAGCACTCGGTCACGGTTTCCGCCTTTTCTAAGCAGTTAATGTAGCGGAAATAAGCGTAACAGGAGACGATGCCAAGGCTTCCTTCCTATGAAGCTTTATGTTTTGAAAAGGTTTTACTGAAAATGATTTTGGAAGCAAAAATAAGGCGAGGAATCTGTGTCACACTACAGGCCACAGGGGTCAAGCCCATAACCGTAATGTCTTGCTGTTTCAAGCTCAACTTTCAGCAGGCACTAAATGTCAACTCACTTTAGCCTCAAGCTTTGGCACCAGCCATTTGTTTAAGAGGAGGGGAAAACGCAGCAAAAAGTGCGGCAGTGGGATGATGGTATGGTGATGGACTGTATGGACTGTAGAGGCAAAAGACCCATAGAAGTGACACATTGAGCAGCCAATCATCCACATCGTCTTAGACAGCATGAGGCGAGTCTCAGTGTCAGACACCACGACTATGAACTGCTGACTGACCGTCCGATGCATCTGACAAACAAACCGGCAGGACGCAAAGGCAGCATGACTCTTTACTCCCACCATCAGAGAAGGGCGCTGTCATGTTTACAGTTGTGACAGTGAGCGCTTATGAGGATCAACGAAACACCGGATTCAGTTTAGCTTTTCATCCATGATTAAAGCGTTTGATTTATGTGACTTAATGAAGTAATGTTTGTACAGACACACAGTACAATGTGGGTTAAAAAGAGGATCAATGAGCATGTTGTGAATAGAAGACCTGGGATGAGTGTCAAATTTGTTGTAGTAGATTTGCCACAATGTGCACCACTCCCTTATTAGTTATTATATCATACCTAGCTCTGGCTATTAAAGCAGGGGTTGCAGTAGAATAATAAAGAAATATCATACAGGCAAGTATCAGTCGCCGTTGCAGATAAGACGTCTTGCTTCAATTTTGATCAAATGATAGTTACATTTTTATATTTCTTATACGTTATGTTGTAATTTCTCGTATCATTTTATTTGACAAACATCACTCCATCACTACAGTTAATGCAATTTGATACAAATGCACTTTAAAAAATCAATAGCATTTAAGAAAACAGTCTGGTATCCTACAGTATGCCCAGCATTCGAGTGTGTGTTGGTTTACTGTATATTCTGCGTTTCGCTCGGTCCAGACAGTCTGGTCAGATTTTTCAGTTCCATTTTCCAAAGTGCTTTGCACTGCTGGATCTCCTCCACCTTGAGAAGAACCGCAGAGCTGCTTTGCTATTAGGAGTGGCAGTAATAGGGTGTTAGTAGTGATGCTGTCAGCGCTATGTTACCGTACACTGAGTCTGTGTTTCTGTGTCACCAGTAGTGTGCGTTGTTAAAACAGACTGTGCTAATCCGGCGGTGATGTAAACTTAACGCGATGATGTGAGGTATGTGTGAACTTCAGTGACAACCCACACCAGCAGAAGACTGGGCCTCCTGAGGTGTTTGAGTAAATGTTATGACTTGAAAATATAAAAAAAAAAAAAAAAAAAAAAAAACTGCGTAAGCATGCATGTAGGAGGCTACAATTTTCTCCTCGCATACATTCGACAGGCTTGTAATGATGTCGGGGGAGGATGGGGTTTGGGGTACTGCTTTGGAACGCAATCTAACTGCCGTGTTTACTCTACAGCTCTCAAAGTCCCATGTCGCTGATTGAAGCCTTTCACTAATCACTCGGTGCATGCACACACACACATACATACACTTACACACAGTCTGTCCCCAGATGATACTCTTGAAAGAATGAATCTAAAATGAGCCCTTATCGTTTCCCTTCTCATAAAAATCTGTGCGGCATTGTTTTTCTTTGGATTTAGAAATTCCATCTTATATGTAAAACTTAAATCATTACGCTCCAAACTCATTTCACCCCAAGGCCCAGACCCACATGGTGGCCTCTTATCCGTACACCATAAACACTGTGGTAATGGAGCCAAACATAATGGACCACCATGTATTTGCACTGATGTTTACCCACCCTGGGTTCCTTTTGTGCACTACAATGAATATTTTCTCTTTCTTCTTTTACCTTCATACCTCCTTCTTTCTTCTCCATTCCCCTTTCAGGTCCGGAATGCTCAAGAAACTTCACCTCCAAGAGCGGGTTCATCAAGTCACCTGGTTTTCCAGAGAAGTATCCCAATAACCTAGACTGCACGTTTATGATCTTCGCCCCAAAAATGTCTGAAATTATCCTGGAGTTTGAGAGCTTCGAGTTGGAGCCTGACACCCAGCCAACTGCTGGAGTCTTCTGCCGGTATGACCGTGTGGAGATCTGGGACGGTTTCCCTGGAGGTAGGAAATTCTCTAATCTGTTGATTCCTCGTTTGACTGGAGTGAAGCAGAACTGCTCAACTAACAAAATATGTGTGATGATCAAATAATGTTGCAATCTAATATACACACAAGCTCACAATCTTTGCCTTACATTGAGTTACTCTTTGGCCTAGTCTTTGTCCTTACCCATAACACAGCCTCTCTGTTCTTTAGTTAGTGTATTTTGGAGCTGGATCTCACAAACACAACAGAGATATTGTAGTCTTTCTCTCCATCATTGGGCTAGAGGTCAGCACGGAGAGCTTGTTCTTTCAAATATGCACATTTTATCACCAGGGCTAGATCCTATCACTCTTAAACAATGTGCTGTGATTGATCCCTGGGGAGAATGGAAGGAAACTCTGACCTCAAACAGTTGACGCAAAGCGAAGTCTGTCTAAGCTGGGCTTTAGACCATGTGCCACATAAACACACACAAACACTACACCCATTTTGGCCATATTTAACTTCTCAGAATAATTCTCGGACATTCTAGGATCATTTTCCCCCTGGGGCTACATATATTCGGAGAACAGATGCATGATCCTTGTCGTGTATCCTGCAAGGCACTTGATGAATATAGGCCATTTTCTTCAGCTGTAATAGAGTCAGTAGAGTGGCTGTTTGGCTGCTTGAGTGCACATAACCAAGGAATCATGTAATGATCTGTGTGTGTGTGTGTGTGTGTGTGTGTGTGTGTGTGTGTGTGTGTGTGTGTGTGTGTGTGTGTGTGTGT
>JAOUQX010000036.1:6316791-6328417 GCA_028566295.1 Liobagrus marginatus
ACACACACACACACACACACACACACACACACACACATATACACTGAATAGAAATTACTCGTATCACAACCCACAACAGTTTAGCTGAGCAATTTAACTCAGATTTGAAATCACATTTCTCCAACTTTATATTGGTTCTCCTCAGGCGGCTCTGGAAACTTCATCTACACCCTAGCGACTGGCGCGCAAAAGAAAGAAGTGGCACAGCTCGTCAGTCCGGCTGTTTTGGGTCAGGATGCGGACTTGTGCCTCTCCTTCTGGTACCACATGTTTGGCTCGCACATTGGCACACTGCACATCAAGCAGCGTCACAAGAGCGGCATTGACACAGCCGACGTGTTGCTCTGGACTGTCAGTGGACATCAGGGCAACCGCTGGAGGGAGGCCCGTGTGCTAGTCCCACATTCAAGCAAACCGTACCAGGTGTGTGTGTATGAGAGAGTGTATCAACTTGAACTATATAAAAAATCATATCAGATTATGTGTTATAAATATGATGCACACTGTAACAGTTGATTTGCACTGCATATGCACTATATGGCCAAAAGATAGTAGATACCTTACCAGTACACCCATAACTATGTTGGCCACAAATTTGGAAGCACACTGTTGTCTAACATGTCTCTGTATGCTGTATCATTAGGATTCACCTTAATTAGAATTGAACACTGTCCCAGTATGACAATGCCCCTGTGCACAAAGCCTCTGAATTATATGAAAACATAGTGGAGTGTTGTGGTTAGTGTAGAAATGACTCAAGTGTCCTGCACAGACTGAGGCAACCCTAAACACCTTCTGGGGGAACTGGAAAGCCGTCCGCACCCTAGACCTCCTTACCCAACATTAGTGTTTGTTCTCAATAATACTTCTGTGGCTGAATGGACAAATCCTCAACAACACTTTAAAATCTAGCGAACAGCCTTTCCAGACGTAAATAGCGCAGGTTTCTGTAAGAGTCAGACTAAATCTGGAATAGGGTTTGTCCCAATACTTTTGTCTATATAGTGTACAGCAAGTTAGCAAGGCGATTACGAGACTGTAAATTGATGTATACACTTTCACAGAACTAAAATCTCCTAAATGTGTGGTGTCTATCAGGTGGTGATAGAGGGCGTAGTGGAAGGACAGAGTTTGGGAGACATCGCTGTGGACGACATTAAAATCCTGGAAATCAACACGGCGGACTGCAAAGGTGAGTCAGCCTTAAAGCTCCTAACAAAAAGGCAGCAGCCTGCATGTTGATTTGTCAGTTAAACAGGCTTTAATGGGCACAAAAGATTGCTCAAATGCATGCCTGTCACTGAATATAACTGTCTTGTATGTATGTGTGTGTAGACCCAGATGTCCCTACAGAACCTATGCTACCTGAAGACTTCAGTAAATTCCGTAAGTCTCCTTTTTCTTTATCATAATATATGTCGTTTTTAAAGTGTTATCCATCCAGGTACAACACTCAAGTGTACTACTAAAAAAATTCACATTCTTTCAGTCTTAGGTATTTTATTTTCTCAAGACTTTTCGTACTTAATTAAAACTTCTGGTTGAATCCCGTATACTCCCTACATACTGTATTTATCGATACATCCGATTTATCTGTTATTTCCCACTTCCTAGTTCCGTCATGCTTCATTAGCACCTCACTTCGTGTTAATTTATCGCTTAGCCTTCCTTATATGGACTGATTATGCATGTAAATAAAATGGACAGGAAGGGAGGACTGCCTGTTTGCGTCGATGTTTCCTGACTGGTTAATATAATAGGGTTGTGTATTATCCAGATGCTGATTACAGAGCCGAGGACTGTCTTAATTTTTAACAAACATTTTTTACTTTAGATCATCTGTTTGAGATCACTATCAAGATGTTTTGTCTTAAGTTTACAGCGCAGAACTTACTTATAGCAGCTTTAATTATATATTTACATGATTTTATTTTTTAATTATGACAATCATAGATAATTATCATCTCTACTGTAGCAGATGAGCCATTCATAATGTTGTACTGTTCATCTTCCTTCTCTAGCGGTGGACATCACCAACTTCCCGAAGATTGTCGAGAACAAAGAGATCAGTGGAAAAGGAAACATGCTGAATACTTTGGACCCGATCCTGATTACCATCATCGCCATGAGCGCGCTAGGTGTCTTTCTGGGTGCCATCTGCGGCGTGGTGCTCTACTGCGCCTGCTCACATGGCTCTATGGCCGACAGGAACTTATCTGCCCTGGAGAACTATAACTTCGAGTTGGTGGACGGCGTAAAGCTGAAGAAGGACAAGCTCAACTCACAGAACTCGTACTCGGAAGCATGAGGTACCACCAGTTAGAGGAAACCTCTCCTCAGGCAGGCGGGCTAAAAAATGAACCGACTGGCGGCGCTTTCCCATTGGACAAGGACAAAGCTCTGAGGTTCTGCGGACCATTGGGAGGACAACTGAGGCTGAGCCGTGCCTTTCTCAGGAGCTGCAGTGAACATAACCTACCAGTAGGGGACACTGTGTACAAAAACATTGAATCTGAGGTTTGAAGGAGATGGGGGAAAACTTAATATGTACAGAGGATTTAGATGATTATTTGAATTTTTTATTTTATTGTTTTTTATGTTTTTTTTTAGTTGATCATTTTTACAATCGGATTGCTGGTGTTGAGACCAATATATGAAAATGTTATACGTATTTATCGTTTTTTCGTCTGGGAGGGGAAAACATTGTTAATCTTTTTTTTAGTTTAAAGGAGATGTGATAAATATCCCAAATGAACCATGTCTGTTAACCCATAATGGGACATGTATCTGAGGGTGTGGTTCAGTCAGTGCCTTTGGTACATCTTTCTTGGCCTCATTTGTTGATTTTCCTCTTTTTTTAAATCCCTTTAGTTCTGGAACAAAATCAAACACACAAACAATGAAAAATAAGGAAAGAAATTAAATATGTTGGTCACATGACCCTGCAAACAACCCGTTTTATTCATTGTGCTTTAATGTTGAGAGCCAACATATTGTACATACAGTAAGTTTTAATATATTTTATTGGCCTTTTTTTTTAAGGAAAATGAGTAAAAAAGGACAAAAAGAAGCTGCAGTATCCCTTTTTTCTTTGGTGTTGTAAATACAATCGTCTGACTGTTTTGTGACGGTGAAAATGTGTGCTTTCTATCATGTTTGGTTAGTTTATCACATTTCCCAGAAATGCAGCTAATGTATTAAACAGTGATGGGAAACACACACTCATGCACACTGATTCTCATTCTTCTACAAGTTCCATGCTCCATGGATCATTAATGAGGCATCATGAGAACACTTCATCTAGATTTCACTGATCTGTCCACATCTAGAACAAATCCTCGTTCTACTCTTCATCACCATCATCATCACGTCAACCGTTTTCCTCTGCAGTTAAAACCATCCTCTCACCTTGACTGCACTTTGTCGTCGTCTGTCTCACGTAAGACTCGTGAATAGGACGTGTTTAAGAACAGTGCTATCGTTTTTTTTTTTTTTTTTGTCTTTTGGCAAACCATCGTAGCACATCTCTCATCGCAACGATGCTCATCCTCCTCGTCATCGCTGATGTCACACATTTTTTAATTGATGTGACAATATCATCACAAGCATGACCTTTTGCCTTGTGTATGATTTAATACTGGAATCATCACTTGGGACTGTTCCGACAGGGTCAAAAATCGTATCAAGTCAAAGAAAGGACGTGCGTCAGATCAGCTTTGGATAAGGCTCTGGACTTTATAAAAAGAGAACAGCATATGAAAAACTGACTCACGGCATATAAAACATGTACATCATTAAACAACCTGCAATGATATAAAACCTAAGAATCAAATGTAATATAACCCAGAGTACCCCACCTTGCTCCTTTTTCTTTTCTTCTTTCTCTCGCTCTCTCTCTCACACACACACACACACCTAAACTCATATTTTAAAGGATTCCTGGTATGTTTCTGTGCTGTGCTGTGTTCTGTGGCAAACACGTTCTCTATTCATTTATCTCCAGTAGTTTGCAATGCCATAACCCTATTTCTCTATGCTACATGTGGGTTAGCTGAAGCTAAAGGCAGACTAGGTTCAGCCCGGTTACATGAAGAAAGCATACTGTAGCATCAAGGGGAAAAAATAGAAACAATGTTGCACTGATAGATATATTTAAAGAGGTTTATGTGTTTATAGCATTCATTTGTAAAAAACAAAATCGGCAAATAAAAAAAAGGACAGTGTTCATTTTTTTTAGAGTTTCAGAAAAAGATTCTGAAATACGTATATGATTATGGAGATGTTTTCATTATTGAAAAAGGTATACAAATTTCCTATAGTAAAGCTCCCATTTAAGTGATTGATTATATTTGGTTTTGTATTGTCATTTAAAATTTGTGCTAATTAGTTTTGGTTGTTTTTTTACAAGATGAAAGGGGAGAAACTTTTATTTTCAATACTGATTCTGTAATTGCTGTTGTAGGAAGACGAACCTGAATAAAACAGCAAGGCCTTAACAAACTGTCAATCAATGGTTCGTATTTCAACGTTTCACATCAGAACAAGAAAATCACTCGTGTCTACTGTGTCTCATCATCTTAGCTCAACGTACATTCCAAAGATTCAGATCCAATAAAAGTTTTCCTAAGACGTGCTGGATCCGGTTGTTCATTATTTCATCCATTCATTATCTAGCGTTTATCCTGTTCAGAGCCGTGGGGGCGCTGGAGTTTATCCCAGCTAACTTAGGGTGTGAGGCGGGGTACGCACTGTACAATCAGCAGTTAATCACAGCACTAACACTTAGAGACAGAAAGGTTATATATATATATATATATATTAATTAACTTAACATCTGTAGTTTAAGAATGAAACATTGTGGAAACAGAATTATGTTGGAGCCACAGCTTGCAAAATAAATGTAAGCATTCCAAGATTCCTGCAACATGATTCAATGATTTCCTCACCACTCCACACGGACAGAGAACGGATACCATTTTTACTGCTTATTATTCAATTTTGTATTTGTATATGCAATTGTGCAATGTTTAAACACTTCAGCACAGTAAACTGTTTTATTTTACATTTTACATCCTATAATACTGTATCAGCAAGAAGGTCATGGGTTAGATTCCTGCCTAGGGTGTTTCTGTGTGGAGTTTACATGTTCTCCTTGTGCTTGTGCGGGCTTTCCCTGGGTACTCCGGTTTCCTCCAGCATCCAAACACATGTGATTGGGCATAGGTGAATTAGCTACTCTAAATTGTCCATAGGAGTTAATGTGTGTGTGAATGGTTGTCTGTCTCTAAGTGTTAGTCCTGTGATTACATTTACAGTATTTAGCAGACGCCCTTACCCAGAGCGACTTATATTTTTTTATCCAACTGAGCAGTTGTGAATTAAGGGCGTTGCTCAGGGGCCCAGCAGTGGTAGCTTGGCAGGACTGGGAATCGACCCTGGTCTTCAGATCAGCAGTCCAACCTTAACCACCGAGCTACCATTTCCACATTAGCCGATTAACTGGTTAACTGGTTTGTACAAGATGTACCCCACCTCACACCCTAAGTTACCTGGGATAGACTCAAGTGCCCCCACGACCCTGAACAGTATAAACGCTAGATAATGATAAGAGATAAAGACTTGTCTTCTATCTATGTCACTTGATGTGCTGTGATTTACGAAGTTTACAGTGACTCGTACTCACTAATCCTCTGTGAAAACCATAAAACTGAAGTAAGAGGTGTAAAATAAAGATACTAATTATATTTAGAAACGTACATGTTGGACAGAGACAGAGAAATTGCTCTGTAGCAGCAGACAAACAGCACAGCATGCATACGAAATGCAGCATTCCATCCACGGTGTGACCCTGAGCAAAAATAAAACAATCACTGAAGGGAAAAATGCAATAAATATACATGAGGTTTAGGTTTAGCACACAATATAAATCCTATTCGCACAGGATTAGTATTAGGATTATCTGGGGAACACCTAATGAATAGTAATAATGGCAGAGTTTGTCTGTGATCTTAATCCTGTGCGAATCGATCATGTTTGTAATTTGTAAAGTAAAAAATGACGTACCATATTTCCCCGAACATTGAGGTCCTGTGATAATATTAGTCCTGCGCGGATTGGTATCTCTGTGATTTGGCCAGGGTTTGGCGAGATTGTTTTTTGGCAGGAAGGTTTTTGTTTCATGTGCACATTTTTATCCTTAACGAAGAATGGAGGCTGTGTTGGAGTGAGCATTTTGAGTGCTGGGTCATATCTCTATACATCATACAACTGTGCAATTTGCCAAAAGCAAACCATAAGAAGAGTGAATGTTATGCAAAGCAGTGACATCATATCCGGGAGATCATTCGGTAAATTCGAGTAAAATCACAGACTTCGATTATCCCTTACGAATGCAGAATTTGGATGTGTGTGTGTGTGTGTGTTGTGGGATGTAATTTCTTAATCACACGAGGTCCCCAGATAATACTAATCTTGTGCGAATAGGGCTACAGACATATAGAACTTGCTACAGTAATTTGGTGTGTAACCAGCTGTTCTGGATTTACACGCGCACGCACCCACCTATTTACTACTATGTATGGCAGAAACCAGGGAAACCGGCAAAACACACAAACACGTGTCTTTTCAGGACATTTCATTTACTCGCATGTACTAAGCCCTAACGCCAGTGGGGGTCACTAGATTGTACACTAGAAACAGACATCTTTTATTTTAATTTAAAAATTGAAATAAAAAAAGATAATAATTGAAGACATATTTTGAAGATACAAACTTACAATCATCTTAAATTTTAGAAGCATTCAGAAGCTCTCAAAACACTAGTTATAGTTTTAACATGACTATATATGACCACTAGGGGGCACCATATTGCAAAACAGTGATTTCTAATGTCAACTAGGTAAAGCTTAATAACTTGCATTGAGTCATTGATTAAAACACAATTATCCTAATATTCTTTGTAAGTTTTTTTGAAAAATGTATGTGATCAATATGAGATGATCTAGAACTTAAGCGTAAATACAGCCACAGAACAAAACTGAATATTCAGTTGCCATATTTATTTGTCGTATTTAACTTTAAATGTGTACTATGTATAATTTAACTGGTTATTGGAGCTAAGAGCTTTTTATTTCGGACAATTACATGCATTAAAATGATGCAACCTGCCTTTTTTTCCAACATTTTTAAATAAATAAAAAATTCCAGATGTTCAATGTGGTTCAAACTTGTTGCGTTTACTTTAATCCAGTAGGGGGCGCCTTTTGATTTCTTCAGTTTTCTGTCCTCCATCTGTACATGAGTCAGTGCTGCACAGCTCTCTATCGCGCCGCGCGCTCTCTTGCTTTCTCTCGCGCTCGGTCTCTCTCTCACACACACGTACACACACATACGCTGTGCTTTCCTTACTATTTGGAGCAGCGTACACCTTTATGTCGAGCTGTGGCTGTGTGTGTGCAGTGCTAAATGGTGTAAATGTGTGTTTAAATTTGTTTTGGGATGAGTGGACTAAACGGGCTGCTGCGTGATTACTGATCGGAAGCTGTGACGAAGCTCAACTCAGCTCGGCTCGGCTCGGCTCAGCTCGTCTGGTCGGGGGCGCGGAGGGATTTCGCGGTCCATTCACAGCCCGGATAAACGCAGTCGGAACGCGTATGAAGCCGCGAAAGTAATTAGTACAGAGTAGAGGTGAAATGCTTTTTTCATTTTTTAAATGATTGTTTCTATTCTAGCAGTATTTTCAACTTCAAGGTGTTTTATTTTTGTTTGAATTGTTGACCATCCGCTAGAGCGCTGTTACGTGGAAAGGCTTACATCATCACGGTGTGTAAAGGGTGCTTTATGGGGACCAAATGCCCCATTAGGATATCAAACAGGTTTGTCCTTGTGGGTTCGCTCCCCACGAGATTACTATTTGTTGTTGTAGAATTATTTCTTGGCTTTCTTCATTTGTTGCCATTTATTTTTAAGATGGTTATTTTTGTTTAAGTTGTGGGAATAGCATTTTATAAACGCCATATGTTAACGTTAGGTCCTCACAACGTTAACAAGCCACTACTACTGTGTGTTACATTTATAACCTAGTAAGAAGCAGGGATGGGAGCATTTGAATTTGTACCACTTGAATTCTGTGGTGTGGATATAAAAAGCAAAGGGAAAAAACCTCCAAGTCCAAAACCTTCTAGTGTTTCAAGAAAAAATAGCAGTCTCCCTCCCAAGTGTGGTTTTTTTCTCTAAATGTAGTCATGCTGGATGGAGCAGTGGTTCTATATGTAGGGGGCTGTAATGCTAATTTAATTTAACTGGGGGTAAAAAATAACCTACAATGTAATAGCTAATATATTTATATCATTCTGATTATGATCATATGATTACAATTTTGGATGAGTTATTATAGTTATTGGTCTGTTTGGCTGCTCACTTATATTAAATGGGTTTAATCCAAACCGCAATAACTGTAAAACAAGTAGGACTGTAAATAATGGTGACTTATACCTAATATGTGTTTCCAGTGAAAGTTTTAGCGATAAATAGCTCTGTAACACAGACATAATATTATTTTACACATTTATAGAGGTAGTATTTAAATAGTTAGGTTGTGATCATAAAATATATGTGCTGATGTTGTGGGTAAGCTTATTTTATAGCTAAAGGAGTCCTAGATAAATACAAAATTTGAGAGAATCTCTATGTTGCAGTTAGTTTCTGTTGTAACTGCATTGTAAGATTGTGTTGTTTCTTATATTTATGTTTTAAAGCTCGAAGTTGTTTAAGGACTTCGACAATAAATAAAGGATGATGCTCATCACATCTAGGGGTGTAATAAAATATTAGAGTATCAGATATTCTCAATGTTTATTCAAATGTTTATTCTCAATATTAGAGAATAAGTATTTGAGTATCGTGATTATATTGTTTGACGCTGCAGTATCGATTCTCAAACGTATTATAGATATAAGAAAAACCCCACAAGATTAATTGTTATTTCGGTTTGAGTTTATATCCTGACTGCTAGATAGCAGTGTTTGTATCTCGGAACGGAAACAGTGACATGAAGTACTTTGTGATGGTTAAATAAATGGTGTTGTGTTCTTAATGACAGATTTCCTCAAATCATATTCTATTGCTAAAATAAGAACTACATGTAATTACATTACACAATGTATCGCAGCATATTGTATTGCAACCCCTGTATCGTGACGCCAGATTCTTGCCGAAATACATCTCTATCAGTGGTGAAATGTATGAAATATCTGCACAAGACGTTTACATTTACAGCATTTAGCAGACACTCTTATGCAAAGTAACTTGTATCTGAGCAGTTGAGGGTTAAGGGCCTTGCTCAGGGGCCCAGCAGTGGTAGATTGGCGGTTCTGGGAACCGAACCTTGGTCTTCAGATCAGCAGTTCAACGCCTTAAACGTTGAGCTACCACTTCCCACTGGCATGGCATTGACTTACACACTTGAGAAATGTTTTCTGTTTCTTTTTTATTCTTCTTTTTTTTTTTTTTTCATTTGTTTTACTCATAAACAGTTTAGAAGGTTAAAGAATGTAACCGCCTGTTGCATGGCACCGAAGTAAAGAACGGGATCAGGGGTTTGTCTCCAGGGGTTTTGGCAATTTTGAAATCAAGATTGTTATTCATTTCTGTTTTTAAGAAACATATAAAAATGAAACTAGGCCTCCCAACAAAAATACAGTTTTTGTCTTTGAATGTTTGACCTTCCGCTTCCTCACTAAATCAATAACTTTTGACTGTAAAATCTGAAATAACACTTAAACATCAGGTATTGTTATAGCATAGCCTCAGAAACTTTCAGCCAAAGTAATACATAGTTATTAAGTTATATATGTCAAAATGCCAAAATGAATATATTTTAGCAGCCATTCTGATAATCACCAGTATTACTGAAGCCTAAGTTGAGTTAATGAAGAACTAGTTAATGAAACTGAGCCGGACAATGGCCTTGAAGCCAAAATGTAACACACGCCTCAAACAAAATTATTCAGGAGTCATAAATCCCTCAAACTTACAATAAAGTGCTACATATAGCTACAAGTAATAAATGTATAATAATCTTCATTCAAAAATATTTTTAATGTAGTGTTTAGCTATTCATGTTGCTATGCATAAGTGTTTCATTAATAGAGTTGAACTGCGTATGCTAAAATATATTTACAACACTCTCCTTTGTCACTTACTTGCCCTATGGGTTAAATCATGCTTTTCATATTTACTAAAAGCTTTCATTCAGTATCAATTTGCTTTCCTTAATATTTCAAGATCCATATTCTCTACATAAAAGGTTCAGGTGCCCAGACCAAGCTACGGTTTTGTCATGGCTATTAATTTTCAAATTAGTTTTCATTTCAAAATGCTAACTTTTGCTGTGTAGCTACTAGGGCTAAAACGACTAGTTGAGATTATCGACAGATGTTTTCGTTGTGTATTAGTCATTTTATTTCATGTAAATTAAGAGCCTTCAGCTATATTTACCCACTTCCCGCATATTCATAGTGGCTCCCACAAATTAGATTACCGATGTAATATACCGGAAATTGTAGAGGCAAGGGAGAAATGTAACAAGAGGAAAGCAAAAGGTTAGCAAACATCCTGACAAATAAACTAAACTAACTAAATAAAAATAAAATCAGGGTGAAAACAAATATTGTCAAAGCGTTTGATCATAACAATGTGGAAGTCCTCTATAACTCCTCCTAGAACGTCCCACTGCCCTGTATCTTGCCCTACATCTATTGGATGTAGGTTATGACCGATGATTTTATTGTCAGTCATTTCACACAGCAGGATTTAGAATCGCAGACAGGTCCAGATATTTCACAGGCGTCAGCGCCCCGTCAGCGATTCTTTAAGATCGTGCCTTTGATAATTCACACTGCGTGATTGTCACTCGCATGAACGAGCACCGATTTCGGGGGTAAGATCATGCAGTGTGAACTCAGCATAAGACTACACGTCTTAAGACATGTCTGGCATCCCCTGCTATTTTTATTATAATGAGACAATGCAATGTTCTCATAATAAATGCAAAATGATTTCAGTATTATCCATTAATCATACATATATAAATAAAGATTAGGTCAAACGACTCAGTGAGGAATAACGTTATTAAAGCATGGTATTAAAAAGTACACAAAGCGGTTTTGAGTCGAAATGAATCTAAAACAGTATTAGCGTAGTCATTGTATATTGCTCTTTGAACCACTCCACCAACTCGTCGTAGTATGTAAATGTAAATTGAGGATAACAGTTGAAGTGATCTTTCTTTTCTCACAGGTGTGACCACCGAAATGGTGTGGTGAACTAAGTGTCTAGACCGATGTGTTTCTGAATGCTTATTACAGTCCATACCCTTTTGTTCAGGGACAGATCTTGATGTCCCTCTGTCGCTCCCATACTATAATTAATTAAATGTCACTTCGGGTGGTATTATCAACATATTGTTGAGACCAGGATGGATTGACCCTATGATAATTAAGGCTTTCTGGAGTATGAGCTTGTTTCCACACCTACCTTGAACTAGAAACCACCAAAACCCCCAGACCCAGCTGTTACACAGATTTTTCACAGGCGGTCAGTGACCACCGCTGGGACCTAGCTGGCA
>JAOUQX010000036.1:6346820-6367324 GCA_028566295.1 Liobagrus marginatus
CTGGATCCGACACGGCTGGCGGTCGCTGATTGCCTTCGACTGTCGCACCTGCCTGAACTCCCGCGAGGCTCAATTATGACCGGTCTGCAGCTATGTAACCCTATACACAGCAAGCTACAGTGTTTAGGACAATAGTCCATGTTCGGGTTTGACCAGATAATTTAACGGTGTAAATTTTGCTTATTTGCTGAAATTTGTTAGCATCCCCAGCACAAGGATGACACGCAAACTCTTAAAGTGTTACCATATTTTAGCTGCCCCTGCACCCTGACCCCAACTGTTAAAGCTGGGCTATGCAAAGAAAAGAATGCCACTGTGTTGTTATTTAATGTGTGGCAATAATAAAGGCTTCTTCTTTTTTTCTCAGGAGTTCCTGAAGCAGGGCGAGCCGACTTCGGCACGCTGTGATGAGCTCGAGTCCCTAAAGAAGAGAGGATGTTCAGTGTCCACGATTGAAAACCCTCAAGGGAGCCTCAAAATCCTCAAGAACAAACCTGTGACCAACCGCAGGAAAGGAGGCGAAAAACTCAAACCTGAGGACATCACCCAGATCCAACCGCAGAAACTTGCAGTCAGCCTGAGATCTGGTGTGTGTTCCAACTCATACATACTGTATAGTACAGTACAATATAAATAGTGACTGTTTGTGGTGTGACTAACTAAAAATATGTTATTCCTGTGTAGGAGAACCACAAACAATTAATCTAAAGTTTAAAAGGGCAGAGGACTATCCCATTGACCTGTACTACCTTATGGACCTGTCGTACTCCATGAAGGATGATCTGGAAAATGTCAAAAACCTGGGCACCAGCCTGATGCTGGAGATGTCTGCAATCACATCAGACTTCAGAATTGGTGTGTTGCTTTTTAATTATTTTACCAACTTTTGGTAAAGATGACCTTTGAACTTAAAGGTGACAGTAAGTTAGATGTTTGTAATATTTGGCCAAATTTATTTATTTTAAAAAAAGTGATAATGAAAGCTGTTTTTGTTCAAATGTTTAGCTGCTGAACACAAATAAACTCTAAGAACCAACCAATCTTCATTTGTTTTAGATACCATGCTGATTATTTTTATGTTTATGTGACCAATAACAGATATGCAAACCAAATTTGTTCATCTTTGATGCAGTGATGCTTTGATGCAGTGATAACAACAGTACTGAACCGAGAAAGTTTTTTTTAATAATAACAGTCAGTACTGTAATTTTACTTCCTTCTTACAAACAAAACAACTGTTATTTGGGTGGGTGGGTCGGTCTGGAACTAAAAGAACTCGTAGTTCATTATTTGCTTTATATTTTAAATTTATATTAAGAATTATATGTTAAAGTATATCAATTAAAGCAAATCAAGTTACTCTCCCTGTAAGCACTGTTGTGAACTTGTCTCTACTTTGTGGTCTTGCGATAATATATATGGCTCCGATATTACAAAAATGTTATCCTATTATTAATAAAAAGCTTAAACATCAGGAAACATGTCAGTAAAACCCGATTATTGGTCAATCTTTAATAAATCTAGAACGGAAAAGATCTCATCCTTGGACCAGAATACAGACAGAAAAATATTTTCCAAATATAGAAGCACACAAATCCAAGCCACAAAACAGATATTTGGAAAACTATTAGACAGTTGAAATGGAACTCATATGGTATAACATATATACTCATAACAGTAGCCAGAAGAGTGATGAGAAGGCCGCTTGACCTTTACATGTTTCCTTTGCTTTAATTTTTCTTTGAAATTTCTGCAAAGGGGCTAAGAAAAGCTTTCCATAAAATGGCATCCATCTTTATTGTGGGTGTTATGGTCTGTGTTATATAGACTCTAATTAATTGTTAGCATGTAATACAAATGTCTAGGCTTGCATTTATTGAGAAAAGCACCGATTATAGCCTTTTAGGGAGCACCTGATCTGGTGAGTGCTTAGTTTAGCACATAATCGACTAACAGCATGCAAGTGAATAAACACACTTTGCCTTCCCTAATGAACAGATGGTGAGTGCTGAATAAACATAAGAGATTTTACTCTCAGCAAACAGGTTTGTCATTGGTGTTTAAATTACAAATAAGCTAAATGTAATTTCACACTTGATTTCAAAATTTGACGTTTCCCTAACCAAGATTTAAAACTAAGGGTTAGGGTTAGGTAAGGGGTTTTTCTATAACAACACTGGGTAAAAACAATAATTACAATAGTGCTTATGAGATCATCAGCGGACATGGCAAACTTTACTTTTCATATAAATATAAAAAGATTTAGTGTAAGCACTGAGATATATTTCTTAGAGGATCAAAAATAAGCAGTTGGCCACATTTTAAAAAATAGTTTAATACTATTTTTAGAGGAAGACTTATTTAAATGCATTAATTATTCAACAGTGCACAAAATTAAAAATGACTCAATGCGATTTATTTTGGATACTAAAAACCTGGTACATTTTAAGAAAATGTTACATACATTAATGCATACATTACATACCTGTTACTTTCATTAAATGTATTATTTATTTGTTTGTTCGTTTGTTTATTGATTTTAAAAAAGCCGGGGACAGTGTACATTAATCAACATTCATGAATGTAAATATACCCAAATTAGCACAAAGTCTCATTTTCATTGGTAGTCCCTTTGCCAGATGCTATTAGGCATAAAAACTAGAGGTCATGAGACATGCCTACATTGCCATAGTCTATGAACATTTAGCATATTTGAAGGTTTCTTGCAGTTTACCTACTATTTGTCATTAAATAAGTAATTAAATTAAACTGGTTTATCAATTACACAAATATTTGTATGCGACTGCAATGAGAGCGTAATCCGAGAAGTGCGCTTTATTGGTGAAACAGTTACTGTAAACTTAAAGTAGACAGCATTGATAGCAGCTCTAAAATAAATGTATATTATGTTGCATATATACTTTTATATCATATATAGCATATATAAATGTTTTTGTAGCAAGCGCCTAAATAAAGTGATCCAGATCTTTGCTTGTCCATTTCCTTCTGAGTAAAATAAAACGTTATAATTTTCACTTTTCAAAGATTGAATCTTCTATTAACTTTTGTCTGATTGTATATGATGATTATGTATGTGTGCTATATGGTTCATCATGTGGATTTCCCCATTTCGTTGTTAGGTTTTGGCTCGTTTGTAGAGAAGACAGTCATGCCCTATATCAGCACTACCCCTGCCAAGCTCCTGAACCCCTGCACCGGGGACCAGAACTGCACAAGTCCCTTTAGCTACAAGAACGTTCTGAAACTCACCAGCAATGGCAAGCAGTTCAACACCCTGGTGGGTCAGCAGCAGATCTCAGGAAATCTGGACTCTCCAGAGGGCGGGTTTGATGCCATAATGCAAGTTGCTGTGTGTGGGGTGAGTGTGGAGAGCTATTTTTAAATACTTTAATTCAGTTTGTTAGTTTTTTTCTGAAAGGTTACACTAACAGATTTTTATTGATAAAATCTATATAAATAGTCAAACTTAAAAAAAAACTCAAAAAAATAAAAAAAAGTTTAAATGAAATACTCTAGGATGAGGTGAAAAAAAAAGAAAGAAGTAGAGCAGATAAATATTTGTGACTATATATTTAGTTCATTGAAATGAATAACCTCTGGAAGTGATAGCTCAGCGGTTAAGTTGTTGGACTGCTGATTTGGATGGTCATGAGTTTGATTCCTAGCACCACCAAGATGCCACTGCTGGGCCCCTAAGCAAGACACTTAACCCCTTCAATGTTCAGTTGGATGAATGTGAGTCGCTCTGAATAAGGGTGTTAACTAAATGTTGTAGATGTAATTAAAAATACATCCATATTAAATCCCTTTAATTAGATACTGGTAGCCAAAGTAGCACAAAAAAAATTTATGTAATATAGAAATAATCGACATAATTTTCTTTTTCTTTATAATTTATATTAGCGATTAAACCTACAAAAAAATTAAGGACATTTGTGTGTTTTTAATTTGCAGTGTATATCGGATGAAGGACTAGAGAATAAACTGTTTGGTCTCTCATTGTATATATAACATGAGAAGAAAGAATAATAAAAGAGAGCGGATCACTTACAGCCGGGGTTGGTTTTGAGAGAGGAAAATGTTTTTGACTTCTGTGTGAATAAGATATAGAACGGTTTAACAGTGATCAAGTGTGTGTTTGTTGGCCACAGATTTGTAGTACATCTCAGTTTCTATCTGTCTTTCTCAGGAGCACATTGGCTGGAGAAACGTTACTCGTTTGCTGGTGTTTTCTACGGATGCAGGCTTCCACTTTGCCGGAGATGGAAAACTGGGTGGAATTGTGCTTCCTAATGATGGCAAATGTCACCTGGAAAACAACATGTACACCATGAGCCACTATTATGTAAGTCATTTGTGGAATACTTAATGCACAAATGGAGATATTCAGGCATCTGTTTATGTATATTTATCATTGATTTCTTGCTTTATTATTATTTCTGACAGGATTACCCGTCAATAGCACATCTGGTGCAGAAGCTAAGTGAAAATAACATCCAGACCATCTTTGCTGTCACAGAGGAATTTCAGCCAGTTTATAAAGTAGGCTTTCACATTTTTGGGGGTGTATTGCATATGTTTGAGGATGGTTTCATTTGAACTTTTCCAGGTTTAAAATCCTCACTGGGTTTCCAAAAGTTCACTTTTCTCCCATGTTCCTTTTATGAAATCTGCAACAAAAAAATTTTTTGTTTAAAGGATAACCTGTAAAACCATATTTTACATTAATGTTTTGTTTATTAGGATTATGAAATATATCAGTAAACATTAGCATTTTAACATTAGAATACATTGTTAATCCAATAATTGACAACATACGTAAAATATTCATGTAAAGATTTAAACAGTATATACAAATTAATCAATAAACAGCATGAACCAAAGTTTATTAAAGTTTATCATTGACTAATATTTAGCTGAAGCGAAATCATTTTGAAAATTAGAATTAATTAGGTTTAATTAAATCAAACTGAACAACGTTATCAGCAATTAGGTACAAGGTATAATTTATTTAAATTATTGCTCCTTTGCCGTCCATTAGGCTTTAATTTTAATAATGGGTTGGTTAAATTTTTAGGGGTGTATTTCATTTTCACTTATACAGCTTTAATCCATTACTTGTTTATAGTGCTTACGTGTGACATTCCCGCTGATCCGAACGGTTCGGTTCGGTTCGGATAGCGAGACGTGAACCGGGACGCAGATGAGATTGAAACGCAGGCTTCATAAACATAATCCCTTTATTGTAGCGTCCGCAGTTTAACATTACATTCACATTCACCGTCACGTTCAATGATTCGCGCTGTTCTTTCGCCAGCGCCTCCTCTTATACTGAACATGATTACACTCAATCACATTTAGGTGCGCATGGTTACGCTCAGATCATGATCATCCGTGTGTGTGCGTGTGTGTGAGAACATTGACATGTGAGTCCTAACACCGTGAACCCTACATGGTCCTAAAGCCCTAAAGCCCTTCGGGCGGCCGTCCAGGCCAGTGTCCTCGGAGGTTACATTACGTAACCTAATACAGTCAATGTTCTATAAGGAAAGCACAATGTAATGCATGTATTAGCATAAGCTCATCTATAATGTGCATATTAGATTCTCACTGTGCTCTTGAGCAGCGTAAATCTGTATCTCTGTATTCTGGATAGCTGTAACTCTGAAAATACTTTCCAGTTTGAGTCTTGGCTTTTGCTGTGCTTTGAAATGTTGAACTGCTGCCTGGAACATGAACCTGTCATTTATAGTACAAACACTTTTTTTAGTCTGTCATAGAAAAATACACTGCAGTGCTGTTTATCTGTCCCCATTTTGTGCTTCAGTCTACAGCACATTTTTCAGCATTTTCTTTTTTTTTTTTCTTTTTACAGGAATTAAAAAACCTCATTCCGAAGTCTGCAGTGGGAACATTGTCCGCAAACTCCAGCAACGTGATCAACCTTATTATCGATGCCTACAATGTAAATTATACCAGCGTAACTAATCTGACATGCTACTTCATGCACCTGTAAAGCACTCTGTGACTTCATTTCTTTCTGTTTTATCGTTCTCCCGCAGTCTTTGTCTTCAGAGGTGATTCTTGAGAACAGCAAGCTGCCGGAAGGAGTCGCCATCACATATCAATCCCGCTGCAAGAACGGAGTAGTAAGTGTGGGAGAGGAGGGACGCAAATGCTCCAACATCTCAATTGGAGATGAGGTAAGACTCAAAAGCAACAAAAAGCTTCTGTAGGATGATGCTGATTAAATCAGTGCTTGAGAATTCACCTTTTGGTTCTAGACCTGTTTAATTCCTGGCATGTGTCGTTATTTTGCTTTGTAGATTATGGATTTAGTTTAAGTGTTTATTATATATCGGGTAGTCTGAAAAAAAGTGACATTAAAAAACTCTTTTTTTCTAAAATAAACAAAAGGTTTAAACAGTTTATAGTATTCAAAACAAAGGAAGCAGTTGTTCAGGGGTTTTTTTTGTTGTATATATGATAGTTAAGATTCTGCACTATTTCAGGGTCTAACTAAATAATTATATTAAACATGTTGACTGCTTTGTATAAAAGTTCATATTTTCCTCGTGCTAATCTAAAAGAGGTCATATGTTTTTGTACACACTTGTGACGTCTGTGTTAGCTCAAATGTACATCAACCAAATAATAAATAAATATGAAACTTTTAGTAAATATGACATTTTTAACTCAAGATGGTGTAAATTATAGGATTTGGAATGAAATTTGTTGCATTCAATTTTAAACCTTTGGACCCCATTGCAGTTTTGAAGAAAAGAAAGAAAAAAACCCCAAATGATAGAATTTTTGTTTGATAAGTTTCAAATATTTTATCATTGTTTTAAAAGGTCACACTGTTTATATGAGGAATAGTGGTGGTACTAATACTTAAGTGATGCATGTTGAATGAGGAGGTAGGAGGCTTCGGACAACTCAGTCTTTGTACTAATTGTTTTTATTTCATTATACAGCAATAACGCTGAAGCATTTACTTCTTTGTCCTTCGCTAAAACACAGAACATTTGGGACCATCTCACTTTTCCCAGCTTTCCCCTTCATTCACAGACCAGTCGTAGACCACAACCCCACTTCCACATTACATTCCTCATAATAATATAATAATAATAATAATAATAATAATAATAATAATGTAATGAACGTTATTGTGTGATTGGGTCTTACATACTGTACATGTATGTGTCAGACTCATACCAAAATGTACATGCATCGAAAAGATTCAGTTTAGCAGCATATATCATGATATATTTTATATGAAAAGATTTTTCACTCATTTGATAACAATTGTGATGTTTGCTCATTATCACTGAATTCTCTATTTTTTGGGGGGGACAGGTCTCCTTCAGCATAAACATCACTGTTAATGGCTGCCCCAAACAAGGAAAACCTCAGATCCTAAAGATCAGACCTCTGGGCTTCACTGAGGAAGTTGAGATCAAACTGAGCTTTATCTGTGACTGTGAGTGTCAGAAGCGAGGCATCGTGAGCAGTGACCTTTGCCATAACGGCAACGGGACCTTTGAATGTGGTGCCTGCAGGTAACAGTCTATTAACACACAAATAATTAACATATAATGCAGAATATACCCCGCCCAGGGTATTTCTGTGTGGAGTTTGCATGTTCTCCCCGTGCTTGCGCAGGTTTCCCCTGGGTACTCCGGTTTCCTCCCGCCTCCAAACACATGTGATTGGGCATAGGTGAATTAACTACTCTAAATTGTCCATAGGAGTGAATGTGTGTGTGAATGGTTGTCTGTCTCTAAGTGTTAGTCCGGTGATTAACTGCTGATTGTACAGGATGTACCCTGCTTCACACCCTCAGTTAGCTGGGATAGACTCCAGCGCCCCCACGACCCTGAACAGGATAAACGCTAGATAATGAATGAATAAATGGCTACAGTCAACTACAAGTATCTGCTAAATTATCAGAGCCTCTGTCTGTTTTTAGGTGCAATAAGGATCGCATCGGCAGAGAGTGTGAGTGCTGGAAAGACGAGGTGTCCAGTGAGGACCTGGAAAAGTCCTGCCGCAAGGACAACGGCACCGACCTCTGCAGCAACAACGGCGAGTGTGTGTGTGGCAAATGCGAATGTAAGAAAAGAGACAACCCTGAGGAGTACTACAGCGGCGAGTACTGCGAGTGTGACAACTTCAACTGCGATCGTTCAAACAACAAGCTCTGTGGAGGTATTAACTGCTCTCTGAGACCACTAAGAGTAAAAATAGTAATGTTTTATCAGCACTCAAGTTATCTGTTAATATCTGTCCCTGTTTTTTGCCAGGCCATGGTCGCTGTGACTGCCGGATCTGCGTTTGTGATGCAAACTACACTGGAAGTGCATGCGACTGCTCCTTGGACACGTCGACATGTCTGGCATCCAATAATCAGATCTGTAATGGCAGAGGCAATTGTGAATGTGGAACCTGTAGGTGCACTGATCCTAAATTCCAAGGACCGACGTGTGAGATTTGCCCCACGTGCCCTGGAGTCTGCACTGAACACAAGTAAGCACAGGAAGCCTCCATCAGGGGATTGATGATTGTAATTCTAACAGATTAAAAAAGAAATGTTTCTGTCCAAGGCAAGTTACTTGCTTCGGATTAGAAAGAATAAATTCAAGCATACATTATTTAAAGATTATAACAGATAAAACATCTGGCACTGCTAGAAGATAAAGGCTAGATGATGAGATTTTCTTCTGGTTCGACAAAACCAAGTTGAGATTTTTTATTATGTTTCATATTTATCTTGTGTAGAATTACATTGGGCTTGTTTACAGGTTATTGATGTCATTGGTCTTTTTTTTTGTCCTCAGTTTGGCTTGTTCTTTAGGTTGCGTACTTCACAAAGCAATTATCCACACACTGCCAGGTCATGCACCTTTCATTGTTACTATAGAAATGTTACTGTGATAGAACAAGAGATTCCTATAGAGCCTTTATTTTAATTTCACGACTATTTGTAGAGCCGTAGTGCCATAGGACATTCATCTGTACCTTTAGATTCAAGAATTGGTTTGGGATTTTTTGTATTTCTGGGAGCTCTTCTTACTATATTTACTCCCAGCAGAGTTTTAGACTAATCATATTCTAGTTTGTTTCCAGTAATGGGAATAACAGCGTTATAAATAAACAATGTTACTAACAGCGTTATGTTTTCCAGTAACGAGTAATCAAACCAATGACTGGTCCCCCGTTACAACGCCGTTACCGTTACTGACAATAAAATGCGCCGTTACTATAATTGAGCTCACTGAAGCGGTTTTCATCCGAGCAGGCTCTGTCAGCTGTGCCTGCAAAGTCTTTGCTATGGTGTGTGTGTGTGTATGTGTGTGTTGAGAGATGGAACACATAAACTGATGATGATCGGTGTGTATGTGTTGGAGGTAGCTGGGAGATAACCACAACTGATGATGAGTGGTTTAGGTAGGGTAAATTTCAATTGTTTGCCAAGCAGAGTAGCTAGTGCAGGTGTTCACACACACAAGCTTATGCACAGTCACACACACACCAGTGACCGGTAGTCAGAGCGATGTCAAGTCCATTTCATTCATTTAACATATTTAATACTGGGGCCTCAAAATTATTTTACATATTTGAACACAACAGTTACTTTTCCTGGTAATTAGTTACTTTTATAATGATGTAACTCAGTTACTATTTGTAAGAATTAACGAATAACTATAACTAATTCCTTTTTTAAAGTAACACTGTTTGTGACCTAGTAGACATTTTCAGCAGAAGACTTCTTCCAAATGCAGAAAATTGAAATGTAAAGGCATACAGTTCATTACATTAACCACAGACTTCATAGTCGATCCTATGCACAGTACATGCAAGTCAATCAGAAACATGCTCCTGGTGGAGGAAGCGATGCATCTTATGATCTTTTTTATGAATGATTGGAAAAGAAAATGTTTTCATAAAGGTAGTGGAAATGAATTTCCTTTCCATGGCTGCTGTGGCATCTTGCTGAGGTTTCTGTGGTAAGGTGAGGGGCCTGGGGAGCCCCAGTAGGGGCTGAAATCTATGGTGAAGGATAAAGGTACCGTTTGAATTGACTGTCTCAGCCAGTTGCCATGACAACCCCTGACCAGGAAAAGTGGAACGTGAATGGTTGAACGAATGCATGAAAGTCAATTACAGACGTATAACAAACAGCATGTTGTTTCACAGGGCGTGTGTACAATGTCGAGCCTTCGGCACAGGAGAAAAGAAGGGTGTTTGTGAGAAAGAATGCGGCTACTTCACTCTAATTAAGGTGAAACATACGGATGACCTCCCTCAGCCTGTACAAGCCTTTCCACTCATGCACTGCAAGGAGAGAGACGCTAACGACTGCTGGTTCTACTACACCTACTCCGTCACTAACCACACCGAGGTCCATGTCGTCGAGACTTTAGGTACTTTTTGAAATTGTAAAATAGCACAAGTTGCCAGATTTTACACAACAACCTAAACTGTTTCACATGTTACAATTGTCTGAGCCATATACTGTATACGTGTATATCCTGTAGGGAAGTGTACACCCTGTATTCATATTTTAATTCTTATACTCTAAGAAAAATGATCGCATAAATGTAGTAAGGAATGCAGCGCTATTTGGCTGACAGGAAATACAGAATATATTTGCCAAATAGTTGTCCTGCTAATAAAGCTTGTGGCCATCTGGAATATGATGTTTAAGACCTTTTAAAACCCTTTAGATATTATATGGAGCTCTTGTTTACTTGTAGATCAATATAGTATTGTGTATATATATAAATATAAATATCATATAGTATATTCAATATACTTCTTTATTGTTTACTTGCTCAGTGGTAATAAAATGTAAAAGGAATGCCATTTTTAACTGTTTAAACACTTCTCAATGCATTGTGCAATGTTGGTGGGTTTACTAGAACTGAAATAGGTCTTAAAAAAAAAAAAAAAAAGAAAAACACTTTTTCCCATAATACTTTGTTTCCCCAGAATGCCCGGCTGGTCCTGATATCATTCCCATTGTGGCTGGAGTGGTTGCAGGAATCGTCCTGATTGGACTAGCCCTTCTGTTAATCTGGAAATTGCTCATGATCATTCATGACCGGCGCGAGTTTGCCAAGTTTGAGAAAGAGAAAATTAATGCCAAATGGGATATGGTAAGAATAACGTCTGTGCTTTTGGGGTTTCGTCTAACATTTTATAGGGTATAATGAATTATGTGATGAGTCATTGTTTAAATTACTGGTAGTAAGTCCTAGTCTTAAAACCTAGTTTTAAATTAAATCTTTTCTAATAAAACCTATTGCTTTAGCTAAATGGGTTGTTTCTGTAAATATATAGATAGCAGGATTACGATGTGTCTAAACCCTTTATCTTTTGTCTACCACAAATCTCAGCCCATTCTTGTGTCTTTATTTCATGGAAACGTTATTTAAAGGCCAGTTGGCTTCGAATATATATTTTGGCTTAATAGTTTCAGCAGCTGGAAATCAGAACAGCCATTTTGGGTTTGGTTTTCTGAGGTGTGGTCTCTTTGCAATAGGTTTGAGAGGTTCGGTTGTTTAGTGCTGCCCTCTGTAGGTCACAAAAACCTTCTGTTGTCTTATACTAAAAAAAAAGTCAGTGCATTTCTGTTTTTAATTCACAAACAAAAGTACAAACTCAAACTGCTTGCATAGGTCTGTACTTCTGGCAACACTTTCAAACGGTCAGAAATTTCACTAAAAAAGTTCATGTTTTGTTGCGTATTAATCTTGAACAGGTTAGTGCAATTTATCAAAGCTTCTTTCTAATTTAGGACTGTCTGAGTGACATGGGCAGGGCGGAAACGATTCAGAAAGCTCTTATTATAGCAACGGAAAGGCCGCGGTGTCCGTTACAGTTGAGCCACTTTGTCTGTCGGGTCCTGTGATTAAACCATCTTCCAAGGCTGTGTGGTTTGTGATGATGGTTGGGACAGTTATATTGAGTGCTCTGGTTTCCATCATGTTTCAAGCCAACCCTTTGTAAGGGATTGTTGCTGTTGTTTCTATTTTTTTAAAAGAAGAATCTTTTTTTTTTTTTTTTGGAAACAAAGATCTTATTTATTCTTAACCCTTAGCTCGTACGATGTTTAATACATTTCAATATAAAACCTTAAAAGTACTAATTAAAGTATTTCTTTGACTTGTCTGAGTGTTAAAAGTTGATCAGGTTCATTAAACTTTATAGCAGGTGCGTTTCATATTCCGCAAAATATGCTGTAGTAATAGGTAATAGTAATAGTAATAGTATAAATCTTATTAATCGCACACTCTATTAGACGAACACCGTATTAGAAAGCTAAATCTAAACTTTAAAATACAGATGAGTAAATTCATTCGTTTGATTTGGCAAACCATTAAAAAGCACTTAACCCATGTTACTCACACCCTATACGCCATTCACTGCTATACCTAAAACACCTTATGGCTGGAGGAGGGTGTGTTCAGATTGTATGTGTCCCTGAATTTTCCTTATCCTAACCAGTTACTGGCCTCTGATATCATCAGTGTGTCTCCTACTCATGTATCCGAGTCACGTGTCTGACCCCTTCACAGCTCTGTATTACATTCAATCATCATCTAGCGCAGGGCTGGGCCACTCCGGTCCTCGAGGGCCACTGTCCTGCAGAGTTTAGCTCCAAACCTATCTATAGATAGACAGACAGATAGAGACAGATAGACAGACAGAGACAGACAGACAGATAGATATTGTTATTCTTACTACTTACTGTATATATATATATATATATACTGTATTTACTACACTATGAGAGAATCACACTTAAATAGCCAGTATTTGGCAAATTGGCTCCTTACAAAGTTGATGATGAGTTTTCTAACTACCAACCAACATCCATGTGTTTTGTTTAGTCTTTACATCTTATTTTAAAAGCACTATTATTATAAAGTGGCCATGCGTGCGTCATTTGAATAAGTCACCGTTGTTAACGTTTGTGTGAGTAATCTGTCTGTAATTCATCTGATCCGGTGCTGTTCTGACTGGTACGTCTGGGGAATGTTTTAGTATTGGGAATAGTGATTCACAATGATGACATCAGAGATCGGGTTAATACAGGGAAAACAAACAAATGTTGATATAGGAATATGAAATCATGCTTACTATATGACCCAAATATAGCAGTAATCGCAGTCCTCCTATCATAAATACTCCATGGCACATTGTTACTGGAAATCTTCCCACATTCTGGCACACAGTATCTAAAAGTAATTAACGGTGTTGTCTTTATTTATGTTTATACAATAAAGCTGTACTTTGTCACATATACATTACAGCATAGTGAACTACTTTATTTTGCATATCCCAGTTTAGGAGGTTGGGGTTAGAGCACAGCATCAGCCATGTTACAGAACCTGTAGGAAGAGAGGGTTAAGGGCCCAATGGTGGTGCTGGGGCTTTTTTTTCTGTTAAGTTTGTTGGGACTGTAGATTTGATCATTTACAGAGACTGGGTTATTATTTGCAAATTAAAGAAATGCTTTATAATTTACATTCTTGACCAAATCCTCACGCTAGTATGAGTTCATGGGTTTACAATAGTATCTAGCTAAAACCCCGTTAGTATCACATCCCTGTCTGACTCTTTACCGCATTCCACTCTTCGCTCTCACGCACCCGAGAACTAATTAACAACTGCAACCCATTAAGCAGCTTGTAAAGGACAACATATAATCCCTCCACGAAGCCGAGCTCATTGTCTAATCTACTTCAGACACCCAGGGATCATTCTGTTCTTAAAATGGGCATACAATGGGCATTTTCTGACTTGTTATTTTGTTTTTAGATTTGCATGTGCGTACCTCACGTAATCCACTGTATACTACATGTGACATGTCAAACAGAGAAGGACAAAGCTGAAAAATCAGCCCGACTTAAAATCGGACCAACAGTGCACAGTGCATGCCCGGCTTTATGCAGTGTTTCGCTCATCTTTAATCTAGTTTCATTGTAATCTTTTGTCCTGCGGATTATAGCGTGGAATCCTCCTCCGCTGATTAACTTCTGGGTAGCACCTGCTGTTATTCTCCTACATCTGTTCAGTCGTTTTGTTAACTCGCCTCAAACATTACTCAACGAAGCCTCCTACAGATGGGTCCTGAGTGCTACCGACTCCTAGTGATCTTTTAAGCGTAAGATATATAGAACGGTCTCCGATTGGGAAATATTAAGAAATGTCAAGCAAGATCTTCCCTCTTCACTGCTCATCGAACATCCTTTCCGCTCTCGCTTCGTGCTTCTCCATCTCAAATTCTTTCTGTGCCTCTTTTGTTCTTTAGCAAGAGAATCCAATTTACAAGAGTCCTGTTAATAAGTTCCAGAATCCAAACTATGGACATAAAACTGCAGCTCTTTAAGTGTGTATTATGTTCTGCTCGCCTCTGCATGGTCTTCCTTGTGTTTTCTGTGTGAGATTTCTTTTGCTGCTCTTCGGCTTGTGATCTTAACACTGAATTTGTACGAAATGATTGTGAATAACTCTAATAATAATGATTATTTATGTCATGTATTTTCTCAACTTTGAGATGTATTATAATCCCGCACTTGGTCTTTAGAGATGTGTAACTTGGATACCACAATAATGGTTAAAATATTTACTTTTTTCTTTTTTCGTCTATCTTGATCTAGGTTAAAAAATATTTTTTGTGAATGTAAAGAAGAGTTTTACATTTTGGATGTTTTACTTTTAGAGATCTTTTGGGTAAACATTTGCAAAAAACTATTTTCATTTATTAGAATTTTTGCATTAGGATATTTTATGGGGTTTCTGCCTCATTTTTGCCCAACATTTAACAAATCCAAATTTTTCCTTTTTTTTTTTTTTTTAATTTCAAATTTTTTATTTAGTGCTAGTAGTGTTTAGTGACATTTCTATTAAAACAATTTTTTAGGATGTTTTTGTGCAAACCTCAGCATTTTATTTTGCTGACACTTCTGAAAATCTTCGCTAAACCAAAATTACTTTACTACATATTGTATATTATGGAACTTCTCACCGTGTGTGTCTGTACTTTTATAAACTAATCTTACTGAAGATTGTGTTTTTGCATCTCTATTATTCCGATGTTTTTTGACAGGACTAAACTAAACCACTAAATCTTTAAAATGCTGTGCTTCTGCCTGTTTTTACACTTTTTAAAATAGTTTTTACTGTTTTCACATGTCAATCCTTCTGCGTTTCACAGGGAGAGAATCCGATCTACAAGAGCGCCGTTACGACCGTCATCAATCCCAAATACGAGGGCAAATAATTCTCACCCCCCCCCCCTCGTGCTTTCATGTCATTGTTTAATTCATTCAACCGTTTTGATTATTATTTTGATTTTTTTCATTTTATTTTATAGAACTATGCATTTATATTGTAGCACTGTGTTAGGACAGCATTTGGTGCCTCCTCTGTTCTCTTACGAAACCTGTACAGTTTGTAAAGACTTTATCAGCATCTGAAGCTCTTTAAGGTACTGTTTTTATTATTTCTTTTTGTTTCTCCTGTCCATGAGAACATTTACTGGCAATTCTGTGATGCCTAAGAGGGTTAGAAATCTTCTGTAAGCGATTCATGTGTTATAAAGCAAACCTCGTTATTTACGGCGGTCTTTATTTTTCTTTTTACTAGAGCTGACTAAAAAACGTTACGCAGCCGCCTCACTGTGATTGCGTAACGTCCGACATGACAATCAGGAGTACTGCTTATTTGTTTTAATGTCTTTTTATTTTGCCAATCAATCTTGAGATACTTGCTTAGCATGTTTTGAAGGCACGTTATTTTATATTTTAATGTTTTGTAACTTCATAACTCAGCCCACAGCAGTTTTATGCCACATTCACAGACGCTTTTCTTATTCAGTCTAAGTCTCTTCTACAGAACAAGTTATATATCGAGCAATTTTGCAACTTTGTGTATATCGTCAACCTGTGTCTGTGTCATAGACGTTACTCAGTCATTTGTATGCAATCTTCGACCGGTATGGTGCGTTTAGTTAAAACCTCTGTAAGATCTCGCACTAAATAAGCAAATGAAAGAGAACAATTCAGAAAATTGTCCTAAACTGCTACTTAATTACTGAAAAAAAAAACACTTGTATTGCTTTCCTTTCTTAAAAATTAGGTCAGAGTGCACTATGATTGACACTGTCAAGTAAAAAATCTGTACAAATCAAATTCTCTGATATAATGACATTTTTTCTCAAAAGAAATGTTTTGAGGTTATAAATATCTCTGCTTCAAAAAATAAAAGCCACTGTTGCCATTTTTAAACAAACAAAAATGGTACATGGTTGTGTGGTTGAACCTTTTATTCTGTTCTGATGTTTCTTGGCAACTGCCAAGAAATATAACTGGAATATTCTTGATATTTGAAGTATAATGCAGTATTATATTACCCAAGATGCCTCAAACCCTAGCTAGTGCTTTATTTTTAAGTGCCTTTTTAACATGTTCACTAATGCTATTCTGTTTGGAATTTATTTATTAAAACCGACCCTTAAAAACAGTGTGTGTTTATTTATTATTAATAGATAAATGTAGGATAAAGAGCAAGCACAAAAGGTAGTTTGTATTTAATGAAGTTTCTAATACAGTAAAGAGGAATTGTAGTGGTGCAACTGATCCTCTAGAGGGCAGCAGCGTAACACGCATTATCGAGTTTGTTTCAGTTCACGGGGTCATTTATTTATGCTACTTATCGATTTGCCCCCACTGAATTTATAATGCGTTGAACTATTTGTAATTCTTATGATTTCAATATAACTTTGGACCGAGACAGACTAATAACCAGAAAGATAAGATGCGAACCTGAGACATTCGTAAGTGAGAAATTATTGGAAAATAGTATTTAAAGCAAAACTAAAGACTAAAATGAACAAAACTAGTGTTTTGTAATGAACATTCAGCCCTGGGACTATTCTAATTTATTTTTTCAAGACATGTTTAACTAAACCGGCAAGGTAAAGCAACGGATACATAAAGCAACCAATGAGCGTTCGTTTTGTTCAGCGTCATTTAGAATCCAACCAATCAGCGTGATTTTTTAAAAAGCTATGACGATGCACTTTACTAGGACAATGTAATGTCTAGTCGAGACGCCGAGAAAAAATAACATTCAAGAACAAAAAAATGCCATTCAAGACACAAGAGGAAACCATGGATGAAAACTGCTCTGTGTACGTACATGCAGGTCGTAGACCAAACTTTTGCTGGCTTTATCTTTAAATGACTAAGACCTACCTGTAAACCAAGCGCTTAACAACATAAAATTCTTGTCACTTTGCTGTACTAATGCACTGTACTTAATCCTCTATGTGGAATTTCTTGACCACGTCGTATATTTATTTGTACTAACGAATACTATAAAGCACTTTAAGTCGCGGATTAAATGGCCCAGAAGATAAAAACAGGACATTTATACAAACAGGATGTGAGTGCAATGGAAATACCTTTGTCTCTTTGTGGCCATCTGCTTTTCCAATTCAGTTTAATTCATGTGTTGAGTCTGAAGAGTTGAATTAATTCTGTCAAGTGCAGTAAATTAGCACTCTGGACAACATAAGCTATAATAACACTGACAACAGTCCATATATTGTTGGCATTTCTTTAATAAACATTTGCCAAAAGAACAAAAAACATTTTAGTACAAAAGAGATTGCTGCTCCACTGTTTGAAACTGGACTCCCCCCCCCCCCTACAACGGCTGGTGGAACTGGTGAGAAAATACAGCTTTGTTTCATTCAGTTGTTCAGTAAACAAACCAATTTAAACGAGCCTAGTCACCCAAGTGCTGCCAATCTCGCTGGAGCCAAGTGCTTTTTTAAAAAGCTTCTCCAGCGAAAAACGGACCGAACCCACCCATATGAAGTCATTAAGGGTGAAAAGAAACAAACATTACTGGTCATTTCACCTTGTGCAGATACAGCACATCAAAAATCAGTTTATATCTTAGTTGTTTCCACCTACTTTACTCAGTAGTGCAAAACATTGTAATACTAGTCTGTCCTTAAGCAATTAAAGGCAACACTAAGGTACAGATATTAAAAACCACTTACCAGGCTGGTAAATGCACACTAAAAAAAAAGGACAAAAATGATTTTAAAGACAGCAGTTTGATAGATTACCAAATCATAAATGGGTAAACTAAATATTATAACAGTGAGTTTGAAAAGTAATCCCTCTCATTGTAGCTCAAGCCACGATACTCGTACTGAATTGCCTGCCTGCATCCATTATTAGAATTATTACACATTAAACGTGCCTCTGTGGTGCACTCAGTGCTGGCATGATTAATGGCAACTGCATCTCTCATTTACAGTCGTCCTTGTCTGAAGTGTGAGTCTATCGCCGTGTTGTCCTTTCCCTTTTTTGTATGTCAATCAATATGGGAGACCCCTCCCCCTTAATGCTGCACTGTTCAAATGGGGGGCATACCCAAGAGGAAGGGGCGGAGCTCCAGGCTGGGATGGGGAACCCCACACTTGGCCTGGAGGAGGTGGTGGAATAGAAGGTGGTGCACATCCATCCTGCTGACCAATGCCAGGGTTGTAGAGATGTATACCCGATTTATGGGAGGTGCCCTCCACGGGTACCGGGCTGTGATTGTACTCAAAGCGATGGTCCTTGTCTCCGCTAAACATCATCCCGCTACTGGCTCCTGCAGAAACTCCACTAGAGCTGCCTCCTGGTGCTGCTCCATGAGGGAAGGGCACCGGGGCAGAGGATGTGGCATGAGCATGCGCATGAGCGGGTAGTCCTACTCCCATCATGTGGCTGAGGTAGCTTTCTCCGAAGCCTGTAGGGGGAAAGGATGGCGGGGGTAAATGGCTTCTTGGTGGAGGAAGAGGAGGATAATCAGGCTCGGGTGGCCGTGCTGCTTCCCCGAGTCCCATGGAGGTGGAACAGGAAGAGGAGAGAGGCCGGCTGTCAGGGGCTTGCCTGTAGTCCAGGTCTGCACATGGAGGGGGTTCTGGGGGCTCCGGAGGCCTTTGATCCGGAGGGAGGATGGAGAGTGGCTCAGGGGCTCTGGAGGTTGATTCACTTCCCTCAGTCGCTGTAAGACAAGAGGTATAAAACATTATTACATCAGCAAAAAAATAAAACAAGGCCCAAATGCAACATTGAGAACAATTTATATTCCTTTCATTCATTCATTCTTTCAGTGTTAAGAAAAGAGAGTGAGTACTTTTTCACATATTAGACACCTATAAATTGTATATATTGTTACATTTGAATTAATATGTAGTTCTTACGGAACACTATGCATATCAGGATACTTAATATAAGACAAAAATAAATACAAAGATCGGTTCGTGAGATCGATCGAGTTCAATGAGTTCTGATCGAGTCATAAAATGTGATTGATCGCCCATACAGTTCTCCGGCCGATCGATCAGATCTTTTTCATAGTTGGAATGACAATAAAAGCATATTTGATTAACTTGAACTCTCGACACTGTTCCCTCTAGGCTAACAAACACAACAAGTCTCATGTAATATAAGATATAAATATATGCACACAGACACGGTTGTATAAGGTATTGACCAGTTACCCGCAGTGACTCATTCCAGCCAAATTCCATTAATTTTATGTAACAAGATTTTTGTGACAATAAAACTGTCGCTGTGAATGCCTATTGTACATAGCCGAAATGTTATTTGGAGAAGAGACGGCTTTACCTGGTGAGATAGGGCTAGGCTCTGGTGGCTGTTTAATTTCTGTAGGAAGAATGGGTGCAGCAGCGGTCCCCGGCGCTGTAGGAATGGTTGCATCCACCGCCTCCGTACCGAGCACTTCTGCACTCTGCTGGACCTTCAGGAACTGAGCGAGCAGCATCGTGACGGCTGTTTGTGTTGCTGTGGCAGAGACCTCTCCGTCGAGTTTACCCTGCTGCTGCGGAGTGAGGGGTGATGGGGGCTTGGGCAGGGGTGGGGTTCGGGGGGCTCCGCCCACTGTTGCCACAGGTTGTGGGGGTTTGGGGACTTTAGACTGAGACTGGGCATGTGCAGGAGGCTCTGGTGGCCTCTCAGGCTCTGCTGCTCCTGGGAGAAGAGCCTTGGCTAGGTGCTGCAGTGTTTCAGGGTTTATTTTAAAGCCCATGGCCTGTGAGAGCTGCGCAGAACCCGCTGGGCCGCTCCTCGACTGCAGGAAGTTCAGAAGTACAGCCAGCTGCTCCTGGCTCAGCTGAGAGTTAGGACCTTTGGGGTCTGAGGGAGACAATAGGTTTCTTAGGGCATAATGGTAAAATATATTGCATCTGATTTGACTAGTGTGTTGATGCATTTCAGATGAGGATATTGCCCAATTATAACCGTTTATGATAGACTATTATGCTATAATACAGTGGTACCTCGGTTTCGCATTTAATCCGTTCCAGGACTTTACTCTTACACTGAAACGTTCGTATACCGATACATGTTTTCCCATAAGAATGAACAGAAACTTCGTTAATT
>JAOUQX010000036.1:6368396-6385576 GCA_028566295.1 Liobagrus marginatus
GTGTTACGTCATCATTAAATCGCGGATTTCGCAAGTCGGCAGTTATGACGCATATTTTGAGCGACAAAAAAATGTAACACAGTTTATTTTAATGTTACAAGAGCATCATAATCTTAGAATAAAACATTTTTAAAAAACAAACTAACAAATAAAATAAATTAAAATTAAATATTTATCTATTTTCCAAATCTACAGGGAGCCGCAGCAGAGGGATGAAAGGGCCACTTGCGGCTCCGGAGCCACGGGTTGCCGACCCCTGGCATAAATCATGTGGACTACCATGCGCAGAGATTTGGTTTTCCAGTCGATTTGATCATAAATACATGGATTGGTTTACACTGTAAATATTTTAATTAAACACTGTTGTATTGCCAGCAGTCCCTCCAGGATTTCGCGGGATCTTTTTTAAACATTTTTGAAATTGCAATGCATGTTCCAATGATTTTTAGATGTTTTGTTTCAAATAATATTGCCGGATTAAGTGAAAAGTGCACCACAACCTTGTGTACGGTGTAGAACAGTTCAACTCTTCAAATTGCAGTAATTTTTGCTGGTAAATAGGTCTAAGTAATGCTAATAAGTCTGCATTTTCTTTGGTGACATACTAGTCACTATTCCAAAGGGCATTACAATGATTAGTCAAATTTGCCAAGAATAAAATAAAATAAGACAGTGCTTGGCTAAAATTGCAGAAACGGACAGATTAAACGGGGAATGGTTAAATTTGCCCTAATAGAGACGATCGCGACAATGCCAAATCCTAGAGAGACTGCTTAAGAGAACGGAAAAAAGTAAAACATAGGAAGGAAAAGAAAAATTCTCAGGCAGATTTTAAGAGGCTCGTACTCTGGTGGAGGCATCTTAGACGGGTCCACGTCTCTGAGAAAGTCGCTGCTGAGAGCCTGTTCTGCAGTACAGCGCTTACTGGGGTCCAGAGCCAGCATGTGATCAAACAGGTCCAGGGCGGTCGGAGGAATGCTAATAAACACAGAAGGGTAACAAGATGGAAAATTTTACATGCAATAATGCCACCATTGTAAGCAACATAGTGTATATGTCTCACTGACTAGAAAAAATTTAATGTACATATTTCTGAAAGGATTTTTAAATACTGAAAGCACAGGGTTCTGGATTTATCGACCACAAATGTGGGGAACTGCTATAAAGAGACATCTGTTCTTGGAAATCATCTGTAGAAATACATACTTTGAGGTTGCTCCAAGATCAACTGATTGTCTTGGTCAAGTGAGACATCGCGGCAATACACATTGCTTAAGGGTATTCAAAGTGAATATTAATTAGTTCTCCCTAGCACCCTGATTACTTACCAAGTACTGGTCAAACCCCTGGCTTGTAAAGGGGGATTGAGGCCTGTGAAGTCTTCCTTCCCTTTAATGCTTTGTTTGAGCTCATCACCCTCTAACCTTTTATGACAGTCCAACACCCTGAAAGACTGCTCTCGTTCCGATGTTGTATACTGATGCTCTCACCTACAATAAAGAGTCTTGAAGACACATCCAAGCCTCTTGGTCAATTTCTGACAGCCCCCAATGCTTTAGAACAGTTAGGGTGTTTACAGATAGTCACTGATAAGATCACTTTTTTTTAGGAGGAGCGGTGTGCTGTTTTGCCACTGGTTGCAGTCGGTGCACACCACAGCTGATTGTTCTCATGTAACAGGTTCCATTATTACGCAAAATTTACCACAGCCTACACTCAGCTGACTAGCGGCTTGGAAAGATACTGCATTGCATTAGGGTTCGAATGAAGCACTGCAATACGGTCAAAGCAGAGTCCGTGTTTTAAAATGACATGGGCTGTTACTCACAAAGCAAACTCTTCTCTGAGCCTGCGTCTGTACTGTTTCTTTGGTTTCATGGTGTTGAAGTATGGCAGTTTGATGACGTCGGGCCACACAGCAGGACAAGGACCGCCACAGATACGACTGCAGAGAAAATGAGATCAGAACGGCATGCAACAGTAAGCCAAACTGTGAGACATATACAGCTTCAGCTGTTAACATTGTCGTGCAAATATGAACCAAGACCAATTTACCTTATTAGCTCTAACTGTGCCAGCTCTTGGTTGGCTTGGAAAATCGGTTTCTTAGTAAAGAGTTCACCCAGAATGCACCTAAAATTAAATTAGCAACAGGAAATTAACACCTCGGAAATAATAAGAGCCAGCTCGATATACAGATAGTGTGATAGCTTTCATCTCTTACCCGCAGCTCCACACATCAATAGCAGGGGTGTAGCGCTCTTCCCCAAGCAGAAGTTCAGGTGGACGATACCACAGCGTGATCACTTTATTGGTGTAGGGCCGGCTAAAATGCAATTAAAAGCATCAACATTGTGCCGATTGTTGCACAACATTTTTTACATTTTTTCCCCCCCCACATAAGATGATAACACTGACCTTTCTTCAGAGTTGTAGAGTCGTGCCAATCCAAAATCTGCCAGCTTTATCTGGCCCCTAAAAAAGGGAATACAAATTAAACAGTATATCAGATTGAATGGGGCTAATTTGGAAACACAATCACAGACAGTATTACACTCAGTCAAGCCTGGAACAAACGGTGTTATTTTGCATCCTAGACTTGCTGCAGCACACTGACTTGTTATTGAGAAGAATGTTGGAGCACTTGATGTCTCTGTGCAGAAAGTTCTTCTTGTGGCAGTAGTCCAGACCCTCCAGCAGCTGCCGCATGAAGGATTTGATGTGACTCTCGTTAAAATGGACTAAGCCTGACTCCAAAAGCCCCATCAAGTCATGGTCCATGTACTCAAACACCAAGTAAAATGCACCTGTCAGACAGGGTCAAGACACACACAAATGTGTGTTAATAACAACGGAAGTAAGGCTCAATTGATAACTACCATGTTGGTCTACCCAATCAAGTTCAGTTTATTTATACAACACTTATAAAACAGCCACACGACTGACCAAAGTGCTGTACAAACAACAGAAGGAAGAGGTAAAGGAAAACGATGTAAAGTGAAGACAAAGCACAAGAAAAAGCAGGCGCTGTCCACAAATTGTACAAAACTAAATGAAAACATTGAATTAAAGCAAAGAAAAAGTGGTCAGGGAAGGGGCTAAGTGTTGGGAAAAGTCAGATTATTCCACAACCGGAGCCCAACCACAGAAAACTCATATCTACACAGCACAAGATGTTTATTATTATTCATGGATTATGTGGAGCATCTGTTGTATAAATCCATGTGCATGAGCGGTAACTATAGAAACAGTATTATAACGATCACATAAATATTAAGTTGTTACTCATGTCACGGGCAGAATTACTGACAAGACACACTGGCATACAGAAATAACCCACACATTCTAACCAATCAGATTGAGCTAAGCTATTAAAGGGCATAAAAAGCTCAAACATCATATCTGCTTTATGATCCTTATAATCAAACAGCTTAACTCCCTCCTCTTTAGAGAAGTTCAAGAATTTTGCTGATAGTTCACTGTAATCTTTCTGTAGTTAGCTATGTATTTGCTATGATCTAAATTGAAAAGAAAATGGTTTCCACTGCCGCTTGTACACAACACCTACCTTTATCATTCTTAAAGTCCAAAGCATCCTCTTTATCTGTGACAATCTCCTTCATATTGATTATACTCTTGTGGTTGAGCTGCCGCAATATCTTGATCTCCCGGATAGCAGTGATGGGAAAGCCCTCTTTCTCGTTGTCTAATCGCACTTTCTTGAGAGCCACCATCTCAGCTGAACGTATACGAGGGAGATATAGAAAAGAAATATAAGAATTTAAATACTGGTCAACACAATGGCGTTCACTTGTTTACGCTAAAACTCAGCTTTCCAACATGTGAATGAAGCACGTCAAGAACCATAAACACCTGCAAGTGCTACAGCTGACTTTAGTATATTCAAATGTCTCATTTAAACAGAACAATACCGTTTTGCACTACACATGGTGCACTTTCTCTAGTGTCTGAACGCAAGGTAAAAAAAGGGTTATATTGTCCCAAATTGAACAGGTCTATTAACATCTGGAAATATAAACCTATGAAATCAATGGCGAGTCACAAATGCATGTAACATTTAGCATATTTTTTTTTTATGTTGAAAAATCTAACAACGCAGGCTAATTTAAAAGACCTTTGTAAAAATGACCTGTACATTATGAACATCATTAATCACACTATTTATACTATTAAGCGCTGTAGAATAGTGCATAAGTATATCATAAGATGAACCTACAATGTTTCAAATAACTTAGTCAGAAGCTTACCCGTGTCTTTATCCTTAGCTTTGTAAACCTGTCCATAGGTACCTTCTCCAGTGATCCCAATGATTTCAAACTTATCCACGCATCTCTTTCCCCAATCGATCTCGGTCTCCTTAATCTCTCCAAAGCGTGGGCCACATATTCTGCACGCAGACACACCCAAGAAATATACGTTCACATTCACGGCATTGGGCAGGCGACTTATGATTATCTTCATCTTATGGGCCGCTTGGGGACCCTGGAATTGAAACTCAGATTAGCAGTCAATTACCTTAACAATACCTTACTGAACAATTAGAATTAAAGGATAGATCAAATTTTTATTTGCAAAATAATCTGTTGTATAAAAAGAATCGCTTTATGGGCAAATCATCTTAAAATCACACAAATATAAAGGAGACCACAGATCTACAGAATATCTGGTTAGCTTTACAAAATTAAAAATGGAAGACTAACTACCTTGTCATTAGCCAGTATAAAGTCTTTTGGGCTTTGGAGCAAATAAAGTGTACCAAATGTTGGGTAATATTTTAATTAGGTTCTTATCCATCTGTCTTTTTTAATTGGTAAACCCATTAATCTTTTTTTTTTTTTTTTTGACACAATGTACGAAATCTATGAAACATCAAATTTTTCCCCAGTCTCTGCAGAAATCTGATTTTTCAAATCAGCTTTAAGATGCTGTTTAAATGAAAATTTATATACAATGGGCGCTTCCACGCCGAACATGAAATTGGCAGAGGGTGTGTTTTTGCATTACAGCTATGAGATAGCATACTTGGGTCTCCTTTTCAATGTGGTGGCCTTTCTATCCTCTGGTGGGCTTTGAGGTGAGCCAAGTGTACTGCCAAGGAGTTCGGGGGGGAGGGGAAGGTCAGCCAGGAGGTGGCGGGTTTTCTTTTCTGGTTTCTTCTTCCCTGAGGGTGCGGAGTTTTTCAAGCTGTAAAATAGGCAATAGCAGGTCAAGTTCACGGATAAACAATAGAAGCACTCACATAAAAGCACAACAAATGAATGAACATAGCAGTACGAACCCATCAGTTCCATCTTTGTGTTCTATAGGGTTGTGCAATGGCAGCGAGGGCAGTGAAGATGGCGTCGCATTCCCTTTCTCCTTCTCCTTCCCTGAGGCAACTTGGACCTTCCTCTTCTCCTCCTTCAGCCTGCCATCCCTGCCAGATGGAGGCATCTCTGAGCTGCTCTTGGTGGTCTTGTCGACAGGGGACTGCAGCTGGCTCGAAGCAGGGCTTCTAGGGCCTTTCTCGGATGCTGGAGGAGGAGACGGGGGCCTTGCTTTCTTCACCGTGTGATTGGTGATGGGGCTCGGCTGGGGCGCAACGGAAGAGGAAGATAAGCCCTTGGTTGGGGTGGAGGCATTGCTGGAGCTCTTGGCTCGTGCTGCCTCAGCAGCCTTGGCCCTCTTCTGCTTGCTGAGTTCAGCAGCCAGGCTGCTTTTGAATGTAAGGGTGCTAGGCGAGAGGCTGGAGGGCCGTGAGCGAGAACGTGAATGACGGTGATGGCTGCGGGAGCGTGAACGGCGTGATGACGTGTATGGGCTGCGCGAACGTGATTTCCCTGGGCGCCTGGAGCAGATAAAAAGAGAGTTTAAAAGTAGATTATGTAATCATCACTTATTTACTTTACAGCTACAGTAAGCTACAGGTCTATTTCACCTGGAGGAATCACATGATTAAATACCAACCAGATATTTTGATCCACCTTTAAAAGGAAAGCGTAAAAAGATGTTTGTCTGAAACACAATTTCTGGTTTTGCCTATTAAAGAAACATTTTCACCGTACATTTAATTTGACCTATAATGGCTTGAAGTTCGTTTAGAATATTTCCTTGGGGTAAATAAAGCGTTATCTCATGAGGAAAACATTACAATAGCATATTTATTCATATCTTCTTGTTACATCTAAATCAACATAGAATCAATTGGACAGAAAAGTAAACAAAAACTAATTCGTTTTGTACATCGACAAAGGCCTAGTAAGTAGTGCTTAATTAAACCCAACCTCTCAAACATTAGTGATTGATGATAATGGCGCCAACATCGAGTTCAAAGCTCAACCGTCTTCAAATGAGTTCGGTGAAATCTTTATCCAGTCAGTAGTTACTTTAACCAAGGTCAAATGTTAAAAGGCACAGACACACTTCCCATTAAGAGAGAAAGGAGTGTAAATGTGTAATCAAACTGCACAATGCGCCCCATAACGCCTTTCATATTAGGCCATCTAACCAGACCGCGTCATGTGGGTTTTTAGTTACTTATTAGTCACTAAACAGATAGGTGACCATAGCTATGTAGAATGTAAAGCTCATGGAAGCTAAGTTTTTACAACTTCGGAAGCAACAGGTTTAATAATGCAGAACTGTAAATTCAGTTAACCTAGTTATTAGTTCTATGTTTTATGTAACCCTGTTTATGAAGTGCAGGGAGGTTTCACTTTACTATGTGCTGCACCATCTACACTCTACATTATATAAGGTTAAATGACAAAAGCTTCCACTAATTCACTTCTGGGTTACACACACAACGTGGCCTAATAACCCACGAGGAAACCTGTGCAAATGAATCTGACTGATCTCCAGTCTATGTACAATGTACAAGAAAAGTAAGACAACCATCCAATGTACCGACGTGAAACAGGTTCATGGGCCAAAAAATGTTTGTATGAGATATGAGAAGGGGCCCCAGAGGGACTTAGCTTCAGCTCTATACTAGAAAGCAGTGGCAGCTTTGAATCATACAGGATTGCATGCGACTTTACAGTAAGCACAAAACGAATGTGGATGTATAGCGAGTGTCGGCGTTACCTGTGATCTGGATTGGGGCTGGATGATTTCCTGTAGGGACTCCGGGAACGTTTTCGGCTATACGGGCTGGAGGTGTGCTCCCACGCTTCGTACGGACTCGGGGAGCGGCGCCAGGCGTACGGGCTTCCCGGGGAGCGCTTCCGTTGGCTCGAAGGCGACTTGGGCGCGCTGAAGCCGCTGTACTTCTCCGCGTCCCGGCCGTAGTAGGTCGAGCTCGGAGAGAGCCTTTTGCTCCCGTAGCTAGACAACTGATTGTAGCTGGGAGACTGGTAACCGTACGGAAATGAGTAGGGGCTCTCGGCTTTATTAAAGCCTGGGCTTCTTCGGTAGGCCCGAAGCTCGTCTCTTTCGCCCCGGTAGGCTTGTGGCGTGTCTCGGTATGCAGAAGGAGGCTCCTTGTCCGACTTGGTTCTGCTTTTGTGTCGCTTGGGCTCGCGCTTGTTGTTCACGTTGGACTTCTTGCCGTTGCTGTCGTGGTTTCTCGTCCGCTCTCGCGATTTGGACAGCGCGTCCCTGTCGCGACTCGATTTTTGATCTTTTATTTTAACGTCCCTCTCCTGACGGCTTCCCGAGGATTCCGGGTCTCTGCGCGACTTATTGCTCGGCGGCACGTCACCGTCTCCGAGGTCGGCCCACTGGTCCGCTCTGGGTGACGGACTCCCCGAAAAACGCTCCGACTGCGAACTCACGTCGTCGTACTCCACCGCCAGACCATGAAGGTCCCTATCGAAACCATCCGGTTTCTCAGGCGAGCGCCGTGTCTCCCGCTCTCTTCCGCGTTTCCGCCTCCTTCGCCGCGTCGCCGACAAGCGCCGCTTCCCGTCCCGGTGCCTCTCCCTCCGGGTGGCGTTAACGCTAGAACCGCTGCTCCCGGGAGCGTTACTTCGCCTCTCATGTCTGCGGTTTCTTTGTGCCGAGGGGCTCCGTCCCCGACCATCGTGAGAAATTTCTGGATTAGGCATTGATCGCGTTAAATATGCCCGTTCTAAAAGGTTTGTTTCCAGGTGACCGGTCCCCGGTAAAAACAAAGCAAAACATTTGAAACAAATCTAGCTGGTAGCTAGCTATATAGCTAGCTAATAGCCCGAGTCTCCTACAGCCACGGGTTTTGTCTCTTCTATACAAAAGCCAATCCACACCATCAGCACTGTGAACAAATGATCCTTTAAAGAATAGTCTCTAAATGGTCCAAAAACCGAGACAAAACCTTGGTAATCCAGTTACGAGCATTTCAGCATGCGTTAGCCGGCTATCCGCGTTAGCTTGGCAGTTGACTAGCTACCGCTACTTAGCGAACCATCGCATGTAGCACCTTCTTTTTCTTCAACTCGTATTCCATGGCTTCATTCTACAGACTGTTTCTTCCTTTTAAACAGGAGTGTTGTTCATTTGCTGTTGTGACTTGTGAAAAATATGATTCCAGTACAAAACATCCCAAAAAAAGAATTCGTGTACTCTTTCAGAGTGAAACTTCTTGACGCTTTTGCCGTCACACTACTGACTCTCACTAACAAGGAAGTAGCTACGCAGAGCTAGGCTGCCTCGCTGGCTATCTTACATTTCCCTTTAGCAGATTCAACAATAAAAATATAAATGTAAAAACAAAGCAAGTAATACTCCGAGGTAATTGGCTATAATTACGCAACAAATAAATGTTCTGTTAATCACTTAAGAATTTGGAACAATAAGATGTGTTTTATTAGTTAAAAAATTGAGTTAGTAACCTAGTCACCACAAGGCCTCTGTGCACTGTAAAGGCCCCCAATCATCGCACAGATGCATATAGCCGTGGCCAACTTTTTGCCAATTTCACTACGTAAATCCTGAAATACAGCCCTTTTCCGCCAGAGGGCGAGTCCAGCGTTCATCTGCGATTAAGATTCTCTTCTTTTCTCCAGCATTCAAGAACTTAATATATAATGAAGAGAAAATACAACATATGTTGTATTAGTATATAATACTTGTTTTGGGCCACTTAATACATCTATCTTCCAGCATGTTTAAAAGTGTCTGAACACTTGACCAGCTCACACTTATGAGCTCATTGAACTCCCATTTGAAGCTATTCTGTTATAATAACAGTCACCATTTATGAAGGCATTCATCTAGATTTTGAAATGCTGCTGTGGAGATTTGTGTTTATTCACTTACATTTATGGCAACTGACACAGACATCCAGCACGACTTAATCCAGCTAAGAGTGGTTATGACTCCTGCTTCCCAGCATGGTGGTCACAGGATCAAGTCCCACTCTGTGTGGAATTTGCATGGTCTCTTGGTGCTTGCCCACAGGTTTTCTCTAGGTACTCTGGTTTCCTCCCACCTCCAAACACATGCAATGGCAATAGGTGAATTGGCTACTCTAAATTGTTTATAGGAGTGCGTGTTAACGTTTGTCCATCTCTAAGTGTTAGACAGTTGTGGAACAGTCTAGGGAAAACTATTTTTGGCCTAATGGTTAGGTATCCACATACCTTGACCATATTGTGTGACAAGAATTTTCTTTGATCGTGCTGGTACAACAAAATCAACTGTTTCATTTGAATATCCTTAATACATGATTATAAAATCATAATTACATCACTATGTTTAAACAGAGTCCAAATAACAATTTTGCTTTATAAAAAAAAAGTAATCACCTTCAATTTATTTTTTTCTTAAGTAGCTCACAGTATAGAAGTCAAACACAGGTACACAGGGTTACAGTTAATTTAACAGGAAAAAAAGAAAATGAAAAACGAGTGGATTCATTAAGGGGGCATGGCTAATTAGTGCATATGTTAAACTATGTGGTGATTTGTAAACCTGTAAAGTGTAAATCATTTGGATGTGTCAGTGGAAACTTACTGTATATACAGCACAAAAATGCTTAACAAGTTACATAAACTGCAAACTGATCTACAATTGATCAAATGATATTGGCGTTCATTTATTTACAATGAGTTTTGCCAGAAATGAATTGTGGAACAACAGAGCTGCAAACAGCTCTAGGATTGAAACGAAGAAACTCCTGAAACGCTTTACACTATGGCTACACATGTAAACAATGCTTCTTGCTAAATATAAGGCAGACCAGTGCATTATACAAAGAAAACATTTCAACAAGATTGTACATGAATTAAATTGGTTTGTATTAAATTTAGTGGTAAATTTGCTACAAAAGCCCACCACGGCAATCTCATGCTACCATTCTGACATAGTCATCGTGGAAGTTCTGGGTGTAAATACTTCACTTAACTCAAACTTGCCAACAGGTCAAATCTACTAAATAATTTCTATTCAGTTTCCCCAAGTGTTTGGAAGGTGGAACTTTAGTAGCACTTGTCCCTCAAAAAATCATTTGCATGCCTGGCTGTTAGCATTTACAGCTGTATTTAATAACGAATACAGAATTATTGTTTCTCATCATCAACAGCGTGTTTTGAACATAAAGCCTCGACTTGCACTACACAGACATCTGCAGGTTGTGACAAATTAACAAATTGGCATGTTATAGCATTTTGTTAAGAAGCAATATAAATGAGGTATGTTAATAAAAGGAATACAGAAAGATATACTAAGAACAAAAAATTGCAGTGAAACTAAAATAGTCACTTATTCAGATCAATAAACTAAATCAAAACAATGAAAAACAACTATTCCAAGAAGGTGTAGGTTTTGATGGGCCTTTAAAAAAACAAAAAAAAAAAACAAAACAAGAATAAGGCTCAGTAACGTACAACAATAACAGCCATTTCACACACACTGTAGTGGTAGTTTAGATGGCATTAGCATTAGGTCATGGCTTTTTTCTTTTCTTTTTTTGTGTAATTTGTATTGCTGATATAATGGCTAAAAACAACCTACAAAACAAACTAGTATTAAGCCAAGATAACCCTTTGCAAGCAACTTCGTATTTCCGATTCACATTTCTTATAAGCTTACCCTAAAAAGCAACAAATTAAATAAAGTACAACTGTTACCACACGTGTCTTGAATTATATCTCAGATATTGGTGTATACTAGCAATTAACCATATATCCAAGATGTTACTGTGCTTTGCCGTGCTGTTTTAAACTGGAACAATACAGCACAATTGGCAGCCAATCAGTTCATTGCATTTTAACTGTACTAACAGTAATAAGTGAATTAATAGTATATAGTTGTGAAAATTAAAGTTAACAGTTATGTTTGTACAATAAGGGGGCCCACAATGTCTCATTATAGACTTATTTCGTTTGATCTAAGGCAGTTGAAGACCTGTCTTGTGCGCTATTTCTTTTCATTTCTATCTCGCGAATAAAAGTGATCAAGTTGCCCACAAATAACAGACCCGAAACAGCTTTTTCTTAAACCGATGGTTCCAGTTTAAGATTTCATTAAGCAGCAGGATCCCAGGATTTGTATTGAACCTGTATAAGTTATTGGCTGGATTAAGAGAGATTTGAAAAGCGACCAGTGCCAATATGCGGCAATGACACTCCCACAAGGAATTGCGGTCTTCTCGTACATTAACCTAACAATGGACACGTGGTGGGAAGTGAGTGAGCGCTCCTAATAGTTCATCAGAGGGAAAACTGAAGCGCTCTAAAATCAATTCTTGTACCGTCGCACAATCACTACAAATCCTCATTTCATCTCTGACATACACACAAGCACCCCAGGAATGGCTGGTTGTAAGGTGAACTAGGAAAGACATATTTACACACCAAACATAAGGGATGAGCATGGGAATGATTGTTAAAGCCCTTTTTTTTTTTTACTATAAAATGCAACATCTATCTCGAATCCTCTTGGCCAGACTTTTCCTCTTTTTCTTTCCATTCTTCTCCTTGCTGTCCTCCATCTTCCTGGCACGGATTTCTCTCATCAAGTCGAAGAACACCTGGAAAGAAAATAGTGATGAGAAAAACATTACAACACCACACAGTTAATAACAATGTGAAATGACTGACAGCTGAAAAACATTAACAGCTTCGAGGAGAATAAGTTCCGTACAGTTCCATTTGCAGAACTAGGTCTTGCTTGTTGAGTGTAATTTTAAGCATGCTGTTTCATCCCACTTGTATCAATGTACCAGTTTAATTGCATGAAAAGATAAAAGGTGTAATTTCTAATTTGTCCAATTGCGTCAAAGGGCTTCAGTCTAATGAAAAAGTCTAATGAAGCCAAATCAGTCGAGCTTTCTTGGCAACGTGAGTGTATACTTTCTGTTTCCTGGAAATCATGGACAGCACGGATTTGTTTGTGCCGCCATGACTGACAGGAAACAGAAAGCATACAGTCACCTTATTAAGAAAGCTCAACCGATTTGCCAAGAAGGGCAGAAAATAAGTTTCTTCTTTTACAATCTCTGGGACAAAACATCTTTTAAAAATACAAAGGATGGCTTTAATCTCCGAGAAAAACACACTAGCCTTCTCTTTTCCTACTTAGTGAGTGAGAGTTAAGTAGTGGGTAAAAATTAGGAACACTGCACTAGCAACCAAATTTCAAGCACCAAACACAACATGTAGCAAAATGGTAAAAGTAACAAAAAGTAGTATTTGCTACTTCCAATCATTTGTATTTGTCACTGTACCATGTCATAAGTAATTTGCATAGAAGCGAAAATACAGGTTTAAATATTGTTGGTCAATCTATATTTGGAATTGTGGCTCTGCCAGATCAACATGAAAACCAGCTACTAAGTAGAAAAATCCAGCAAGGTTTAGGTTTAACCAATCATATGCACTAATTTGATCAACCCTAACAATTGATCGGAGTTGTTTTTTAATTTGGTTTTGCTTTTCGATGGGACACAAACATCACGTTCAAAAACACTGACCTTGTCTACGTTAGCACGCGTTTTGGCGGATGTTTCCACGTAGCACACGCCCCATTGCTCAGCTCGACTCTTGGCCTCGTCTGCGCTCACCTGCCTCCTGTCCTCCAGGTCGGATTTATTCCCCACCAGAAGAAAGGGTACATTCTCGTCCTCCTTCACACGCAGGATCTGCTCTCTGCACAGGGGAGGTAATGCTCAGCATAGCCTCACAATCAATCCAGCATTCAATGCTACTATACAATGTTACCTACCTGAAGTCAGCGGTTGCAGCAAACGATTCCAGCTCTGTGATAGAAAAGACGCACAAGAAGCCCTCTCCACTGCGGAAGTAGTTGTCTCTAATGGCCGCGTAGTCTTCTTGACCAGCTGTGTCCAGAATGTCGATCTGAACCTCCTCTCCATCCAGGACTACCTTCTTCCTGTAGCTGTCAGCTTTTGTAGGCTCGTAGTCCTCCACGAACTGAGAAAGGTGTTGGAAAAATATATTAGGCACAGTGAAAAATAAATAGTTTTGGTGATTCCAGGAAAAACCACAGCATGTATAATCATCAGTCAATTGTTATATAATTGTTAAATCATTTTTGTTCATATTTATGAAGTTACGCCAACATAATAGTGTTCAAAAGGGTTAAGGACAAGCCATTTAGAAAAGACCAGTTTCCTAAATGACATTTCTAATTGCTAATTGGGAAGATGAGTGTTTGAATCCCAGGGCAGTCAAGCTGCCCCTGCTTGGCCCTTGATCAAGGCCCCTAACCCTCAATTCCTTAGTTGTATAAATGAGATAAATGTAAGTCACATGTTTTCCCTGTGTTTGTGCAGGTTTTCCCTGGGTACTCCGGTTTCCTCCAACCTCCAAAGACTGGGCATATGTGATTGGGCATAGGTGAATTGGCTACTCCAAATTGTCCACAGGAGTGAGTGTGAATTGTTGTCTGTCTCCAAGTGTTAGCCCTGCCATTGTCCAGGGTGTACTTTGCCTCACGCCTTAAGTTAGCTGGGACAGACTTCCAGCTCCCACAGGACCCTGAACAGGATAAGTGCTAGATAATGAATGAATGATGCTATGAAAATTAAACTGACATATTATCGGGTGCAAGGAACAGTGCCGATGCATATCTGTAGTAATTTAGCACAAAGATGGCAGTGTATTTCAATCACACTAATACATGTGTGGTCATCACATTAAAAGGTAATTTGCTAGCAAACTATTACTTGTTAAACTTGGCGTCAAGCATTTGCAGGTTCCCATAATATGCATGTTTATGTTTTATGAACTTGGTCATATACCTTAAAATTCCTTTTAAATGTCACCAGAATTTTCTGTTCTGCATTGTTCCCTTAATACTTGTCTTCAGTTTCAGTGGGAGGAAATCAAATAAGAACAAATCTATTTTCTCACAATACACTATATAGTTTGATTTAGTTTGGAATTTAAATTGTTCCCCTCATAATGAGGTCCACTTTTCTGATCAAAATTTTCCCACTAGATTTTGAAGCATGGCTGTGAGGATTTGTGTTTATTCAGCTTTAAAGCATTGGTGAGATCAGGCATTGATGTTGAGTGAGTAAGTCTGTGATTAAGACAAGTGTTCGTCCTAAAGGTGTTGGGTGCGGTTAGATTGGTGCAGGACACGCAGGTTTTCTACTCCGACATTTTCAAATCATATGTTTATTGAGCTCCCTGTTCTGTCACAAGGTGGTGGAATGAACTTCAAGTCATTGGTGGGTCAGAGATGGGTGAAGACCTACCTACAGTATTCTTAAAATAGCTAAACTTGCACTTGGCTATTTGTCAACCGTTTTTGGTTTACGGTACATTAACTTTGCAATCTAGCAATATTGCATATATCTATTCATCCATGGAAACTCAAAACATTTTCTGGGTAAGGGCGTCTGCCAAATGCCGTAATTGTAAATGCAGAGGGGCATGGTCAAGCTGGAACAAATATGGGCCTCTTAGTCACCGTAAAAGGAAAGCCTAGTGCTACAGCATCGCAGATAATGGTGTGATTCCTACAACAGTTTGGGAAAGAACCACATATGGGCACTGTGAAAGCCACATACGTTTTTATAATTTTTTTTAACATGACAGTTTCGTCTGTAGCCCTTTGATCTGGAATTTACATGTCCTTTTCATTAAAGCTAAAATATAGCATTAACATTATTAGATGCATGCGAACAGTCAGTGAAATATACAGAGTTGGGCTCAACATGGCGATTTATCACTCAGCTACAATATTCATAATTATACTTTATAATAATTATATACATTACAAAAAGTATTTATTCTTCGATTTATTTAATGTCACATTTTTCATTATTTCTTACCTCATCGTACATGAATTGTAAGGTGAGCGCTGACTTGCCCACACCTCCACTGCCGACCATAATTACTTTATGCAGGGCCAGAGAGTTCTGCCCTTTCGGCTTGGTGGCTGCCATGGCAACTCAGTAGGGCAGGGTAAGCAATGAAGATTATGTGTGGCGTAGTAGACGCCGAGAAGCAGCGAGGTGAGCTCAGAAAGAAGGATGAATTGGTACAGGTTACAGATGCGGTGAGGCCAAACGCGGAATGGAGCGGTCTGGAAGAGGTAATGTACAGGGGCCAAAATACGAACCTGTAAAAAAGAGCCTAATATAATTAAAGATGATAATTTAAGTAGACTCACTAAAGAAAGTCTGAATTACTGTGTGTAATGTCCTATTTGTGCATTCGCATTTCCACTGTCTGATCAGTGGGAAATGAATTTTAGCACCGTTCATATTATGTTACGTAACCCGACACCTGATAAAAGGCATAATAAATAAATGAAGGTTGATATCTGTTGGTTATGTGATGCTTAGAAATAGGCAATTATATTTTGCCTTAGCCTTTCTCCAGCCAGTATTTGGTTTTTGGATCATCACTACCTGCGAGTAGCTTATCATGTCTGCTTTTCCAATATGAGCTACATATGAGATGGCGATTAACCTGGCAGCCAGGTGCATATTTGCAAAAAGGCTGCTCAAGCGATGTCATAGTCTAGGCCAACACATTCACAGAAAAAAGCCATCTGCTTTCTTGCTCACACAAGTTGGAAATACCCATGATTACCCATTGCCCTTAGGACTGACAGGGTAGAGAGTTTAATAAATCCTGCCCCTTCCTAAAGCTTAATTTTCCATAGCAACAGATGGCTGCGACACTGTCAGGATCCAATCTCATTGGGCGAACTTGGAAGACACATCAATAGATAGCTATATAGATTTACTTATTCCAGTGAGAAATTCACATATGCACCAATTCATCTAATCTTCTGTACTTTGCAGCACCTGTTTGTGGGGAACATAGAGGATATTCCAGGGCCCAAGACAAAAATTATCTCCAAAGGATCACTCAGTTCTTTTACACCAACCTTAACACACCATGTCTTAATGGATCTCGGAGGCTTTGTGAACAGATTTGAGCCTTTTAGCTCCAGTGGAGGAAAATCCAAATGCTAGAGCACACAAAGAAATTTTATACTACCGTGTGCTTTGTTTCCAGAAAACCCATACATGGGAGACCCTGGGTTCATGACTCCCACTAGGGGTCGCTAAAAAAAATTGAGGAGTCACCTAGCTCACTTTTGTTTGTTTGTTATTTTATTTCATTTATAACAGCACGGTAAATAATGAAATACTACATTTTTTTAATCATTCATATATGAAAAGATAAATTTCATCAATGAAATTTATACATTTGTTTGATATTTATATAAACATTAAAATGGGCTGCCGGTATTTGTTCATTAGGGTTAGGGAAAAAACAACATTCTGCTTATGAATAGTAGCAAATTCATCTCATTTAGTTTGCTTGTGTAGTTCACATTCCTTTGTTGCTCTCTGGCAAGTGTGTTTATAAATGTTTGCATTCTGCAGTCTTTACATTTATTAAAAATATAACAACTGACTCTTACATTCAATTAAATGTGTCTGCTTATGTGTTTGAATGAGGGGGTCACGAGGGTCGTTACAATAAAAAAGGTATAAAAAAAAAAGGTTGCAAAGGCCAAGGTTAGTTGGTCAGATGGCCGCATACTCTTGTTCATATTGTGTATTAGAATCAACATAGTAATTTAAGCCTATGATCGGAATTCTAGCAGGCACTTCTCTCTTAGCAGCTAAAAATTACCATATTTTCCGGCGTATAAGACGGCTTTCTACGCCCAAATTATAATACCAAAATAGGGGGGGGTCGTCTTATAAACCGGGTACAAAAAATACCGGGTGAAGAAGTCGCCAAAAACATGTTAAAAAGCCTACC
>JAOUQX010000036.1:6390200-6407157 GCA_028566295.1 Liobagrus marginatus
TACAATTACCATGTTTAAATCAAATCTGATGTTTTTTTTATGTTTCTGATTTTTCTTTTAAATGGTGTTGTCTCGGAAGGGGGGGGGGGTAGTCTTAAAGGGCGAGTATAGCACAAAACCCAAGTTTTCACTGGAAAAATAGGGGGGTCGTCTTATACGCCAGAAAATACGGTAAGTCAGCAGCTTCTCACCAATCAGATTTCAGAAGGCAAAGTAATAAACAAATCTTAACGGATTTGAATATTGATTCAAAGGAGCCTTAGAGAAATATAAAAATGGAAGTTTAAAAATAAATGTATCCTTAAGAAGCAAGCCTGTTACAACAGTGGCAAAGAAAATCCCTGATGGAAAAACATTGAGAGAAACCACCTTCGAGGTTCCATGATCAGAATGGTGACACCGGATTGTGTAATTATAAATAATGCCCTGTTTACAACTGTATATTTTCAAGTTAAATTGTGACCAGGAGCTTGTATTGTTTTTTCTTGCCAAAGCCATCAAATGTCTAATGTCTATATCCAGGCACATGAACAATCATGGCAACAACAGTTATGTTAAGTCATCACCATGGTGTCACGAGCCACACTAGCCGTCGTACACATACCTTCATGGAGACGATACCTGAGAGTTATGATTAACTTCAACATTTCTTTTTCTTTCCTTTTCAACCAATTTTTCATTTTTATTATACTGGAATGTAATACTAAATTAATAAACTTACATTTTGTTGTAAATTGTATTGAAATGTTTAGGTTGTTGTTTTTTTGGTCACTAAACCAGAAACCCCATGTTCACGTTCAGCCATGACGTTGCAAACGTTGTGAAACAAGACCTTTGTTAAATAAAACTACAATTATCTCCCACTAATCCAGGGATGCAACAGTTGGGTTAGGATAGACATGCTTGAAACTGCAATAGTTAATTAAACTGTGTAAAAAATACTTCAATGAGAAACGTGCAATTAATTAAGTTAATTCATGGTGATAAATATACAAGCCATACAGTCCTTTTAGATCACATTCACGGAAAAAAAATCAGGAATAAACGCAAAATAATATAAAAATGAATAATAAAATAAATATAAACATCTAAAATATAAATAAAATAATATTATAAATCAACAGAAGTAACCTACATTCTCAAAAATATATATTTTGTCGAATTGCTTGAGAAAGATGCGACTGAAGAGCGTATACAGCGAAACTTGGCTAACGTTACATGAATGTGCGAATGTCCTTTTAACTGGGCATTAATGTTACATTAGCATTACGCTAAGCACCTACTAGCCATCACTGCGAATCCTAGTGACTATATCCGGAATATTTAGTGCACTAAATAGGACGTAAAAAGCATCTTCACATATGAAGCACTAGTCATTATAACAGACTCCATTGAGATTCAGCCCATGAGTTAGCCAGCTAGCGTTATGTGACTGTAGTGCTAACTAGCCGGCTAGTAATATTCCTCTGAATCGAATGTCTGTTAACATGCGTATGACATTACACTTGTAGATATTTCACGGTTCTTCATGCAACACACATATATTGCAATACTGAAACTTACCTCCGATCTTAGGAGCCGTTCAACAAAGACAAATTAAAAGACAATCAGATATTTAGGAGGAGCCCCTTCCTTCCCTTTCCTTGCTCTTTTTACACCCCGATGACACTCAGTGTCCCTTCATCTTGGATCCAAACTGATTAAAACGTTCCTATCAACCCGAGTTGATAACCCCGCAACTCACATCAATCCGGTGAATAAACCGACAGTCAATAGGATAATGCTTAAAAACCACCGCCTCTGGATAGGTTAAATCAGACGGCAGTAAGACTGCGAGTCGATTCCATGAATGAATCGAGTCTCCATTTCCAGACTTTGGGAAGAGAGTCGATTCTTAAAGTCTACACAGTTAAACCAACATACTGTAGTTTCATTCAGTGTATACACGAGAAAGCATGCCAAATGTCTTTCTGTGTGCTTCTAAGCAGCAATCATATACATTGAAGGTAAACACATCAGAATAATATAAACTGCACATTTTGCTATGAAAATCTGATTATATATTAGTTTGATTCAGCACTAAACGTAGTTCGCAAGTAAGCAATGAAAAAATCCGTGGAACCGACTCTCTGAATCGATTTTTCATAGTAAGCGGAGTCAACTCCACAATTTCAGGATTCGAACCGTTTGCTTCCCGAGATACAAGCGTGGGGACGCGCCGATAGGATGAGGCTGCGCATGCGTAAAAAGCGCAAAAGGTAAGTTTTGAAAGGTGAGAAGGTAGGATTATACTATTTTTATCTGTTATATTTAATTGGTAATTCATTTTGAGTGATCTAAATAATACGATAAAGTGATGCATCTGCTATTGCATTGGTGTATTATTTTATTATTTGCATGGCTTGCCAATGAATTTATTCTGATTGCAAATGCCTTGTTTGCTTACACTTTATTAAGGGGAGGCCAGAAACCGAGAACAGTGCTGAGATGGAATCAAAAGTAGATGGTAAAAGGAACCTTACTGACTTAAAATAAAAACCATTCAGCACACATTGGACTTATACCATATCTGCAGTTGTGTGTAAATGCTACAACTTGTAATTAGGTCACATAGGAAGAAAGCATATTTACTCTCATTCACTGTCATATTTGACCCCCTAGTCCTGAAGAAGACCTATTTATCTAAATTAAGCTCCAAATATTCAGAAAAACCTTGGAGTGAGACCTTTCAGCTGGTGCACAGATGCATGGTAGGTACAACCCAGATCCTTTGCTGTCATGTGAATATTGAGGACCTGCTAGACAGTGATGTAAGGTGTGATTTATCTCAAGGTTGAGAGTAATACTGACCATCTGCTGGCTTCAGCCATATGCTCCTCCGTGTGATATTCCATGTCTCAACTAGTTATGCAAGTGATAGCCTGATGCTCTGACCGCTGCTGTGCTGTTGAGTGTGTTGCGTGCACATCCTAACAAATGTCTTCCAGATGCAGGGCTTAAGTAAGACTATTGTGGCTGAAGCAAATGTGTGCCAAACTAATACGTAAACAGGTTTGGAGATTATTGCTTTCGCATGTTCATAAAGGCGTTCCTCTCAACACAGCTGTAAATTATTAATTCATATTTCCAGGGTGACCCTAATTTACTGAATGCATTTATTAATTGGTTTCATATGATTTCATGTGAATGATTGCTTAACATTAAACAGGACAAAAAAGCAAAACAGTAAGGTAGTTTGTCTTTTCATATATAAACCTTGATTTATGGTAATAATTACACCACATAAATGCTATTCATGCAAATTAATCCTAAGAACCATCCAAAAGTTTCTCAAATTTAATCTGAATTTTTACATACTAGGTCTAATGACTTTTATGAATATATCTGTTAAAAGGCCAGTGAAGTTTCTGACCATTAAAAAAAGAACAGTAACTGGAAACAGATCACTCGCAATGTACAGTCTTAAACAGAACATTTTTAATGTGTAGTTTGTAATGCTTTTAGCAAGTCTCATCAATAAAGCTCTCCATTACTGCTGGTCGTTGAATACAATACACACATTTGATTAATGTTCTTAGTGTTGTTCATTCAAAGTAAATACAGTTCCTCTGCTTTTTTAGGCAAAATCTATAAAAGATAGCAAACACGGTGAGCCAACTATGAGATGTCTGCAGAAACTCCAGGAAGCGCGGAACGGTAACAATCTCCAGCACATGATCTATCATGTTGAAATAGAGAAAAACTCCGTTTTAGATGGGAAGGACAAAGTTAAAAAATATTAGAATTCGTTACAACATTCTACTGTTTGGGGAATCAGTGAGGCTTTATTTAAAACCACAAAAGAGAGTTTCATTTTCTAATGCTGGTCTGTGCCGTATATTCTGCTTAAAAAACACACAAAACAACCTACTGTCTAAGGAACCCCTTTTCTATGCATGTAGAGTCTGACTTCATGATGAGGTGCTTTTTTGTGTCTGCATGTGTGTGTGTGTGTGTCTGTTTATTATTCTGTAGTGACCTCTCTGAGTTCCATGGTAACCAGACTGGAGATGATTGCCAAACAGAAAGGGTTTGTAGTGTTTTACATTACAACTATTAGCAGTTTGTAATTTAAGAGCACTCGTCAGTCAAGAAGGAGAAATTAATCATTATGAATGAAAAAACTTCACAAACCTCTCTTTTCTCTCTAGAAGAGAGAGGGCAAATCACCACATGATTCCTACTGAATCTATTTGACAGCTAAGATAAGATAGCCTGTCACTAGATTAAGACCAGAGCAAATGCAGTACAGATTGTAAGAACCAAAAAAGAGGAGTAGAGACTTAAGCAACCATTGGGCCAGAGCATTAGCATTAAAGACTAATAAAGTTAACTAATAAAGCTAAAAAAAAAACCGAATTAACTAATAAAGTTATACTGGATTTAGTTGGATGATATTGGTTATATTCTGGGCAGTAGCTTGAAGAAGCCACAGCATAAGCATTAGCGACCATAGGAACCGGCGCATAAGCACTAGCGACCATAGAAACTGGCACATAAGCATTAGTGACCATAGGAACCGGCACATAAGCATTAGTGACCATAGGAACCGGCACATAAGCATTAGTGACCATAGGAACCGCCACATAAGCACTAGTGACCATAGGAACCGGCACATAAGCATGAGTGACCATAGGAACCGGTACATAAGTATTAGTGACCATAGGAGAAAGCGCATAAGCAGTAGAGACACACGGACCTCGCATGTCTGGTAGACACTGTTTGAGCCATTCTATAATTAATAGAGACTGTAGAAACTGTAGTACTGTATCTATAATTTGAGCAGTAGATACTGCATGGGCTCTAACATCCATAGCAGCAGAGACTACATAAGTAAAAGCATATACAGTAGAGAGATGTGGAGCCACAGCATAAGCAGTAGGGACCAGTCAAGTAAGAGCATATACAGTATAGAGACTGTAAGAGCCAAAGCATGAAGATGAGCCGTAAGGACTGTTGAAGCCAGAGCATGAGCAGTAGAGACCGTCATAATATACTAAATCAATGTTTCCTATAAAAAAAAGAAAAAGATATTTCATTAAATATTAAATATTTTCTCTGGATTTTGAAAAAATTACAAACGTCACATTCAGGCATTCCTTACACATGCAACTCGGCCAACCACATATAAGACGATAATGTTATCTCTACCTTTATCTAAACTCTATCTGAGTAACATGACTTGTCGTAATAAAACTCAGTGTGAGTCTGCCTTGAGTTAGACTGTGAGTAGAAATCCGTAGAGGTCATAAAATGTCTTTGTATACGTACATAGTGAAACACTGAGAAAAACCAAACCCTTTGGCAGCATGTGTAGTTTATAAACATGCTCTCTTTACCTCATGGTGAACGTCTGACCTCGGTACGTAGCCTCGGCTCCCACTTGAGTCCCACAGAGACGGCGTGCTATCTGACAGCTGATCTGTTCTATGTGGAGGTGCTGCTGCTGCCTGGGGGAGAGGTTGAGGATGTGAAAGTCGCTCAACATGGACAAGCTCCTGAGGTAGGAGGAATGCAGATGTGTTTTAAAAATTGATGTGCTCGATCTTAGTGTTTGACAATGTACTGAATTTTCTTTTTTAGTCGAATGCTTCACTTTGTCAGCTGCTAAGGTAATAAGTTACTTCATAAAATATGTCTGTTTTGTATGCTTTAAAGAAGGAAAAAGCTGTAAATGCATATTTATTAGACTTTTTCATATCTATATAGAAGGGTTGCTTTGGTGGCAGAGTGGTTAGCATGCCTGCCTCACAGCAAGGTCAGGGATTCGATTCCCGCCCAGAGTCTTTCTGTGTGGAATTTGCGTGTTCTCCCCTTGGATAAAACATTCCAGAATATCCATCATTATAACTGAGATCACATTATTTTCACATCCTGGGGTTGTCATCATGTACACACTATCTGAAGTTCATGAACTGTCGCACGATTGACTGCAGGAATAGGCAGGTGTACCTAATAAAGTGGCCAGTAAGTATAGACTTTTTTCATATCTATATAGGATGAAGAACTTTCAAGAATTCTCACTCAAGATGGACGACCTTGTGTCTCTCTACAGCATACCAGGCGACGGGTATTTCTTTACCAAGCGTGGGTTAATGCCACTTTTTCATTATAATTTTTTTGTTTATTTTTTAAAATGAGTTTTAATCCCATAGTGATTTCAAGATGAAGGTGTACACATCCCTTCAGCACATCCAGAAAGACCTCCTGAAAATCTCCAATTTACCAAGGTGTGAAAAAGTTAATGTTTTAGTATGTCAGATAAGATGTAGTAATAAATCCTGGCCTGATTATTTTTTTTAATCTGTTTGACATTTTTAGACATTTGATACACCGTGACACTCGTATTGATATGATTCTGAATGGAAGGATTGGGAGTATTACACCTAGCAGAGATGGTAAAGTGCCAGTGGCTTTATAGCTTTAAAGTTTTCGGTGATGATTGGATGTCATTATATCATAACACCCCCCCCCCCTTTTTTTTTTACACCGTCTTTCTCTCCCTCACCCCCCCCTTTACAGCAAACTTTCGGTCGGTCCCCAAAGCATTTCACTGTATGTTGTACCACGTATAATGTCCATGTGACAAATAAACTTTGAACTTCATGGGTTTTTCTTCCTTACAAGGAAGCCCAATGAGCATTGCATACTACATAAGCCCCTCAGACGCTCTGATCGAAAGATTACATCCAGGTACATTAAGACAATTCTGTAGAATAAAGCACTATGTAGTGCGCTAATGATTTTACCGAAGCTAGACTCTTGGCTGATTCATGTTTCCTGTGACAGGGTTGGTCAGCCGTAGCCAGATTGCTGTCGTGGTTGTGGGTGCCGGTGACACTACACACAGATTGCAGATGGAATCTCTGATACCTATGCCACCTCAAGTGGACTCACAAGGGTGTGTAATGAGATTTAAGACTCCTTGATTTAGAATGTCTGGGTTCTTAAGATCCTAATGAGTGTAAAATTACATTAGATGACCCGCTGTTTTGAATAGTCTTAACTTACGATATTCATTATCTAGCTACCTGAGATGTAAATCGCTCAATAACAACCCTCAATAGTTAAAACTCTTAAGTCTTTCTTTCTTTCTTCCTTCCTTGTAGGGTTGGGCGATATAGCCAAACTATTATCACGATAAAATTGTCCGTATCGGCCGTATCGATAATTATCACGATAAATGTCAGATCTTTTTCTTTCCAATGTAAAGGTCGATTTTTTTTCTCCTGAGTGAAAGTTGTAGAAAGCAGACAGTTGTATGATTTTAAACGACTCTTTATGGTCAGAACATAACGTACACTCGCTGAACAATTTCTCAAAACTAAGGTAGAACATCCATAATAAAATCAATATTAATATAATAGTATTAATAGAATATATCAAATATCTTAATAGAAAATTTAAGAAGCGTAACATGATACAACACCTGTTACACGGCTCTGACTGCAAATGTAAAGTTAATGTTCTTTATGCAGTTAGTCCATACCGCGTACAGCAGCCTTTATGCTAAACACACGCGCAGCGTTACACATAGTGCCAAACAATGTGCAAACAATTATCAAACAATATCGAGCATTTATCAAACTGTTATCATTTTATCGAGAAAATTAAATGACAATAATTATCCTTATGGTTTTATCGCCCAGCCCTACTTCCTTGATTCACCAGGTGCTTTCGAAACCCTGGTTTTTGATGTGAAAACAAAACCTAACAGCATGTTTTTGGGAATGTGGAAGTAATCCAGAAAAGCTCATAGACACTAAGCTGAGATCAGGACTGAACCTGGTTCCCTGGAGCTGTAAGAGGGCAATAATACCTGTTGTGCTACAGTGACACACTTATCTAAACCAGCAATACATTTACAGTAGATGGAGTAAAGTGTGCCGTGTTGATTACAGGAGCAGAGCCAGATAATATTGCAAAGACCTTTTTTTGGATCACAAAAATCCGCAAATAAATTTCTTTATTAGTGTCTGGTGAATAAAATAGTTGAAACTGCACCATTAGGTTAAATGCTAAGACCAGATACAGTACTTCCTTATTTTTAATTCACGTCGCTTTCTCTTGGCCTGGATCTCATTCTCAATGTCTACCTGTAATAGCGTTAAATCATATCTGTTTCACCCTTTCAATAATTTCCAGTCTTCCCGCTTTTATCCCGCTGTCCGAAAAATGCTCAGAGTTGCTGCCAGCTTTCTTCGTGCTCAAAATGAAGCCACCAGTGCCCATGCTCAACTCTTTTATCCACAAGATAAGTCAAATAACAGGTCATTACGCTATCTGAAACAGCATAAGAGTCTATTGGCAAAGAATTTAATTATCATTATCATGTCCCTGAGGACCCTAACTGTGATCCCTATTAATGTTCCCTAGACATTCCCCCCCATGCTGACCTGCAGGGGGAGCCACTTTTCCAGTTGCTCCTGTCTAGTGCTCTAAAGGACAAGAAATCAGATGATGGAAAAGACGCTTGCTGTATTGTGGTATGAAAAAAATTAATACCGTACATGTATGTTTGCAATCATATTCTCTTGATTTAATTTTATATCTAAGTATACATGTCTGCAAGTGTTCCACAGCACTCATTATTTGTAGTGGTTTAGCGGAATTTTACCAACATGACGTGGAGCTGGGACAGTGCGACTAATGTTGCGGCTAATGGGGGAAGTGGTAGTTCAGTGGTTCCTGGTGTTCAGCTACTGGTTGGAAAGTTGCGCACTTAAATCTCTGGACTTGTAAATTGCCACTGCTTGGGCCCTTCATCTGTTTAGTTGTATAAATGTATGAATATTAGTTGTATGGATAAACTTCCACTGGGAAGTGGTAGCTCAGTGGTTAAGGTGTTGGACTGTAGAGCCGAAGGTTCAATTCCTAGCACTTTCAAGCTACCACTGCTGGGCCCCTGAGCAAGGCCCTTAACCCTCAACTACTCAGTTGTAAGTCGCTCAGGATAAGGGCATCTCTGCCAAATGCTCTAAATGTGATGAGGTGATGACAGAGGCACAATCAGAATAAGAACTCATTTTTCATGGTATGCTTGTTTTATTTTAAAAACAGTCATCAATAATGATGTTTTTCCATCAGGTAAGATAGATGTATTATAGTAAAATTGGAATATAATCTCTTAAAATTAATTTTCGTTCTTTTGACACCACGGGCTAACCAGAAGAGACCAGTTTTGCTTGAGATGTGCAAAAGTGGAATACATTTCAGTGTAGGAAAACCAGTTCGAAATCTATACACTATATCACTATATTGACAAAAGCACTGGGACACATGATGATTACATCCATATGAATTTATTCCGATTTAGTACCAGTCTAACTCCTATAATAAGCTCCACATTTCTGGGGGCACCATACACCGGGTTAGTTCAGGTTCAACACTTCACTGTTGTTTGGTGAAGAGGTCTTTGGTGCAGTCAGTGTTCCAGTTCCATCCCAGAGGTGTTCAGTGGGGGGGAGTCAGAGCTCTCATCAAGACCCTCAAGTTCTACCACACCAACTATAACCACAGCACCATGTCTTCTTGGAGCTCAGGGGCTTTGTGCACAGTGGTATTGTCATGCTGGAACATGGTTTTAGTCTCTTAGTTCCATTAAAGGTAAATCTTAATGCTACAGCATATAGAGGCATCCTAGACATACTGTGTGCTTCCAACTTTGTGGCAACAGTTTGGGGAAGACACATTTATGTGTCCCACAATGTTTTGGACATATACGGTTAATAAATAAAAACATAACAGCTATCTATGTGATGGGTTTTTGGGTGGCACCATGGTACCACCAAAATGCAGTGAGTCATGTGACCTTGAATGAATTTTATTTCAGAGTTAAATTGCCAAGAAATTGTCCACCACAGTTGAAGGATTAGTGCAACATAGTTGCCTTGATTTATTAAAAGTGGACAATTTAACATTTTATCACAAGAAAAATATACAAACGACAATCACATCATTTGCATTTCTATCATATTGAGCAACAAAATGTATGAAACTTGGGTCTGAAACATGTGCTTAGTCTCTTCCAGATGCTGAGTTTCACAGCTATTTGTTTACTGATGCTGATTGGAAGTGTGACTTCTGGAAAGGATCCCTGATTCAGTCAGTTCCTTTTACACATCCGTCCCACGTGCCTGCCTTATTGGAACTCCTCCGGTACCAGTCTGCCATCAACACACTTCTGATGAGTTGCATCACCAGTCTTAAACCCCAGCCAGGTTACATGCGAACCATGCATGCCAGAAAACAAATAATAATAACTTTATAATGCAACATCTTTGGCTGAACCTGTGAATGTTTTTATGGCAGAGATACTGTGTGGCCTTAGGGGTGAAATCTTACCCGAGTCAAACTGCAGCTTTTCCGTGACCTTCAACACTGACAGCGAGACACTCGCAATTTGTATGTGCTTGCTTCATGTCTGTTATAATTTACGAAATGTTTATTTTAATATTTCATCAGTTGCACACAACCACCTATGTGATTTTTCACTTTCTTCATGTATATATATACGGTATATTCTCTTTATCGGTATGTAGTGCTTGTTTCTGTGCTGGATTGTCGCCGGCTGTGCTGTAAACTCTTCATGCCTGGTCCAGTGGATCATTCTTTAGATGACTATGTCTCCAGAGTCCTTACACGGTACACAAAGAAATATTTGGTTGCATAGCAAGTATATTGAATGGCAGATTTATTAGTATAGACAACAAAATCGCGTGTTTCCGCGAACAACCCCAATAGCGCAACCCTTATTCCAAAAAAAGCTTGGACGCTGTGAAAAATCTACATAAAAATGACATCTATTAAACCCATATTTTATTTTCAATAGAACATAGAAAACATATCAAAAGTGTAAACTGTGAAAATGTACCATTTTAAGAAAAAAGAAGGTCATTTTAAAATGAATGGCCCTTTTTGAAGGATCTGTGCCAAGGCACATTGAAGCTGTTCTGGTGACCTGTACTGTTCCAGAACTGTTCTAAAACACATTGTGTTGGCTAACAGTCAATATTTTCTTTCCTGTTTTGGATATTTGATTCCAATCATCTGCAGCCCTCACAGCTTGTGGGGAAGTGGTAGCTTAGTGGTTAGGGTGTTGAAATGCTGATCTGAGAATCGTGGGTTCAATTTCCAGGACCAACAAGCTGCCACTGCTGAGCCCATGAGCAGGCCCTTAATATTTATTGCTGAGTTTGCATGAAAATAAATGTACGGTAAGTCGTTCTGCATAAGGGCATCTGCCAGATGTTATAAATGTAACTAGATTCTCTAAAGTATCGGAAAGTCCAATATTATTAAGAAAAAAATTAAATAATCCCTAATAAGCACAACTACAAAGAAACGACGCATCATACAATCCTATCTAATCCTATTTTATCCAATCTAGGTGCATGTCTATCCCCATCACTTTGAGGGCTTTATGGAAGAGGATTACCCCCCTGGCACTGCCGCTTGAACCTGATTCTGCTGGGAAGGCTAAAAGTTCATCATCAACACCGGAACGTTGTGCTGTTGAAAACACTCCAGTAGTCCTCCCTTCTGCCGTGCTCTCCCCTGAGCCCATGGAGGCAGACGAGCTTCCAGCTAACCCTGGTCACTATATCATGTCTGTAGCTGCTGCTCCGGCAGTTGATGATACTAATACAGATGCAATTGCTAACCGTTCCCTGTGTGCCTCTGTGGGTGGCTATTCTCATTGGGTGGCCAGCAGCCTTCCAGCTGAGCTGGTTTAGAATAGCTGAAGGGGATAATAATGTCTGAGAGAGGTATAGTGCATTTTTGTTTTGAAGAAAATCATTAATAAAGATATTTTAAATGCAAGTGCATAATAATCACATAACCTGGAATTTTCGCTGAGATCTAGCCTCTATCTCAAAGTTCAAAGTTTATTTGTCACATGTACATAATACATAGTACAACATACAGTGAAATGCTTTGACGACTGCCTGAAAGTTTGCTGTAACTAGGGGTGAGGGAGAGAAAGAAAGTGTAGAAGGGGTTGGTTGATTTACAATAAGTACAGTATTTACCAATTACAAATGTACATCTATATGCAATGTGTATGTAATAATAATAATATGCTAATATTATATACTAATATAATATACATAAATACTATATATATAATATACTGTATATATCTGCGTAAATATACCTTGATAGTGCGTAAAAACAGCGTCACATAATAAACCGCTAGAGTGTATTGCTCTCCTCGTCTTTATAGCATCTAGCAAGTAAAACACACTACATTCCAGTTTGTGTTAAAATGGTCATCTGTGCTTGAAAGACCGTAAAAGAGGAAGTAGCCAGCATTCTTGTGTTGCATGCTGGTGAACTATTTGGCTGTTAAGGGTTTCTTGGGCTTGGCATTTGACCTTGTTCCAGACAGCCAACACAGTACTGATTGGTACCATGCGAGCCAAACAAACAAGTTAAAAAAAGTAGGTTTTTACCTAGACGTTTCTCAATTGGCTTCTGGAAAAACAGTCTTCTAAGACATTAGACATGCTGCACAGATTTTGAACAGATCTGTAATTAATGATTAGATGTGTTTGTCCAAATCCATTTATAAAGTTCAGCTGTTTGTGGTTTGGCCTAAATATGATATGTTCCTTCAGAAGGGAAAGTTGCCAACAATTAAAAATGTTACAGACTTTTTCTCATGCAGTTTTAAAGCCACGGATTAGGTAAACAGGAATGCCTTTATTTCTTTAGGTTTTTTCGAACTTCTGATGTTAGTTTGGTAAACTAAATGTAAATCTTAATACTATTTTTAAAAAATATGTTTAGACTCAATATCCAAATGTATTGGGACACCTGACCATCACATCCGTTTTTCATCCGTTCCATTCATGTACTTCCTATTCCTAATTTAGTCTCCTCCACACTTCTGGAAAGGCTTTTCCACTGAATTTTGAAGCATGGCTTTGGGGTTTCACTCATTCAGCCACAATATTATATATTATATTATAAGTTTATAATATTATGAGTAAGAGTAAATACTAATGTTTGGTTAGACAAGCTGGGGTTCTGTCTGCGTTCCAGTTCATCCCAGAGGAATTCAGTGGGTTCGAGATCAGGGCTCTGTGCAGGACATGCCAACTTTGGCAAACCATGTCTTCATGGAGCTCATAAGCTTTGTGTACAGTGGTTGGGTAACTTAGTTCCATTTAAATGAAAATCTTAAAGGCACTGTAGGTGATTTGTTCAAAGATCTTTTGATAGGACGCCCTACCTGCCTGTCAACATATGTATTAGCATACCTCTGTGCACCCTGTTAACACAGACAGCTTCATCATCAGCGTGTTACCGCTATAAACTTGCTGTGTGTAATTACATCATTAAAAAGTAGCTTACGTCGGTTATTGTAATATTACGGCTTTGCACTGTAATATTTACTCAATGCTGAATTACACATGAGCTAATTTGACTCTATCTCATCTTGTCGTTTGAGCCTCTGCTCTGACTGAGCGCGTCCATGCGTTTTGGAGGAGGCGTGGCTTTGAAAAGTGATTATGCACTGAGGGCGGGTCTTTGGCTTTCAAAGCTAGCTTGCTATTGTTAGCCTGTCCTAAATCTCCTACGCTAGCTTTAATGCTACAACATAAAGTGACAACCTATACAATTGTGTTGCTTTGTAGCAACAGTTTGGTGAAGGCTTTGCTGTGTAGTTGTCCACAAACCTTTGGTCATATAGCATATATTTAATATCAGAGTGTAAATAGGCAGATTAATCCCAGCACACATTTCCTAAAGCAGTATTAGGCCTTCATTGGTTTTTTTGCTCCACGAAGACAATGAAAGTGATGGATCCGAGTTTCATTCTTGTTATGCCCAGGTTCCTGTGTTACAATTCACAGCACAATTAAGTTTCCGGTGATGGAGGTCAGCCATTTAATTTCTACGAGACTAACAATAGAGCAGACAGTAAAGCCTTGGTCGATAGTGTACTTTGTAGACCTCGGGTCGTGCATATAATTGTCTCTGCATGCTGTTCTAGGACAATCTATCATCTCTCCCTGCGTCCTTGTTACATCATTCATGTGATGTGAAGAATAAAATCGGATCATAGAGAGCCATTTGAACTCCACGACCTAAGGAAAAAAGGAAAAGCACAAGCATCATGCACCACATCCACATGGCAAGTGCATATGAAAGCATTTTCAAAGAACACATTGTTTTAATTCATCAGGCATTCCTGAAACATCGATTATACTTTTTTGTGTACTCCTAATTCTTAGGACATTCATTTACTGGAAACCACAAGTTCGTTATATTGAAAAAAAACATTCGTTACAAACATTTTGCACAGCAGGAATTATACTGGTTGAACAAACATGTTAAGATTTAAAGTCTCGACTTATGTAAGACTTGCATTAGAGACTAAGAATCCACAAATCAGATTCATGTCTTCAAATCATTTCATAACCAAGCAGCAACAAATGCATGTTTTTCAGCATTGATTTGTTAGTAAGTCAGTCCAATAAATTACCATTGGCTGATGCAAGGCTCTTAACGGAATACTTTGCACTGTAGTTTATGTGTGTTTACAGATACAGATGATATAAATTTTAGCAGCGTTTCCATTACAAAGAAACAGGCTAGAGAAAAAGTGTTGACTCAATACTTAGTATGATGCGCTGCATGAAAAGGGTTAAAGGGTCATCAATAGGTCAGTGGAACACTTTCATGATTTATAATCTTTCAGTCTGTATAACTGATCATTTTAATAGGTCGGACTCATTTGAGGACAAATAATATGCAGTAATATCAAAACACTGGGAAAAGAGTAAATAGGAAGAACTAATATGATGGTTGTAAAAATAATTATTAGGGACCAATAGAGTAGATGATCCACGTAATGTCAGACTAACAGTAGAGGAATTTTAAATATGCTGTTGCTTAATAAAGAGAGATCATACACTATATGGACAAAATTAATGGGACATGTGCTTTTTTTTTACACCCTATTCCAGATTTAGTCTCAATCTTTCTCCTATAAGAACGGCTAGACTTCAGGAAAGGCTAGCCACTCGTTTTTGGAGTGTGGTTTTTAAATATTTCCCATTCAGCTGCATAGTTAATACTAATGTATTAGTGATGTTGCCATTAATATTGAGTGAGGAGGTCTGGAATACAGTCTGTCTTTGAGTTCATTCCAAAAATGCTCAGTGGGGTCTGGCTTAGGGCTCTGTGCAGGACACACTAGTTTTTCCACTCCAACTGTAACATGCCATATCTTCATGAAACACTGGGGTTTTGCCATGCTGGAAATGTGTTTAGTTCCGGTGAAGAAATAAATTCATCCCCCGGCATACATTCTAGACAATTGTGTGTATTGTTGTTCTTTAATTCATTCATTATTTATCATTATATAGGGTCGCTGGAGTCTATCCCAGCTAACTTAGTGTGTGAGGCGGGGTACACGCTGGACAATTGGCAGTTAATCGCAGGAGACACACACAATTTAGAGTAGTTATTTCACCTATGCCCAATCACATGTTTGGAGGCGAGAGGAAACCAGAGTACCCAGGGAAAACCCGCACAAGGACAGAGAGAACATGCAAGCTACACAAAGAAAGACAGGAATTGAACCCTTGCTCCCATGACATTCTTGCTACGATACAGCCATGCTAACCACTCTGCCACCGTGCCGCTCATCCCTAAGGTATATTTATTTATTTATTTATTTTATTCTTCATTACTTATGGCTGTCTTATGGACACTTATGGATACACTATGCATGAAGGGGTTTTCGTTGGACTGAAGACTCACCATGTCAGATCAGCTGCTTAGAAAAAAGCCGAAAGTAATTTAAGTGCATTAAATACAAATGGATCGAGTAAAGAGTCTAACAATCGACTACTGCTGGGCCCTTGAGCAAGGCCCCTAACCCTCAACTCCTTAGTTGTAAGTCGCTCTGGATAAGATTGCTGTAAATGTATATGTACTATTTGCGGTCTCTTTAACCGAGAGAGAGAGAGAGAGAGAGAGAGAGAGAGAGATTACATCAGTCGGTGTGTGTTGAATTCTCAGTAGAAGGAATGATTGCAGTGATCCTTCTACTGCATATTAAAACAGTGCTCTCAGAGTAACAGGATGCTGCCGGTATTCCGGACGGCTGTGCTCAACTTTAGACATTGTTCTTTCTTTCCTTACACACTCACGCGCTCATGAAGCTGGAACTACTTCCGCGTGGCTATTTTTTTTGAGCCATGTGTTTTGTTTTTATGATTTTTCTTTGTTTGTTTTTGAGTTCACAGTAACAGCGTCGTGTGTGTTGCGGTGCGCTGTGGATAGACGATGCGCGCGCTTCAGGATGGGAGCGAATAACGGCAAACCGTGCGAAAGCGAAGGTCGGTCACTTATTAACACCTAACACTTATTTTATACAAGTCACATATATCAAAGCTGTTAAAGACTCTTTTACTCTTACTACGATTTATCTTTGTACGCATTCGGGTTAAACAAACTGAATACTACAGTGCTGCTTGCACGATGTTTGCTGTCAAACTTCACAAAGCTGCGGGTGGTTCTAAACACACGCGCGTTTTTGCACTCAGCACTGCTATGTTTAATATCTATGGAGGTAGTGATCTATTGCAGGTATTTTATTCCAGCTATTCGAATAATAACCTGCCCTATCCCTACTCCTAGACCTACACATCGCACACAACATTGTGCATTTTTACATTTTTAATAAAACATTGTTTAGTATGTTTTAAAAGCTATTTTATTTATGGGGACTCCAGAAATGTCCCCATAAAACATGCTTATGTCATAATACCAGTGTATTACCCATTTCATTGTACGCCTTTGTGTCCTCATAAAATCATGAAAACACACACACACACACACACACACACACACACACACACACACACACACACACACACACACACACTGACAGTCAGTT
>JAOUQX010000036.1:6452106-6465108 GCA_028566295.1 Liobagrus marginatus
CTGATGGTAACAGAGAGAACAGTCCGTTGTTAGGGTGGCTGAGGTCCTTCTTAATCTTTCTGGCCCTGTTTAAGCAGCGAACATGCCCTTTTAACATCATGGGTATTAATTTATAGGTGGTCTCTCCCATGAGGTTGAGATTTGGTAAGCATGTCATCATGGATCTTAAATTACACACTTGTCATTCATAAAGCTTGACATATTTTATTATGTGTAATTTAATGTTTTATCTGAAACATGTACATTGATACCAATAAAATACTTTATTTTTTGTAAACACAATATCAGCGGGAAACATATCGGTGCCAAAATTATATACAACAATATTTTTACCCTTAAATAGCTACATTCATTATTTCCTAATTAATACTATTATTATTTATTTATTTCCTGATCAAATCTTCATATTGGCATATCTATATTGGAACGCCCTCTAGCGTCAGTTAGCATTATTTCAACTGGAGATTGAAGTAGCCAATCCCAGAGCAAGGGGCGTGGAAATGTACGTTATCAGTTGCAACCCGGAAGTGAACAAAATTGTTGTCTCACGTCAGGAGGAACGATCACAACAAACCGCTTGTTCTATGTCACTGCATTTTGTAGTCGACATAACACTACATCTGCATCAGAAGCATGGCTCAGAAAATAAACGAGGCCCACGAGCACATCGCTAAAGCGGAGAAATAGTGAGTGTCTGTTGTATTTATTCGGTTTGTTCCATGGAGCTAGCTTCCGGTGTTATGGATATAGTAAATAAAGACACTTTCTGTTATGTTCTGTCTTGTGTCCGACTGTAAATATTTCAGTTTAAAGACCAGTTTTATGAAGTGGAAGCCGGACTATGACAGCGCTGCGTCAGAGTACGCAAAAGCAGGTAAAGTCATTCATCTACATTAAACACACACAGTACAATATACGGATACAGTGATGTATTAACACACCTGTATACAGGCGGCTGCGTGGTTCATTACTAATTAACTTTATAATGTCAATAATGTGGTACAGTATTTTCCTTTTACATAATTTAGAAGATTTACATTTGTGGCATTTATCAGACACCCTTATGCCGAGTGACTTACATTTATCTCATTTTATACAACTGCAGTACATTTGCTTTTATACAAAAACAGTTGAGGGCCTTGCTCAGGGGCCCAGGAGGAGCAGTTTGGTGGTTATCAGTCTAAGACCTTAAGCATTGAGCTGCCACTACTCAACAATTCTAAACCATTACCATTATTACATTACTACTGTACATTTGACCATTACACCCTCATGAACATTCATTCATCCATCCATCCATTATCTAGCGTTTATCCTGTTAAGGGTCGTGCGGGCGCTGTAGTTTATCCCAGATAACTTAGTGTGTGAGGCAGGGGTACATCCTGTACAATCAGCAGTTAATCACAGGACTAACACTTAGAGACAGACAACCATTCACACACACATTCACTCCTATGTATTTGCGGCATAAGTACAGTATTTCTGCTACACAGTAAGCAAATAAACCTTTTTTTTTTTTTTTTCCTCGTACTCTACTGAAAAATTAACAATCTATTACGGTATTTCTGTAATTGAGCGTTTAATTTCTTTTAATAAAGACAGTGAGCAATTTATTACCATTTAAGAAACTATTGACTAATGTACTGTATTTATTCATCAATATATTGACTTGCAACTTACCTAACATAACATTTATAATGTTAATTAATTTTGATCAACACTCAAAGCAGCTTTACAGGAACACAAAATTGAAATTAAAAGTATTATAATATTTTATGTAGAAAAATAAATCTGTTCTAGGTTTTTAAATGTTTGAATAATTAAAGGATACTACTTTGTGCTCACAATAATGAATAACATCTTTTAAATGACTAAAGTAACTTATATAGGTAATAGTATTACCTATACTATAGATGTTAATAGTACATATTTGACTAAGTTCTACTTTCACAGAGCTACTTAAATAAATGTAATAACTTATGGAAAGGGATTAAATAGGATTAAATGTGCAGCGTTAGATTTTCTTTCACTTTTATGAAAGCGTCACGTTTGTTGTACCTCATGGAAATAATATAGAACCCATGTGTATCTTTTACCTGCTTTGAGTGTTTCTCGTCTGTATGCCGTTCTGTTTGTATTTAGCTGTCGCTTTCAAAAATGCCAGACAACTTGAGGAAGCAAAAGATGCTTACTTGCAAGAGGCAGAGGCTCACACCAACAACAGAACGTATCCTTTAACCTCTCAGCACCTTGCTCTTAGCTGAACGAATCTGGATATAGTCCCAGTGAAGCTTTATGATAGTTAACGTTGCTGTACATACTGTGCTGAATAACACATTATGCACACAGTGTTGACTAAAACACCCTTCACTGTAGCTGGACATTTCTCCTTAATTCATGCTCCAGTCTTTTCCATGCTGCAAAGTAAGAATATAAAACACTTACTTACACTGAGAACATGACAGATTTCTGCACGCTTTTGTTCTACAGGAGACACTGAACCTGAACTTTGATTTCTCCACAGGGCCCTCGAGCAGGCAGGGATGATGCTGAAGGTGAGGTTTTGTCGAGATCACAAACCCCACTGGTCCATGGTGATGCAGTTTATAGCAAATAGAAAGAACTTGCCATGGTGATGGCAAACTCTGCTTGTGTACAGCTCTGCTGCTGCATACTAGATGCTTTGCAAGTGCTGACCGAAGATAACTTCAGAGGTTGCTATGGTGATAACCAGGTCATTGATGTGGAAATTTGGTAATGATCTCAGCACGAATTATTTATGGTAATAGTGTACTATGGTAATAATAGAGAAAAGAAGAGGATGGGACATGGCATAATGAAGAAGGATGTTTTCAGAAGCTGTACAGGAACTTGAAAATCAACTTGCATTGCAAGACTAATTTCGCTAGCTGTGACTGTTGCACTGTTACTTAAAAAGCAATAATGCACATAATTTGCAGTCATAAAGAGACATTATATTCACATGATCAAATATGAATATTATAAAATAGGAGATGATTTAAGTCACATGACTTTCCTCTAATTATTCATTCTTCCATCCATTATCTAGCGCTTATCCTGTTCAGGCGCTGGAGTCTGTTTCAGATAACTCAGTGTGTGAGTCGGGGTACACCCTGGACAATCGCTAGTTAATCGCAGGACTAACACTTAGAGACAGATAACCATTCACACACACATTCACTCCTATGGACAATTTAGAGTAGATAATTCACCTATGCCCAATCGCATGTGTTTGGAGGCGGGAGGAAACCGGAGTACCCGGGGAAAACTTGCGGAACCACAGGGAGAACATGCAAACTCCACACCCTGGGTAGTAATCGAACCCATGATCTTCTTGCTTTAAGGCAGGAGTGCTAACCACTCTGCCCCCGTGCCGCCAACCTCTAATTATGTGAGGTTTTTTTTAATCCTAAATGACTTGAAATATAGTTGAGATGTTTCTAGACAGTGTTTAATTGATAGTGTGAGGCAGTAATGTGTGTGCAGTCGTAGATCAATCGAATAAGGCTCTGGATGTCCTTAACCCAGCACCCCCATGTTCGCCCGTTAGCAAGACCTTTTTGCGTTAAAAGTCTGAATTTGCATAATGACACCTGATAAGCTGTTGTTGTTGTGATGCAACAATATTTGCCAGTCATGTTTTTAATCCTGTCTTACTTGTTTTAGAATCTCTAAGATAGTCGGGGTGAAGTCATTCTGTATTCTTGTTGTTTGTCTATTCTATCTGCTCGGTAACGTGATAGCTCAGATACCAGCGTTTGAATTCATTGGCTCATTTGGATCGATTTAAAATGATCACTATAATCAACAGGTACACTGATTAGATTATGAAATTGATCCAATCAGGGTATCTGAATATCTGAAATGGTTTGCTTTAACTGCTTACTTTCCATTTTTATTTTTAAAGTTTAATAAAGTCTAATAAAAAACAAATACTATTTGTGTAGCCTTTTATAAAATGGATGTCAAAAAGTTTACAGAATGTTTTACAGAAAGTTACAAAATCTGGATATCAACTATACATTTAATATTTTTCCTTAATGAGTAAGACAGTAGCAAAGAAAAACTTCCTGACACGTTATTAGGAATTAAGCTTAAGAGTAACCAGACTCTGAGAGGAAATTTTTTGTCTATTGAGGCAAACAACTCCTTAACAAGAAGTACTTGACGTGTTGGATGCAGAAGATTGTCCTTGTTTCATTAAGACGATTGCCAGAATATTGCTCAGTGTTGCTATATACCGCATTTGTGTTTGTTTCTGTTTACAGGATATGCAGAGGCTGCCCGAGGCAATTCAGTACATAGAGAGAGCCAGTATGATGTACATAGAGAACGGCACCCCAGACACTGCTGCCATGGCTCTCGACAGAGCTGGAAAGTGAGTGATTAAAGCTCGTCAGATAGATCTTTTTTTTATGCATCTTGCTTAATTTAAAGGAGTTCAAAATCGTGTGTGTTTTATTAAGATTGATCGTGACAATCTGATTGATTGACAGGTTGATAGAAACTGTGGATTTAGCCAAAGCCGTGGATCTTTATCAGAAAGCTGCATCAGTGTTTGAGGTGAGACGTTTGGATTTATAATCATACTGTTTGATTTGATTCAATCAGTAGTGGTTATCTGTGAGATGAACTGTGAGAGACTTTATCACGGGCACTAAGTTTTTCTGAAAGTTCTGGATATCCTCACAGATTAGCGACGCACCCGGGCCGGCTACCGAGCTCATGTACTTGTACACATTGCACTTGTACTTGTGAAAATACTGCGATACCAAAGACAAATACCTTACATGAATGTAATGTAATGTACAGTATTTGGCAGACAGAACTGACACAAATGTGGCAAACACAATGTCAGCCTTAGCAGTGTAGAAATATTTCAAAATTATTAATGACGCTTGGTTATTATGCACTTTGGAGGTTAATGTCGTATATTCATTAATCTCAATGTGCTGTGCTCTGAAAATTGCCAGAACAGCAAAAAACAAACAAACATTCAGGTAAAGGTATCGTTATTGGCGAGTACCAGAAAACAAAACCTTGTTCTTTAGAAACTGGTATCTGTGCATCCCTATCACAGCCTGCTCCTAACTGGAACATGTAGCAAAGCTCATGATAACATTATACTATACATTCTATAAGATAGCAGATGATTAGCAGAGTTCTGGGAATTTCTTGTTGTCCGTTGCAGAACGAGGAACGTCTGCGGCAGGCCGTAGAGCTGCTCGGCAAAGCGTCTCGACTCCTCGTCAGACAAAAGAAGTAAAGCAAGCGCACGTTTCCACACTGGATTCTATCTGCTTTATCTTTTGTCCTATTGAATGGGTTCTCATGTTTTATATCCTCTTTCAGGTTTGAGGAAGCAGTGTCGTCAATCCAAAAGGAGAAGAATATGTACCGAGATATAGAAAATTACCCCACATGCTTTAAGGTATCACTACTTCCCCCTCTGAATCAGCAGTTCAGCTTTTACATACCACACGATGGAACCATTATTTATTTATTTTTGCTCTGTTCTGTTTAGAAAACCATCGCCCAAGTGCTGGTTCACCTACACAGAGGAGATTATGTGGCAGCTGATAAGTGTGTGAGGGAAAGCTACAGTATCCCAGGATTCAGTGGGAGTGAGGACTGTATTGCGTTGGAGCAGCTGTTACAGGGATACGATCAGCAGGATGAAGAGCAGGTGGTCCGTGTCTGCAACTCACCGCTGTTTAAATACATGGACAATGACGTGAGTGTTACATCAGCGCTGTCCGATAGCATGAGCTCCCCTCTTTTAGCTTTTCCCAGTTAATCTTGTTTAATGGTTGATTTGGGAGGTTTTTGTTCTTTCGTTAAAAGTCAAACACTGTCATGAGCTACATTTAGTGAAGAGGTTAAACCACTTTAATGGAGATTTTACGGCTGCATCTGAAATTTCAGTCTACGCTAAAAGGAATGACTAACTATCTGAAATAACGCTGCCGTTGCAGTGATATTTGTAGTATTTATGGCGCTGAATTGTGTCTGATTTAGTTCAGGCTCACTGGTATTTATTTATAAAGCACGCGTTGTAGCAAAGTGCTGTACAATTTTAAACAATTTTCATAATTCATAAGCTAGACAAAAATAAATAAAGCATTAAGATAGGCCATAAACAACAAAGATCCCCTATCTAACTCGGGCAACATTATAGGCTTAAGAGAATAAATGAGTGTTCAAGCTAGAGTTGAACGTGTCCAATGTGGGTGAGGATCTCGCAGCATCTCGAACATTCCACACAGTTTAGGAGCCGCAAGTGCTCAGTGACCCTTCGTCTTTAAGCGGGACAGTGGAATTAGCTGCATGAGCGAAGAGATCTTGGAACAGAATAAAGATGAAGGAGATCGGGAATGTAGTGTGTTGCTAGCCCATGCAAAGCTTTAAATATTGATGAAGCAGTAATTCCCGTTATCTTCTACTCTTATTTATCTCTTTACTTTAACCTCTACAACACGTCTCCTCAGTAGTGATACGAATTCTGTTAAATTCTGCTTCTTTTCAGTGTGTTGGATCATTTGCCTTATCTCTCCCATTAAAATCGACTCTCGGCTCCAAAGGTTCACGCTATTACAAATAAGTCAGATATTCAATCTTCAATTCAGTCTTATTTCTATTCGACAGTACTTACCAAAGGCTTGGAAGTGACATGAAAACAATTGGGAAAGACTATGTAAAAAAAATTAAACCAATTGCGTAAGCAGAAATAATTGCTGTTTCATAAATGAATCATTCTTCTAAAGCGCATTGATTCGTTGATGAATCGACTCGTAAAATCATTTTGTTGCTTCCCTATTTTGCAGCAGCCATGATGACGTCTACTTATTTATCTCATTTAAACATCTGAGCAGTTGCGGGTTAAAGGTCTTGCTTAGGCGCCCAGCCGTGGCAACTTGGTGATGCTGGGAATTGAACCCACGATCTTCCGATCAGCAGTCCAACACCTTAAATGTTGGAGCGACCGCTTCCCCTTGACCCATGACCCATGTTATGCAGTAGATCTTACAGGAAGTACTACAGTAATTAGACTAGAGTCATTTTAACCAATAGTGGCCAATAGTTTTCCAATAGGCTGTTTTTGTTGTGTAACAATAAATGTAGTGAAACATTTTTTAATCTACTTGTATACACACTATTACTATTACTGTACTAGTATCTAGTGGTTTGTAGGTTATGCCTTATTAGTGTTTCCAAACCCAGTTCTCCCAGCACAAGACAATCTAGAACTTATATTAAATGTCTGATTGCTTTGCTAGGAGGTGAGATTGTCTTTCAGCACTAGCAGCGATAATAGCTGCCCCTGACGTTAAAATTTTCAAATACTTAGCTTTATGCTTCGCTTGTTACATTTTTTTATTTTCAGTATGCTAAGCTGGCTATCAGTCTTAATGTGCCTGGAGGTGGGAAGAAGAAGGTCGTCGCTGCTGCTTCTGGAGATGGAGAGAACAGTGGAGCGGATAAACTTGAGGAAGATGAGGACGAATATGCAGGAGGACTTTGTTAGTTAATATTGCTTGAGACCAATGTCCACTTTCAGGCATAAGGAAAAAGTTTGTTGAAAAGCCTGCTGTTTGAAAAAACAGCCATCTTTTTCGTTATGTATTTTATGTTTTAGCTTTAATGCTTGATCAGAAATTGGTGAATCGTGGCACAGCCTCAAGGAGTTCTTCTATCGTCATTGGTGGGCAAAATATATTTAAAATTAAGAAGACCTTATGCCAGCAGTTCAGTGTTTGCTGTCTACAATACTCCAATGTCCTAGATCTTTTTTCTCTCCTATTAAATATCCTAACTGTAGCAACATCTTTCTGACATTAAAAGGTATCAACGTGTACAGTAATGGAAGTGGTAGCGTTACACATTATTGCTCCAGGTGAAAAAGCAAGTCGTGATTTGAAGCATTAAGGCTCTTCTTTCATCATTGGTCATGGGTTGGAGTTGAACATTCAGGTGTAGCAGGGTGTAGTTTCAGTTACTGTGTTGTGTTACATTAAAAAAGCTGCTGGAGGAAACACTATAAAGCATAGGCTCAGCATGGGCCGTCTTATCGAATACGTTCAGCAGAAACACATGTACAGTACAGACGAATAACCTGCAGCATAAATCAGTGCATTCAGTCATCATTGAAGATTTAAATGTTCTTTTTTGTGTTTCCTAACATTCACTGTATATAAAGTTGATCAATAGTAAGATATGTTTTACAAACAGATCCTGTCAAATCCTAATTATGAATAATAAAAGATGTAAAATTCAACATAAGATACAGGTACTAGGTGTTTTATAGTTACAATTTGTTTTGGTTTTTGTATTAGCAAGATCATATTTAATTTTCTTTTTTTTTTTTTTTACTATAGTACAAACCAAATCTACCAGTTTACCCTACATGCTGCAGTGATACAAAATAATTGTGCCTGGAAATTGGAACAAAGGAAAATATTAATTATTAAAATCCATCCTTCATCATTCACTTCTTTTTGATATGATCACTTTACAGTGTAATCTGTAATCTAACCCTAATTTACAATCTAATTAAACACGCAAATTTAAAAGGTATGCTTAATAACTATATGCTACAACTGCATGAAATCCCTTAATATTACCTCATGGATCTTAATGTAATGTATTTTCATGCATCTTTCATGCAAATTATGGGAAAAATCAAACTTTGAATTGAAACTTCAGGGAACAAATAGTTTAGCAAAAAAAAAATCCTTTTTTATGTTTATGTAGAAAAATAATGTATGGTGTGAGCATTTTCTTTTTTATAAGATTTGCTGTGAATTTGTTTTGTTATAATTTCCTATGCTTTGAGATCGTATGTGCATGTTCTTGTGACAAATTACGTGTAAATATTTACTCTAAAATGTGTGTATTGCATGTAAACTTACCCGTGGTTAAATGTGTAGTATCAACATTGCGTTGAAAAGAAAGTGCAAGACTTTACTGAACCTAACAAAACTGATTATAAAGCATAATCTTTTGTGATTTGTATTATATCTAAAACTAATATTAAAAAAATTCTTCTCCCAAAGGAATTCAGATCAGTGTTAAGTCCCAGCTGTTCAGGCATTTGTTTTCCACTCCCGCTCGCTCTCACACTGCTATGACCAAAATCAGCTGCTTTCAAACTGCCTTGACCAGACCCACCCACTTTATTGTCTTGACCAAAACCACCTGCTCCCACATTGGGTTTACCAATGTAACCCAGTGAGATACTGGCTTGATCAATGCTGTTAACCATTGCAACAATGGCTTGACCTATCCAAGCGGCCATCACACTGGCACAGTCAATCACAACTGCTCTTACACTGGTGGCCAAAATTCTTAGAACACTAGTATTTGTCCTAAATCTGTAGTATGTCAGTAGGACATTCCCAAACATTCATTTTGCCATTAATTGTAATAATCCAGTGTGATTTTTTTGTTTGCACAAGAAGTCTGACAGCAGCCAACACTGAGATCTGATATCATCATCTAGTCTGTCTGGAACGACATGAAGAAACAACAAACTGAGACAGACCAAATCCAGAACTGTCTCCAAGATGCTTTAAGAAACCTACCTTTCATTCCAGACAGACTGGATGATGATGATAATGGGATCAGATCTCTGACTAACATCTCCCACTCCCACACTGCCTTTTGTCCATTCACACTTGACCGATCGCAGCCTCTCCTGTTTGACAACTCTCTGACACCATCCATAAAGTCAGTTAGTTCTATTTCCCAAGACCTAAACTAATACGGAATGTAAACCATCATGACTCTGGCCAGTATAAAGCAGTTACTGGAGAATCCTTTAGCGTGAACATGCCCTGATTGATCCTTTTAGTTACACCTCAATGCCCACCATTTTTTGACTTGTGATCTTAAGTGTGAGCTACAAAAAGATAGAAAAGACATTTCAGACAGCGGGTTTCCAAAATGTGCTTTATGCTCAGGTCAGTGAAACTGCAATCCCTCCCCAAAGTACACGGAGTGTCTGAAACCGCAGAATAGTTGCTGATGCTGTGGCTGTTCTTTGCCATACATGGAAACCAAACTAAATACTGTTTTGATGAGATGTCATTCCTGACAATGGTCATCAGGTTTGCACATGGTTTTCTTCACACTTCCAACACAGATAATGAATCGGCCCATTTCTCACTTGCCTTTTTTAACCAAAGGAAGAGATTTCCATCAACTTCTCTTGATTCAAAAGTGGCTATTGTCTTTCAGTCACTGTATTTCTTATCTTGTTTTGTTGTGTGTTTACAGCTACCAGGACAGTATATTGCACAATCCAGTTCGTGTCTGTTTAAGCAGGTAGGGGGTGCTAGAACATAACAGCCCAGCTTAGTAAAGCACCTGGAAACTGCTCAAGTCCCTCAGTCCTTTGGCTTTTCAGGTGCCGAAGGTCACATTGTTGAAGACTCCACACTTGGAGGTAATTTTCTTATTCATTATTGTGTGATATCCACTGATTATGTAAACACACTCCTCTTCCTCCTCAGCAGTATGTTATTCAGCTTGAGCTGCATTTCCTCTTGCTCTCTGTAGATTCTTGTTGGGTCATTTAGTCTTCTCTCTTGTCCACTTGATCATGGTCTCCGGTGAACGGTAGAGGAAGATGAGCTTGGCGTACAGATCTTCCTCCAGCTCCAGTTCTCCAGTCTCTCGAACCAGGAAGATGTCAGTACACAATTTGAGTATGCGATCCACACAGGGCAGCTCCTCGAACATAATAGAATGAGAGATCCCGCTGAAGAATTCACGCACAAACTTGCCTATGACCAGCACCACAGAGGCATACAGACCCATGATGCTGTGCGAGAGAAGATTAACAACACTTTTAAATGCCTTGCTGCTAAATTCTGATGTGTGTGTGTAGGAAAGTGCTTAAAAATGTAAGACAACTTAGACAAGACGTTTGAGTAATCTTACCCGTAGCCAGCGAGAAAGCCCAAGCTAGGAGGACTAACTTTATCATTGAAAACGTACAGCTGCAGTCCAGCCTCCCCCTTCGTCTCTGCCTTCGCTCTAGATCTGATGTTGATCTTCTCTGCAGACGGCTGGTCTACGATCCACCACTCCTGAATCTCACCGCTGCTGTTATTGGTGCGCTCCAGGTCCAAAAGGATGTCTTTATAATCACCATCTACATTAAAGAATAGTTGGTAATGTATCTGCCTACCACTCACTAGAACTTCCATTTTCAGTACATTACTTTGTACTAGGGATGCACTGATATTGATACCAGTAGCTCATGTACTCATACAAGTAAAAGCGCCAAAAAAAGATACCTCATGTGTCGTAATGTACAGTATTTGGCTGACAGAACTGATACCGACACAAATGACAGGCACAATGTCAGCTTCAGCAGTGTTAAATTATTCATTCATTCATTCATCCATTATCTAGCGTTTATCCTGTTCAGGGTCATGGGGGCGCTGGAGTCTATCCCAGATAACTTAGTGTGTGAGGTGGGGTACATCCTGTACAATCAGCAGTTAATCACAGCACTATAACCTAGAGACAGACAACCATTCACACACACACATTCACTCCTATGGATAATTTAAAGTAGTAAAGGTAACATTTTTTTATTATTAAATTTAATGAATTTTAATGAAATTGAATAAATATTTAAATTTAATAAAATTAATTATTAAAACACAGTGTCTTTCTTACATATATTGAAAAAAAAACAACCAAGCAGGAAAAAAAAACCCTTTTTAACAATTGCTCTTTTTCAACAGGTATATATTTGGTGCAGTTCGTTCTAATCTAACGAACCGGAATTGAAATATTCATTCATGGAGTCTTTAAAGCACTCTTGTAGGTCGCTCTGGATAAGGGCGTGTGCTAAATACTGTAATGTAAATGTAATGCTTTACCTTTATAAAGCTGTTCAATAGGTTTTGCATTTGAGTCACTGGGTGCCCGAATGAAACATGGGAAGACCTGTTTTATAACTCTGTAAACAACATAAAATAGAATAAAGTCTCATTTCTTTGTTCCTCGGTGGAATTCCAAATGAAATACTGCACAGAGGTTTTACTCACACAGCTTTGTTCCTTGTTCCATTCAGCAACTCGATTAACTCTTGTCTCGTGTTTATATTCAAATATGTAACATGTTTGTCCATGGCAATTTCAGCCTTAGCCCCAAGACTAAGATTCCTAAAACAACAACACAGAATGAGCATCAGTATTAGTATCTTTTTCTTTCTCACACTATGTTTACATCTACTGTAGTTTCCTGATGTGTTCGTTACCTCTGTACAGTCCAGGACATGGTGACAGGAAACTGGTCCTCTTTACTAAGTACATCGATGAGGTTCTTTCTGCTTGGTGGACTGATGGTCCACAGAGAGTTGGAACTTCCTGCTAACTCGGCTACGGTCACGTCCTCTACGGTATACGCCTCTAAAAACTGCATTGCACTCTGAAAACATGACCGAAGGTGAAGACTAACATGCTGCATGCTGCTGAATGCGTTGTTGTGTACGTTACAGTATGTGCTGAAAAACTTACTGGGATGTAGTTGTAGGAGTTCATAAAATCTAGAAACTCTGCCTCGGTAATGTCCTTCAGTTGATTTTGTTGTGCACTCATTGTGAAGATTGGCTGCAACACGCACGCACGCGCACGCACACACAAACACACACGTTTTGCTATCTTAATGAGGACATTCCATAGGCATAATGGTTTTTAAAGTGTACAAACTGTACATTCTATACGTCTACTCCTAAACCTACACACACACACACCCCATCCTACCCCTACTCCTAAACCTACACATCACACGCACACCCCTACCCTACCCCTACTCCTAAATCTACTCATCACACACACACACCTACCGCTACTCCTAAACCTACACACCACACACACACCTACCCTACCCCTACTCCTAAACCTACTCATCACACACACACACACACACACACACACACACACACACACACACACACACACACAC
>JAOUQX010000036.1:6596103-6613372 GCA_028566295.1 Liobagrus marginatus
CTAAATGTATATTAGAACGTACATTATTGTTATATTATTACTTATACTATTAAGTATTACTCTTAATGTGTTGGAACTTCAGATTGTTTTCGCGGTCTAAATGTATATTAGAACGTACATTATTGTTATATTATTACTTATACTATTAAGTATTACTCTTAATGTGTTGGAACGAAATCTCTACATACAAAGTCTCATTGTTATGACTTTTATCAGGAAATCCTTTCATTTAAGTGTAGCTAAGTCAACAGCGCCATCTCTTGGCTATTGAGCAAACTGAACTCTACAATAATTATATGCGTACAATTAAAAAAACCCTTAAAAAAATTATATTGCTTATAAATATGAACAAATATTAGAGAAATAATATAAAATATTTTCTATTGTCCTACACATAATTTTGGGGAACCAGATGTCTATAAGGGACTTTTTTGGCCACAAGGCAGAAGATGTAATGTGCCAAGCCATTGAGTATTCAACCGATTCACATAATACACACAGTTAGAGATGTCAATCACCATGTTGATAGAAGTTATTTTCTAAGTGTTTTTAATAATTGTTTAGGTTGCATTTATACGTTGAACGTCTACACTGCCTACAGAAATTTACTAGTTTAATAAAACAAGGAAACAAGTTGTAAAAACGAATTCTCCATGCTATAGTTCATAACTCAGCGTTGCTTGATCATGTTTCCCAAACTGAAGCAACCAGGTTAAAAAATTTTAAAACATTACTTGAATACAAAGACTATATTTTTTGCATTTAGCTAGCCATCAGTAATACAAGTTGATGATGAGATGGTGACTAGTTATACATTTCAAAAGCATGCTTGCTTTTTATAGATGGATTTTTTTTTATCCTTCCTAGATCCTAAACCTTTTGATCCTAAATCCTAGCACCAACCCTGCTCCACACAGAGCATAGGTTGAAATTGAACCCCTAAGCAGCCATATAGGTGCGAGGTAAAAGAATTGCCATTGACTATTAGAACATTAATAAACGTCAAGTGAAAAAGAAAGCTTTAATTTCAAAGAAACAAGGTGCTTTTTGTCTTCCTTAACATATGCCTGAATTCATTCTCAAAGTCGAAACAGATTAACGCAAAAAGACTTGAATTTCTTTAAAGAGAAATTTTTATTTACAATATCCGGACAATCACGGTCAAATGTGATGTCTTTCAAAAGAAATACTCTTTATACACTGACCAATTCACAATGATTGGAAATTTAAAAAAATGCTGTAATGTACACGGTCAATTTCATTCATAGGGATTTATACCCCATGTATGGCCCAACAAGAACTGGTCAGGATGTGAACAAACAACATGGCTTTTAAAAAGTACAGAGATAACTCTTAAAATTAGTTTAATTTACACACAATTCCACCAGCCCTGCTTTGCACCTGCACAAACATACACATATACCAAAAGGCAAAGAATGGGTGATAAAAATATAAAAAGAAAACAGGTGAAACAAAAAGTACAAATAGATGGAAGAGAAAGTACAAAAAGACAAATGTATGAGATATTTGATGGCCTACAATCATGGCACACACAGGGGAAACACTATGCAATAGAGAGAAACTAAGTACCATACAAGGCTTTAGCCATTAATAATATCCATAAAAATGAAAAAGCAACAAACTATGAACAAGTAAGAGACAAAATAAAAAAACAATTTTGCTTAACAAAGTGGGTTAAAAGTTGAGATGACAAAAACAACAACAAATAAACCAACAACTTGTCAGAAGTGCAGCGTAAGGTAGCGCTTAGTGGCTGGCTGGCCATGGTGGGGATTAGTAAATGAATTCTCCGGGAACCTCTTGTAGGCCTTGGAAGGGCTCTTCGAATTTGAAGCGCTTTGAGATGGCCTTCTGCTCTGGGGTCAGGCTCTCCTTGTCTGAGGACTGCCTGCACTGGCCCAGAGTGTAGGCTGCCATGACGATGAGCTCCTCAGTCAGTCTGCTTTCCTCCTCAACATCCTCGTCACTGTGCTGAGTGGAGACAGCTGTGTTGACTGGCTCAGGGATGGAGGAGGTCGTGTTCTGCCCCGCCTCCACTGAAGAGTCTGTCTCTTGTGTCTGTAGCCACTGGTGTTTTAGACACTCCTCTGCGGTGGCGCGTTCCCTGTTCAAACAGGACGGATTATGTTTTTAATACATGCTCAAATGTGTGACAAGGACCAGTCATACAAAACTAGACAAACAATTTAACAGTACAAAGACAAATAATAATTAAAGCCAGTAGGCATAGGAAACAGGACAAGCTAAAGGTATTTTGTAGTTGTGGACAGGTTTCATTAGAATGAAAATAAAGTAAACGCAACCTTTTGCTCTTCATGTAACACCAAGATAATTGGGGTAACTAGCAAAGTTTCATAATCACCAGATATTTTCTGGAGATTTGCAGCCACACCCAACGTGTGACAACAACATTTACCGGTACTTTCAGCCTAAGCCCTCTCTGATACGCATCCATTGAACACAGCTTTTATAAAAAAAAAGTAATTACATGCCTTCATCAGGAGTTTGAAGGACAAAATCTATGTTTGCAATTTCACCAATTCAATAGTATTCCACCATAAAAACATTAATTTGCATTACACATTTAGAAAAAAATCTGCAGCAAATTATTTTGGTGAAAATAGCAAAGAAACTGTTATGCTAACATTTACATGCGTGATGAAATAAAGATAAAACCCAGAAATCAGAACAGAGTCACCAGAATTCATATAAGTAGAAAGATCAGGATAAGGATATTTCAATTTTAGTTTTTGTTAGGACATGTTCAGCTGTGGGCTGTGCTAGCTAATGAATGATGTAATGTTAAGGCACCTCGGACACTTAGATGCTAAAGCGCTCTAATTTCACTTAAACAGCCATGCTTATAGTAAATATTCGGAGAAGCGTCATTATGCATACTCTGGCTCCTTGATGAGTAAACAGTTGATGAAGTGGATGGCCGCTTTGTCCAGCCGCTCCAGCTCCTCTTCTGTGTAACTGACGTTAATCTGGGAAATGTTGAGAAAGGTCTCTTGCTTGTCAGCTCCCAAGAATGGAGACATACCAGTCAGCATCACGTAGGCAAGGACCCCGATACTCCTACCAGAAAAAAACATGGATGAGAATTAAATCTGCATGACATTATATGATAACAGCTTTCATGAGGCTGAACCCACAGGGCTGCTTATGAGTCCTGGCCACAATCATTCCTCTCATGCTGAGAAGGTCAGCAGCATGCCATGTTGTACTTTACGTCGTGCATTAAATAGCCTTATTGGCATCATTTAAGCATCATTAGTGAATTAAATAAAGTAAAGTAAAGTTGAGTTTATTGGTCACATGCACATCATACAGTACAACATACAGTGAAATTCTTTGATTCCGCATATCCCAGCATACAAATATCAAAGTACATCCAAGACCTTTATAGAAAAACTACTCACCACATATCAGTGGCTGTGCTAATAGGCTCATAATTAAGAACCTCTGGGGCTATAGAGAAAAAAAAAGGAAAACAAATTAAGAGTTTAAAAAACTAGTGAAAAAATGATATCTGGTGAATATCCCAAATGATGTGTTAAGTCAGGTCAACTTACCAACATACTCGGGTGTCCCCATGATCTCTCGGAGTTCCTGATTATTGCTCACCATCCTTGAGAGGCCAAAGTCTACAATTTTGATGTCCCCGAGCGGATCGTCACTGGTCAGGAGAATGTTCTGTGGCTGTAAGTGTTAAAAAAAACAAAAAAAACAATAACGCTTGTGAATTGAAAAGTGAATGCGTGTGCTGAACCTTTTGCACCTAACTTGCTTTTAAGGCTGTTTCGCAGTTGCCTTCGGTTTAAAATTGCATTCCTGACCCTCGACCATGCAGGCTACAGCGGCTGAGTGCAATGTTGACACGTTAGGGTTTAGAGCAGGACTGGGCAAGTCCGGTCCACGAGGCCCTCTGTCCTGCACAGTTTTAGCTTCAACCCTAATTAAACCCACTTAAACTAGTTAGATCACATGGTTTTCAGTTAGATCGTCTTCACGATCACTAGAAAGCTAAAGGCAGGTGGGTTTGATTAGGGTTGGAGCTAAACTCTGCAGGACAGTGGCCCTCCAGTTGCCCACCCCTTCGTTAGTTTATGAAAAATGCGATTGAAATAGTTTTTGACGTATTGGTGCCATTAAAAGAGGACATTTTAATCACACCTTAATAGGTTTGGATAGGCTAGTTAGGTATGAAATGAGACGAATAGTAAACTTGAATGGTCTTATGTCTAAACATGTAGCAGCTCCAGTTGAATTCTGATTCATGAATGTTTGACATTTAAAAGGACATTTGGTGCGGACAACTGTAACGAACGTAGGACGCTGAACTGGTTTATAAGCTGCTCAAGAGCCTCTGTTTATGGACATGACTTGTAATCACACTCTCCAGTGTTTATAATGATTTATAAACACACTCTCTGCGGTCTCCGAAATGAGCATTGACTCTTTCGAGTCTGGTTCCTCTCCCATTCCATCTAAGGGAGTTTTTCTTGCCACAGTCACCCCAGGCTTGCTCATTAGGGATAAATAAAATGACACGTATATTTTAAGTTTAAGGATCATATTTAATGGCTAACAGTTTTTATCCGTTAGATCTGTAAACCTGCTTTGAGACAATGTCGTTGTTAAAAGCGCTATACTATAATAATTTAATTCAGTTTATTCTCAATTTTCTTAAGACTTACTCAATATTGATATTTCCATTAAGTGTAAATACAGATTAAAATTGATCTATATAGTCTGTAAACAACATAAAATGAACTGCTCTTTTGACAACAAAAACCATTGACAATGAATGACCACAAGGTGGACTCTAGCATCACGTATGCCCCGGTGAGCTCTCAAAAGCCTTTTTAGAAAGCACTGAAGCTTTCGACCACCATGTCAAAGAAGGCTATTTTTGTTTCACTTATCGACAGGATGGACCAGTACCTTCAGATCCAGATGAACAACGTTGCTCTTATGAAGAAAAGCTATGCCTTCCAAGATTTGCCTCATGAGCCGCTTCACGTCTTCCTCCTTAAATGCTTCGTCCCTCTCTGCCACACACCGGTTAAATATCTCTCCGCCAGCAGCACTACAGACGCAAACAGAATACATAGGACTTGTTATATTCTCAACTTAAAAGATTCAGTTCTACAGATTGTCCTGACTTGTACAACATGCATAGCATGTTGCCGGTCTTGTGTGTTCATACCTTCTCTTTATGTGCTCCTTTGCATGTCGCGTTCCAGACAAAAAGATACAGAGATGCATTTATTGCCTGTGGACAACCTGGTAGAACCCCCCTCCCCAAGGTATGCGGGCTGCTGCGTGATAACCTTTTAACACGGTCTTTTCAAATGAATTATTACTGTAGAAAATGGAAAGCATTACACGGATCCACGCTAGGTCAGATGTCGTTAAGTCTACTGCCCTAAATTAACCTCGGTGTAAATCACCACAAGGGCATGACTGTGCTGTAATGACAGGAATAGACAAGCAGAGTCACAAGCATGTGCACGCGCGCACACACGGTCTGGAGAGAGACTACAGACACATGACTGTGCTGTGTATGAACACTGCTATTTTTTTAATTATTTTTTTTTAAAGAATTGAACATTTTTTTTTGTTTTACTAATGTAAACTTGTGTCCGATTGGAAAAAGTCCAACAAAATGCGAACAGTTAGTTTTTAGTTTAGGCCGCAGTAGTCTAGCATTACCGAGTATAAGGAAAGCTAAAACCTTATACCACCCAGACAATCACATGGTTTTCTAAGATTCTTAGAGCAGAACGTATATTAAATCCAAATATTTGCAGTCTGTAATCCTATCCTACACTTTTCATATAAAACACTCCCATCAACAGAGGAATGCTTCTGCAGAAAACTGATGATAAAAAAAAAATTTTAAAGATACAAATTTTAAACTTGATTCCCCACGTACACTTTAACAGGCATTTAGTTTTGTGACAGATTTGCAATATCTTCCGATTATGTATTTAATTTGTATGTACAGGGAAGCAGGACCTCCTGCCCGAAGCTCTATTAAATGGATCTATTTTTTAAAGCAGCTAATCTTTTCAACGCGGTCTCTCACGGCAATGTACCCCTGCATAATACAGGCATACCTATTAATCTCTTCTCTCTCTCTGGATCTGCTATTCTGCAGTCAGACTACCGGTACATGGATTCTTATGACAATGTTCAACATTTTAATTTACTGTATAATGAGGAGATTAATAATAATAATCTCTTTTCATTCTCTCTAGTAGTATGGATGTTCTTACTGCCTTCTTCCTCAGAACCTGATCCATTCATCCTTATGAGTTTGTTTGTGGCGCCTGTGCACCTGTCTCATACTACGGATGTGGATGGTCCCATACGGAGACTTAACATCAGAACTGTTCAAAAACAGTTTATGTCCAAGACTCATCCTTGCTTGAGTAAAGTATCACACCTGCACAATGTAAACACAGTAGAACTACTGCTGTAATCACACAAGTTCACGATTAATCTCATTCTGTACACTCCAACCCTAACCCTCAGTAATAGTTTATAATCTCAATATAAAATCTCAAAGCATTTCACTGTATGTTGTACCACGTATAATGTACATGTGACCAATAAACTTTGAAACTTGAAACAATAACCCCAGTCCCAGAAGAGGATATGTTCCTTATCTTTTTCTAACTCGAGTTGTTCTCATTTCACGTCAGTTCCTCATTTTGTGTCAGATGAATAACCCACAGTCGCATCTGACTTCCACTTTAACAATATAATCTACATTCTTGTTTGTGTAAATCTGTTTTGGGGTCAAAAGGATTGTACACATACAATTCAATGTAAATGACCAGATGACATGCTTATTTTGATATTAGGTGAGTAAATGATTCATTTCATTTACATTTCTGGGATTTGACAGACGCTCTTATCCAGAGCGACTTACATTTTATGAGATCCATCTAAGCTGTTGGGGGTAAAGAGCCTTGCTCAGAGGCCCTGTGGTGGCAACCAGGTGGTGCTGGGATTGAAACTCATGATCTTCCGATGAGTAATCCACTACCTCAAATACTACCACTTCCCATATTTCAATATGTCCACATAAACCACCAACTATGTGGTTGTAAGGTAGCAGACTGCTCATGAATATATGCCATATATTTATACAGAGCAATATATTCTATAAGCGTCTGCCTGCCTGTCTGCCTGTGCCTTCCCCCATTTTTCCCCCAAACGAAATACATAGAGAATTCTATATACAGTATGCTACAGATCACATTAACCACTTTATTATTCATCTTTACATTATCAGTAGATATGGCTAGGAAGTTTACTGCTGTGTATAAAATAACAATCCAAAGCATATAAAATATAATAAAAATCAGCCTTTAGTCAGCATTAGTCAATGTTGCCTTAGCTTTCAATAGAGTAAAATTCAGTGTTTAACCAACAGCTAGAACAGCACATCCCTAACACTTATAAAACTGACTCATAGGGAAAAGCAACTAGCGCTCAATCAGCTGGAGATTGTGATGGATTTCAGAGCTTGCCACTCCTTATGGTTGTTCTGAAGATTTTAAAAATGCGATCGCGCCGCTGTGAGGTTTCAGTGATTACAGCCCAGAAATGCCAAGCAGGGCTGTTGGACTTTAAACGCCAGACTAAAGGAGAAGGAAAATCTATTAAAAACTGGCCAAATCATAAGTAGCTTTTTAACCCACGCTTTTGGCTGGGTTAGGGCACCTCAAGGCAACACGCCATTCATGAAGCATGGAGTTACTGTAGCTTTCACAGGCACCGATCCGGCAATAATCCATTCATAGCTCTTTAAATACGAGAACACTTCTCGTACTATAAGTGTCCAGCAGATTACAAAAGCGGAGTTGTAGCAGCAGCTCTATTTCCAGATCATGCCGCTTACTGTCAAAGGGGTACAGCATGCTTTAAGCGCATCGGAGTAATTAATTGCAATTAGGCCTACATCAAAGGATTCATTGATGCTGGCCACAGAAATAGCAGCAACGTTTTACAATCTGTAACCCACTTGGAAAATGCGGAGCAGATGACAAGAGTTGGTTTTCCCAATACACAAATAGTTTAGTGGTGGACTTTAAGAATAAAGATTCAGAACTGACCACTTCAGTAAATATCCTCAAAGACAAACGGAGGCTTTAATTAAGATTGAGCTTGTGCAGCAGTTGCAGATGCTCAAAGTGTTTCCTGAATACCTGGAGCTTGGATACATGGCTCTATGGTATGCAATGCATACAACAAAGAAAAAAAACAAAAAAGAAAAAAAGGAATGAGGAGGTGGGTTGAAGCGACACGAGAGTTATGCAGAGTTACAGCTTAGACAGAGAAGCTCAGCAGGGCCGTGGGGAAAAAAATAGCACACATACTTTAGTGTTTTAGGCTTCTTCTACAATTATTTTATCCACAGCCCTTGTGGATCTGTAAAATCAGTAATTGTTCATCTTTTTTAAATAACTTAGCTCACCATGCTTTTTCCACCCTCTCCTGAACTTGCTATGTTACAAACTTGAGTTACGGTGGTACAAAGAAACCACTGAGCCCTCAATCATGAAGCGCAGCTCAAATATACTGAAGACTCCTTCACAAATGGTGTTTCCCCACCGAAAACATTACACAAATCGATGACACTAGATTTATTATTTACGGTAACATCATACCACACAAATTTCGTGTTAGGTGCAACTACAGAATCAATAGTGTACTCAAAAAAAAAAAAAATTTTGGTAATAAATCCTTGCTGCTTACACTACTGCCAAAGCCGCAGTTACAGAAAATGTTTCAACATTTTCGGACCAATCAGTATCATGAAATCAATGAAATAATAACCAAGGATAATGGTTGCTGTGTCCAGTAAGATACTGTATTCGGCTAATCTCATAGCAACCAATATAAACACTACAGCGCACCACCGCGAGACAAGTGCAGCTGCTAAATCCTACAGATACTGGGCGCGAATCATGTTTGGGTATTCCCCATCGGCGAAACTCCTTTACTATACGCCCACCGCATTTTTCTAGGCAAGGCCTTCAGGCTCACATATCACCTGTGGGCTGCTGCAGCAGCTGCTTGACTTTTTCACTTTGAAGGAAGAAACAGCTGAAAGAAGATGCGCAGACACAGCAAATGCATGTTTAATACTGTTCTTCAGTCACCATGTTGCGCGAATGGCTTTAGATTTCCATTGTGTGAATGCTACAGTATTAAGTGGAACGCAGAAACAGTAGTAGCTGAAAGATGCCTGCATAGTCATGCTGCTGCTCATTTTGCTTAATACAGCAGGATTCGACATACAACTACTATACAAGCTTAAACTACCATATGACAAACATCTTCATTTCAGTTCTTTTTTTAATGAAAACAGATCAGCGGGATCATTGTTTAAATCAGGTCTCCACTTTGTGTTAGAATAGTCTTTGGGGACAGTGCATAAGCAATTCGTTTTATGTGTTATACTTTATAAAGCTAAATTTATGTTAAAATGTTCGATTACTTAAATGCTTCTGCACATGCAAGACATCAACCATTACACATGGGAGCTGTAGCATACACAAAGCAACAGCCCGCTACGGTCCAGGCCCACACGTGCCACTGCATAACACAGCTGGAGCTCAAAGTGCAATGAGGGCACGTTACTAAGCCGAGGCTGATGAAGTCCCCTTAAAAAAAACACCATTAACCATGAATAGGCTTCTATCATTGTGGAATGACCCCAACCAAAGCCAAAGTCCCCTTCCCTCCCGCAGATTGCCCTAGTGCCCCAAAATAGCCCAAAAACCTGGGGGGGAATGGGATGAATAAAAAGAGTCTAACAACTACATTTTTATTAGGTTTGCTCTCATTTAACAGGATGTGCTTTCACAAAAGCACAATGCACTATGACCCATTTCCTGCACCCCCCCCCCAGAGTAAATTTACACTGTTCAGGTGACTTTGATGTAATATACAGTATATATATAGAGAGAGAGTAATTAATAGAAATAAAATAGCAAATAAAATATAAAATAAAGTTCAATTCAGTAAGCAGCCCTCATCGCCAGTTGCTGCTGGGACATGGGTGCGAGTGTGACCACATGATGGACTTGAACTAAAAAGGAACTGACTGCATGCCATTTGCTGGTGGGAGAAAGGAAATGAGACTGACCCTGCATTGAGCGGGAGAGAGAGAGAGAGGTGTTGAAAGAGGAGAAGTCATGCTGCTGTATGACTGTTCTACATCTGTTCAGAGTCTTCGGCAAGCCTCGAACGTTTCCTTCAGGGAAAGTGAATGAATAAAACAGTGTGTGTTATTCTGGTTCCTGTTAGCAAATGTAATCTTTGGTTTTTTTTATTTTTTTTTTTATAAAAGAATCCCTTTTTGGCCAGTGTAGACAAGTGACAAAGTCTCTCAGATCCAGACATCAAAATGAAGAAGCAGCTAAATGGTGCCGATCTGGTCTACATTGATTTATATTTGGAATGCCTGAAACAATAAGTTTCCGTTTTTTCATTACAAAAAGCCAGGCTTGTGGCACGCACACCACCACTTGACTATTTTCTCTGGGTAAAATTATTCGCCTCTTTTTGTTTCATTTCAACTATTTCATCCAACACCATTTTATCTAAGAACTTTATTTTCTGAAGACATTTCTATTAATGTAATCTAAAAAAAAAATCTAAAAACTGACAGCCAAAATATACTTTGTATTCCTAACAAACAATGTAAAGTATGTAGTTGATAATAACTTAAACAATTTGTTTTTTCATATTTTTTAATCATGTTTACTTGCTATTTTGAAGAAGTTATCAATGCAAACTCAAAGAACAGCATATAACAGTATATTCCTAATCCCACCAACTAATGTTTAACCTGCACGCTTTATTTCACTCACTGCTGCATATTCATGTCGTCTCATCATTGCAGAGAATACGCATCATGATTGAAATACTGTACATTAGCTTTAGAACAGACTATGCACTGCAGATTCAAATAATTGCACTAACACTCTTTTTCTTGCCGTTTTGTCTGTGCGTGTGTGTGTGTGTGTGCGTGCATATACAAGGAGCCAATGCAATCACTGGGAAACAGGTCACCCAGCATCAAGGAAGCTGTAGGGCAAACACACGCCGGCACAATCATAATCAACTTTACACACTCTGCAGTCTGCCTGTTCCCACAAGGCCACTTATAACAGCAAATAGAAAACAAGACAGCTTTTGTTAATATGATGAACATTTGATTGTTATTATTTGTTTATAAGCCATATTTTGGTTTTAGTTACATGCTGATCATATTTTATTGTTCATGATTAATTAGCATAATGTTCTTAAAAGTTAGATGACGAACAACAATACTGGGTGATGTGAAAATATATTCTTAGTGATGTTATGGCACACATTCTATAGAAAATCATCATCACTTGCTCACTGTAAAAACGTACCAATAACTATTTAACATTTTTTGTTCTTTAATTTGTGAAATAGTTAAAGAAAAAAATATTTGAATCCATAATATCCGTTGTTAAAACTTAGTTATCTCAGCATTCTGTTATACATGCATTGTGAGGATGTCTTCAAGTACAGTACCTCCATTTCTACTTATGTATCTTTAGCATTTGGCAAATGAGAAACATTGAGTCATCTTTTGCCTTTGTATGTATGTATTTAATTAAAACCTAATCACCACTGATAAAGGAATACTGTAATAAAAAAAAAAATCATCTATATTCGTATATACTCACAACTCTAAAACAAGCACCATCTCACTGGACATCTCGTAGATTTCATGCAGGTTGACCACTCGGTGACAGGATGATGCCAGCTCCAGCACAGCAATCTCGTGAACGATCTCTGCTCTGCAGTCCTGGCCTTTTCTCCTCTTCCTCATAAACTTGGCAGCATATTCTCTACCGGTGCTCTTCGCAACACATTTCTTCACCACTGCAAACTTCCCCCTAAGAGTGAGGAGATAAAGTGCATTGCAGTCAGGTCAGATCTCACTGCACAAGGAAAGGACAGAAACTCTGAAAAACGAAAACGGGCACAAACTGGAGACAAAAAAAAAAATGAAATGGATGGTCCAAAATGGTACAATTTGAATGCAATGATTTCTACTTCTCATGCATTTAACCTACCAAAATACCCCAAGTCCTGCTGGTAAGGACAGTTTGTTCGCAGCACATTAGCTACCCTAGGCTGCACATGGACCTTTACTTTATAGAGTATTATTCCATGGTAGTAAAAGAAGAGCTGGTTAAAATGTATTAGGTAGGGGTGCCCAATTGCATAACGATGGCACACTTGTTATCCTCAAGGCTGAGCGTGCCGTTGTCCTGCATGCATTTTTAGATTAAAATCATTAGCTGCCCAAGTCCTCCCTTTTTCCCCTGTATAATCAAGTGCCCACTTTGTGGTGGGTGACCCACTTTTGGACAGGACATAGACAGTGGTTGTTGCCTGGGGAAACCCTTTATACTTTGAAATGACATCCCCTTGCTTAGATCCATTTAGCCCTTAGCATGCAACATAATTTGTTTCATGGTTATTCCAGCCATAATTAGGTCAGTCTCGATTCCAGAAAAAGAAGTCATTTCTATGCTAAAAAAAAAAACTGACTTGACACAATAAGCTATTCATGATATAGTCAATTAAAAATGTCTGTGTGAGAAACTGACCTTTCCACTGCTATATGGTTGATTTAACCTTGCGATAAGGCTTGGTGTTAAGCTAACAAAAATAATTCCTTTGAACTGAAAGGTGACCTTGAGAGAAAGCAGTCACCAGACAAATCTCTAACTAAACATGCAGAGATTTACAGCGCTGTAAGGCAGATTCAAATGCATGCTCAACACTGGTTGACATGCAAGCAACGGATGATGTTTGCATGAGAGATCTCGTTCGGCAGGGTGCATTTCTGAGTTTCCTACTCGCAGTGGGATACTGTGCGAACTTCATAGTTCAGTCTTGTCTCTTAGAGGAATCAGATACTGGCAAATGTGTCTTCTGTATGCATTTGAATAACAGAATGCATGCTGCGAGAACAACAGAGCTTGTATCTAGATGTTGGACAGGATATCTACTGTTCCTGTCTATTCATTTGCAGAATTATGAATGGCAGTTATCCTCATTTGCTAAAATGGGACGATAGATGTAGAAAGTGTCTACTTTTTTGTTGATGAATGTTATTTCCACCAAATTTTTTTAAAAAGTAAGTCACAGCCTCATACTTTTACTAATTATAGCTACACATCTGTGCGTGTACATGGCAAGTTTGCAATTGATTTTGGGCAGTCATCTAAGCAGAACAATCTTCTTTTTCAGTCTTAAAATCGTACATTTAGGCTAAATGGCTTCTTTTATACAGCACAAATTGTAATGAAGCTAGCAAATCAAGAAAGGCGAATGTTAGATGGGTAAAAAAAGAGTAGGCAGGCTTTAAAATAGCAGTATATCGTAGAGCAGGGGTCACCAACATGGTACCCGCGAGCACCAGGTCGCCCACAAGGACCACATGAGTAGCCCACCATAGCACCACTTACCAGTGAGCTGCATCTACAGTATATTTTGCGATGCTATTCTTTTTTAAATCAGGCTTGCATTAATGCAAATTTCAAAATATAATTACTTATAAAGATTTATTTAAATAAAGTGTTGAATATTGCTATTTATCCGTTTACTACCTTGTTCAATCATTGCTGATAGTTATTATAGTGAGAAATCATTAACATGATCAGTGTCTTCACATATATGAAGAACATTAATTATAAATAACAAAATTAAAGGTAAATTGAGCAAATTTGTTATTTCAGAAGTGAATAAAAAGCTGGTAGCTCTTTGCATTAATCGCTACCCAAGAAGTAACTCACCGTTTCAAAAAGGTTGGAGACCGCTGCCGTAGACTGTAAAGGTGCACATTTAAAAGATAGATGGAAGCCGTTTGTGATTGGTAGTCATTTAAATATGCCCAATGTGCCATGGTGAGAAAAAGGATTACAGTAGAAGAACAAACAAACCTGAAATGTTTAGGAATAGAATTGGTTTACTACATTGTTGCATGTGGCCATATCATCTATTCAATTTTATTGATAATATACCCCAATTTTAAAAATTAGATCATTGTTTACCTGTTGAGGTTCCTCAGTATGCTAACCATTAACGTTCACTATAATATAGTAGATCATGGTATGGTTATTGCGTTTCTGGTAGTAGGTCATCCCTTGAACTCTCCTTCTTCCAGCCAGAAATGGCTGGTGACAGCACTCATGTGAGAACCACGGACTTGAGAGTGGGCTTTAGGGCTCACAGGAAACATCCCCCCCCCCTTCTCAGCCGCATTCTGTCTGCCTCACTTACAGATTTACTACATTCAGCTGCCACTACCTTCCTTTTTTAAACTAAGGAAGGTGGACGGAAGGGGAATAAATGTCGGAAATATATGTGGTAAATTATTGCACGGTGCACTTTTGTAGCGTATTATCAGAAATATTTGTAATATTGCTTTGCAAAAAAGTCCCCATCATTCCTCTTTCTAATAATTAAAAAATGTATGATTTCTCATTTCTATTCTAAGGGTTTAAACTATGGTTCCAACCATCTGTAGATGCATGATAAACTATAATCCATTATATAAGATTCCAAAAAAAACAACAACTATCACTTATTTATTACACCAAATTAAATCAATTCTCATAAGTAATATTGTGCAGTAACAAATCAGCTTTACCATTTGACCAGGTACAAAGATGATACCTAGAAATAACTTATAATTATGATGTAGGACTACTGTGATGCAAGTTCTCAAGGATAACAAGTTGCCACTGCTGTGCCCTTGAGCAAAGGGTTTATCCTTAAACAGCTCAGTTGTATAAATAAAGTGTCTGGATAAGGGCAGCTACAAAATATTAAATGGTAGTGATTTGAACAGTGTGCAGAACTCGCTATGCTGTGCTTAACCCCACTTTTAACACCCATGGTAATACATGCGCAATTTTAAAACTTTAAGTGTACCCTTTAAGTAACCCTAACCCTCCCCCCCCCCTCAATGTAAGCAGATCAGCACTAATCATGCTGATTGAGGCTAACTGACTCAGGAGCTCAATCACCTTTTCCATTTAGTTGAGGATCCTTGACTCCACATGCAGTTCAAGTGTGCATTCACTCTTATAGTAGTTTGCTAATCTGGCCCCTGCTGCTACAAAGACTTAAAAAAGGAATGTAACATAGGAGCATCTCCAATCCCCTTACATAAAACAGCCAGTTCAAAAATTCACAGATGATCATGCAAAGGCATGGCCACATGGCTACACACACTTTCCTGCTCAACCAGGAGAAAATTGCCTTTGAGGTGAAAGTTTTCATATGCGTTTGCTAACTTAGCCTATGCTTAGTCTATTTAGTACAGAAAATAATTTGAGTAATTACAAAATGTTTCTAAGGACAAAGGCCCAAACAAGTAGCTTTTGTGTTTAGACTATTCTTTATTTATAGATTACACCCATTTTCTCAGCCAATTTCCCACCAAATTACACCCACCAGCCAGTTCTCTACCATTACAGGCCTACTACAAGGCTGCTCTGCATTACATTAATAATTATGATGGTGTGTATTGAACTAACCTGTTACCTCACAACTCATAGCCACATCGTTGGCCAACAAGACTTTTTGCAGGACACAAACAGGGTGTTTGCCTTTCTCTGTATTAATTTACTGAACAAGCTAACTCACCATACATTAAGAGTAAACACTAGCTACAACATTTATATCTTAGTCAACTAACTTAATCAGGGTTAGGCTACAGATTTCAGCTAAAAATGCAGCTGTGTGGACTTGCTGACAAATCTCTTATTTGACTGCCCCTTGTTTGGCTAGATTATCCTAGAAGAGTGAAAGTTTTAAATAGCTTGGAAGCCAGTCTGCGATTTTGCGCCTACGGAGTTATTAAAAAGGTTCATAACATTTTTTCTGGAGAAGTGTCAGCACATTTTGGAAGCCAGTGGCCCAACACTAAACATATAATTTTACTGAAAAATATGATTTTCATGTGTGCAGCTGCGAGGTTGACAGAAGGGCCACAGACCTATATTCTTTACCAAGTTACAGTACTATAATTTTTTTCCATTTGATATGTTTTTGTTGGTGGGCTCAACCACTGCCTTTTACCACAGCATTAAACATTAAACAGTGGAACTTTTCAATAACCAAGATCGCTACGTTCACTAAATGTTAAGACAATACGTTTTCATACAGTATGGTATGTGGCATGTTTCAGCTGTGTATTTAATAAAGTGTGGCAGGCATTAGCATGCATTAAGGAGAAAGGACTGGATTTTGTTATTGTTGCAGCGAAAGTTTTAAAACGTATGCTGAAATTTAAAATATTTAGTGCTTTATTTGTGTAAAATTACTTGAATTGGCAAAAATGCAAGCATGTGACTTATTTTAAACTACTACCAGTAAAGGCATAGAATAAGTTATTTTCTATGAAAGCTGTACTCCGGTGTGATGCACAAGATTTGAAAGAGGGCGTTGACGCGTCGCGTGATGCATCATGACCTAAATCTGTGGAAAATCTCTTTCCACAAAAAAAAGACCTTCCTCCAAATGTCAAGGAACTTGCTTAACGTTGCATTCATTTTTTGCATGTAATCAAATCCAGCACTTCACACAAGGACTCATAGATAGAGGTCGAACCTGTTGAAGAAGATTGCTTCTAAACCGCATGACGGCCCTCAATCATCTAGCAGCGATTTGGACAGAAGGCTTCTGACGGGCTTTTAGAATTACACAAGAGCACTGACTCCTACTCTTAAGTCAAGGAGATCAATCGATGACAGTGAAGCTAAAAGCAAGCTTCAAGGATGCTGACAGATGGACTCGGTAATACCGGAGTTTGGCAAAAAGCCTTTGGCACGGATATGTTAGAGACATGATGTCAGGGTGGTGACATTCTGGCACTATCCAGCTGAAGCATAGCTCATTCGCACTTACCAGACAAGATCTGCGTTACCAGTTGACAATGCAAAAACACTCAAAATGATAGGGTACAAAATGTCGGTTCAAGCACACGGCTCTTTGAATAACCACAAAAGTGGCTCTGCTCTGCAAATTCTAACAGGATTGATGTCAATTTATAGGCTCGACTTACGAGTTTAATCCGTTCCGTGACATAGCTCTTAACTCAAATCACTCGTATGTCAAATCCATTTTCACCATTACAATGAATTGAAATGCCATTAATCCGTTC
>JAOUQX010000036.1:6656547-6667376 GCA_028566295.1 Liobagrus marginatus
CAAACCAAAAGACACATGACACACACGGAACATAAACTTGAACTTTGGCTGTGACGCGAGTCCGTCTTCAGGCGGCCGTCCCGGCCATGCCCCTCTGTGGTTCGCCGGCAGAAGGGGCGTTACAGGATGACTACACTATTTGGCCAAAGGTTTTTCTCAAAAACTATTATCACAAAGGTTGTGACCAGCGCATCCACATCCTGTAAGTGTGTCTTCCCCAAATTGATGTAGCATTACATTATTTCCTCACTGGAAATAAAAGGTCCAAGCCTGCTCCAGCATGACAATGCCCATGTGCACAAAGTCAGTTCCATAAAGACATGGTGTGTTATGCTTCATGTGCAGGAGCTTGAGTGTCTTGCACAAACTCACCCTACATAACATCTTTGAGTACTGGAACCACGACTTCACCCCAGACATCCTCATTTAACATCAGTGTCTGATCTCATGAACAAATCCCTGCAGTCACTTTCCACAATTCAAAGAGAAGCCAGTGGAGGTTATTATAGGAGTAGGAGTGACCCCTGACCATTACATTCATAAGTGTTTTTTGAGCATCCCAATCCCGATTTAGTCCCAGTGAGTGAGTGAGATACACTATTGACAAAAGTATTGGGACGCCTCCCATTACAATTGTCAATAGTGTATCTCACTCACAGGATTATTTAGCATAAGTCCTGAACCAGCACCCTATCAACATTCAATAATGGAAATACAAAATAATCTTTCAGTAATGGAAAACCAAAGCATACATACTGAATCACACAGAAAGTTAGGACATAATTGTTACACACCAAAAGAGAAAGCCATAGAATTGAATAATGAAATGATTATAGTCATTTATTGAAGTACTTTAGCCCGTGTGTGGGTTAGATCACTGGTAACGCTCAGTATGGTGGTTTAGGTTGCATGAACTCTCATTACGAGCCTTTATTAAAGAAAACACACCTTAATAGCATAACCAGGTCTGCATCGCAAGACAGCTTCTCCACCCCCTGCAGCCCCTCCGTCCTGATGTAATGGATCTTTTCCCTACAGGAACAAAACAGGACACAGAATATTACTCCAGTCGACCTCTTCAGTTTTTGGCTCCTTTTTTATAAGCCATAAATGGCTTGAGGAATGTTAATTGTGTTTAAACATACAGGTACGGCATTTTTGCCTTGCTGTATGGAGGGGTAATAGGCAGCGTGCAGGAATGCTTTTAAGACAACCATCATTAAGATGTCCACATTTGGAAGATAGCAATCTGTCTCAGTGTGTAACTCTAGACTGCAGAGTCTAACGTAAACGTTGCTCTTATCATGTTTGAGGACAGCAGCCATGAATCATCCATGATCCACTGGCAGTAAACATGGCAGCATGCACCATATAGAAATGAAGGTAAATTATAGTGAAAGATCCATAAATCGTTAGCCTGGGTTTTTCAAAGCAATCACCTAATCATTGTACCTGTGCTGCCTTTTCTGTAAAGATAATTGTCATGAGCTGTGTTTTTAAAAATATTATGTCCCTTTTTGCTGACCATAAAAACACATATTTCTTACATATAGGTAAAAACGTTTTTGGGCTGTATTACATACCGTTGAAATATTAAAAATTTCATTTATAAGACAGCTGCTTACTGAGGTCCTTTGTTTTGAGCAAATCACAAACTGTGTGTTTTTTAATACATAGCTAGCTTATTCATTAGTAAGGTAGTAAATAATAATACATTTTTAATGCGCAGAATTTCCAGGTCCTCCAGGTATGTAGGCTGTGGTTGTACTGTATTAATAGATGAAACCGTGTAGTGGTAAATAAAAAAAAATCTGTTTTGGTAATAATAATGTGTAAAATGTGTAATAATAGTGTTTCTTATAAAACAGTTAATTCGTTGTCAGGACAAAAAGTTGAAAAAGCAATACATGCTCCATACAAGACATTGAAGGTGTAGGATCTGTTTTAAGGGAGGAAAAAACAAAACAAAACAAAAAAACAGGTCCAAAAAATCAACATGAGCTCAAAAACTGTAATATGGCAAACATATAAATAACTGACACATAACATAGCACATAGAGTAGCAGAAGAGTATAGAACTGAAATGAAACGAGATGGGGGGTGGGTGAGTGAAGAACTAATCAACTAAACATGAAACAGCTGAACACAAGGGAGAACCTTAGGGAAAGTAGCGATTACATGGGTGAACACCGGACAAGACTCACATAAAGTGCACATGGCACAGAGAACAAAATTCAATAGAAGAAGTTTCTCAAAGACGTGCATATTCATATAAAGGCAGCGTTCTCCTCACCTGAGCATGTGATTACGGGTCAAACTGGGCTGGCGCTCCTGTAGAAGCTCCATGATGTTCAGCTGGCGTAGAAAAGCCACAATCTTTTCATTATATGCTGTAATAAATAAAAAGGTGGATGGATGTACATGTCCATAAATCGAATAGATAAATAAAGTACAGTGGTTATGTATGCTTGCTACAGCCACATGGACAGTCACAAAATTGGACGACAAAACCTATCCAAGGCAGCAGTCTCACCTCACCTGAGAATAGCATGACTTTCAGCATACTGCATAACACATTGATTGTCTTATAGGTATTAATATTAACATTACTGTATAAATTAAATGTATCTATTTATTTACATTTAAATGCTACATTTTGCATTAGCACTTTTAACAATACATATTGTCACAATGCAGCTTTACGAAATTGCTCATGAGCAAGCCGGAGGCAACAGTATCAACATAAACCCTTGAGAAAAACCAAACTTAAAAGAGAACCCATCCAAAGTAAATCCTGTATATATAAAACATAATAAAAGTAGGACTGCAGGAATAAATAATGGTGTTGGAGAAAATGAAGTTCAATTAAAACAAAACAAATGAATGACATGGATTTTAACAAAGGAAAGCACAGATGGGAGCAGAATATCCTACAGCCACATAACTTTAATTCACTTAATATTAATAATGCTGACAAGGATGACCCATAGTGGACTAAAAACATGTCCCGGTTAAAATAAGTGGCTTGTGATTTGTCTTACACCACTAGGTTTGGGGTTTGATTCCCATCTTTGCTCAATAAGTGGACTTATCCCCGTGCTTGGGTTTTTTTTCTGGGTACTCTGGTTCCCTTCCCAGTCCAAATACATGTTTTGTTATTGCCATCTCTAAATTGTCTGTAGTATGTGAATGGGCCTGTGATAACATCATACAATGGATTGGCATCCTGTTCTTGGTGTGGGTCCAGTCCTCTGTCATAGGCACAATGCTTTCTACTTTATGTAGGATAACTGGTAGAGAAAAACAATGGATGGAATGTCCTAATTCATTTTAATTAGCTATATGTTTAGCCCCAGCTGTTGCACCTGTCAATGAAGATAAGATAAATTTCTAGCTAAACTATTCATGCTAAACTGTTAATTATGGGATATGACAAATATAAAGATAAATCACATGCCACTGCTTCGTCCAAACGAGGAAATATCTTATAGAAAGAATGTGGTTCATAGCTTCCAGAGACTTTGAGATACAGAAGCTGATCCCGTGGCTCCTGGTGGCCCAAAACTGTACCTAGGGCACTTTATGTTGTTCTTCATATAATTTGACACCCATCTGAACTGGGTAAGGTAAACATTTGCCTTTTCGATATCGAGTAATGTTAACTGTTGCAAGCATGATAAAAGAATAAAACACTCATTTAAATGGTACATTTACATCATTTTGGTAGACACCCTGACCCAGAGCGAGGCATGAACAGTGCTTTACAGTCTCCATCAGTGACCATTTCAATTCCAGTTTGTTCGATCACATCAAAGTGTGCAAATCTGTCTTAACATCTTAGTGTACTTTGTCTTCACTTTATTCAATATTTTCTGATATTAGCCCTCAATAATGAGAGATTACAATAACACAATGAGCCATTTCTGATTTATTTTATTTCCCAAATTTTCTGAACCTGGAGGTCTAGTTTATTTGTCCCCATTAAGCTGTAAAGTCCAGTTGTTTGTCCACATCACTGCAATTAGTGGCGACATCTATCTGCCTGATTAAATGCGTTTAATTTGTGCATTAATCCTCTGCACAAGGAATATTCAACTCTGAGGGTTGACAGATGGGAGCCTTCTGGAGACCTTAGCATTTTCTCTAATACCTTATTCAACTTGGCTATTTACAAAACCTTCATGCAGTGAAATGGGCTTACTGGAGCAAAATAAACACAAATCTGTAGAACATTTCTTTGACATTTTTTGCTCTCCAAACAGAGGAGTATGTCACCAGCTTTCTTTTAGACTTTGCAGAGTTGATAATCTGAAAAACTAAAATAAAAAAGCTTATTTAAGTGGCTTAATGACTGTGCAAAAAAGAATGGCTAAGTGCAACTCTGAGAAGCTGCAGGTGTCTGCTTTTTCTCTCGAGCTGGAGTTAATGAGGCCTTCCAAAACCCATCAACCATTCAGAGTTACAGCCTGGTAACAGCATATCCCCATCAAGGGTTTCACTCTCCTCTCTAAAGGAAATCCTGAGGCGAGACATTAGTAAATTTAGCTACACTATTTTCCCAGCACTGCCATCGACAGCCTGAGTTACACTGAAAAAGCACAGATTACTATCTCCCTGCTCCTGTGTGAAATGAGTTGCTTTGATAATAGAATGAATCGACATGCAGAAAATCAGCATATTTGCAATACGACTTATATAAAGAATCAAACGTTTTTTTTTTTGTTGTTGTTTTTTTTGTTTAGCTGATAAGAAAAACGAATATCTGAGAAGCAATTTTTTTTTTGTCGCTACTTAGCAAATTTTCAGAACAAGAAGCGCATACAAACTGACTAAATGAAATATTCACCCAGTATTTTAAAACAAAATAATGTGCACTTAGCTGCACAGTTTGTTTAAACTAAAATGCTAAAAATATTACACAGCTCTATCAAGTTTATACAATGATCAGAAAAACAGGCATGTACTGGTCTATTAAATATGTTACTATTATTTCAGACCTTTGGTACACACATTTAAACGGCATTTTAACGTACCGTCTCCACACAGTAAAAGCTGATTCGTGATCAAGAGCTGGTTTGCAAATGGAGGGTAAAGAGGGTGAGTGGTAAAGATACGTCAGACCTTGTTAAATTCTGCACCCTTATTAGTCAGCATGTTCTTTCGTTTCTGGAACAGCAGCTCTAAGAGTCGATCCGGCTTAAATTCAAGTCACAGCTTTATAGTAATGCCCTTTATAAACTACAAGTACTAAAGAAACAAAAGAAGAGCAAACAACAAAAGGTACTGTGAGGTATACAGAGTAAACAGGAGAGAAGGATAGCAAAAAAAGAAGGACATCAAAACTGTAGCAAAGCACTCCAATGTCTCCGGGGCCAAAGCACTGAAGAATTCGGCAACTATTGCGAAAAACCTGTAGTTCTGAAAAAAGTCACAATTAACAAACTTAGCTGCACAGTTTGTTTAAACTAAAATGCTAAAATTATTACACAGCTCTATCAAGTTTATACAATGATCAGAAAACCGGGCATGTACTGGACTTAGAGCTCTTTGTTGTCCTGTTGTGTGTTATGTGACTGTGTATTGTTCTGTTCTCTGTGACTCTGTGTTATATGTAGCATCATGGTCCTGGAGAAATGTTGTTTCGTTCCATTGTGTATTGCAACAGCTTTCTATGATGAAACGACAAATAAATCTTCTTGAACTTGAACTTGAACTTAGGGAAATAAGGAAAAAAAATATATGATGGAACAAGGATTGCGTATATGGTGACTAATGAAGCAAGGAGGTCTGTACCTGTAACTGTGGGTCATTATAACTTCTTTTTCTTTTAATACAAAAAACTTCAGTTTGTAACATAATATTTCTCTAAATCTCATTTTCTATTTCCTCCATTCAAGACTTATACTGTCCAAATATGAACAAGGACAGATTTTGTAAGACAATTTGTAGTTTCACAGAAAGAAAAACACAAACATATTAAAATTGTTGTGTTTGAATATGATAGAGAGACAAAAAGAGAGAGAGAGAGAGAGAGAGAGAGAGAGAGAGAGAGAGAGAGAGAGAGAGACTGACCTAAGGGTGCCGGGTCATGCTGGTACTGGCTTCTAATGGCAGCTACAAGGCTGTTGCTAGGCCTGGCCAAGAGAGATGCACCTCGGCTGCGGCACACATCAGATGCCTGTGGGAAAGCACAAAAGCATTAATAGATAGATACTAATAGATGGATAAGTAGATGGATAGATAAATAGATGGATGGATGAATGCATGAACGGACGGACAGACGCATGGACGGAAGGACAGAAAGAAAGACAGATAGATAAATATATAGATATATTCTACACATAGAATCTGTGGCTAGAATCTATCTGATGATATAGCTGTCTGCGCTAACAGGTTGTGCAGAGGTATGCACATGCAGGCGTTCACAGGCAGATAGGACGACCTATAGTAATTTTTGGACCGAAATTTTTGAATGACAATGTTTCCTTCCACAGATGATATAAATACATATAAATACATTAAAGGCATTTGGCAGACGCTCTTATCCATTGCAACTTACAACTGAGCAGTTGAGGATTAAGGGCCTTGCTCAGGGGCCCAGCAGTGGTAGCTTGGAAGTGCTGGGAATCGAACCCCGGTCTGCTTAACTTAAAGAGTCCTATTGAGATGTGAAGAGACTTTTAACCATCAAACAACATATGTTCTTCAACAAAATCTTCTACTCTGCCTTAAAAGTGCCAACGTTTGTTTACATGGAGTTTTCTCTCTTTAACGGATCTGAACCTACTCTTTAAAGTTGATAAGCATGTGTTTACTGATTTATTCCATATCCATAAATTTGTTGCGTTTAACTTAAGGCTAATCATCTCTAGCACTGGTTGCTTCTCTCACAGTCTTGGTGTCGAGCACTGAGTGTGTAAGAGTAGAATGTGCATGTGTGTATGTGTGTGTGTGTGTGTGCGTGTGTGTGTGCATGTGTGTGTCTGTTTACTCACCTCTCCAGCACTGTAGCTGCGTAGTCTCTGTAGGTGTTGCCTATGTGCCAGGTGATTTGGCAAACATCCGTTCTGTAAGGGGATTCTGGGATCGATAAAGGTCGTGGCTCGACTGTTGTGGTCCACAAAAAATGACTGTCACAAAAAAAAGGACACAACTTCACAATGCAAATCATATTTGCAAGTTATTGAATGTTCTGCAGCGTGTAGGAGGTTATTACAGTAGTAAGGGTGAGAGTTAATACTGAGTACTCCCAGTACTTTTGTTAATATAGTGTATAAACTGTATACACATAAAAACCGTGATGAAAGGAGTCTCGGTTTTACCTTGCCTTACCTTGGCCTGTGGATCTAATTTAATCTCCCAGCCTCTTGGAAGCTCCAGCTGAGTGTCTGCAAACTTGTTAAGAAATGTGACCAGGTCACGATTGTGTTGGTAGCGTTCAAAGTTGCGAGCATCCCGTCGGATTTTCAGAATCATGTGTTTTAAGCAGGTGCTGCTAGTGAACATCCGGTATGCCCCCTGCAAACCAGGCAGATTAACAGCATGCTAAACTACATAGTAATAAATTCAGTACTTATTTATCACATACACATACATGCAGTGAAATGTTTTTATTCCGCATATCCCAGCTTACAACTTTGAAGTCTGGGGTCAGAGGGCTGGGTCAGCCAAAATATGTGGCATCCCTAGAACAACTGGGCCTTGCTCAAGGACACAATGATGGTAACTTGCCTGGTGCAAGGCTTTAACCCCAACCCTCTGATTACTGACCCAGAGACTTACCATTGAGCTACCACCACCCTATACAAGTATCATACAGTATATCATGCCTACGGTGAGAAACTGTTCTATAAGTCTCCGTAACCTTAAACATTATTGCCGTAACCTTAAGCTTTTTAGGTATTCTGATTACAGCAACAGACCTATTACTCAACTTAACTATATACAAAATGGCACTATTTCCCTTACGTAATTGGCGTGGAGGACAGTAAAGAATTCTGGATGAGTAACAAACTTGACTGCTGGACTTTGCAAAAGTACAGTGATCCTCTGATTGCACACTGGTGGGGAGGGGCCTTCTCTTCTTGAATCTAAAAAGAAAAAGAAAAAAATCCACACCCTATCTATTAATGGAACAGAATAACAATAATGTGTGATGACTAAAATCACATGCCTATGACCTGCAGGACTAAAGAAAAGAGTATGAGTTATACATCTGAGCAGATTGTGGAAAAAAAAAACACAGATGCATCTTAGGTTTATTGTAGGAGAATTTCAGAATAGGAATTTTGTATAAAACATTGCAGCGTTGGTATAAAGTGCATTTAGTCTACTATGTACTTTTAATGCAATCTACTGCAGATATAGTGTACACTCTATGTTCACTTTATTAGGGACACCTGCACACATTTATGCAACTATATAATCATCCAATCATATGGCAGCATGTATAAAAAAAACATGAAATGAGCTTCAGTAAATGATTACATTTAAATTTCCAGAATGTGTCACAAAAGGGGGATGTCTGTGACCAAAAATGGCAACAGATGGGCGAAGTTGATTGTTTCCAGAAAGTTATAATTGCTTGAAAATTTCACACATGACAATATTTAGCGTTTTACACACAGAATAGTGTAAAAAAAAAGAAAAACAACTAATTTTCTAGTTCTGTGGGTGAAACGCTTTGCTGAGAAGTAATGTCAGAGCAAAAATGACTAGACTGTTTTGAGTTGCCAGAAAGAATGTAGTGTAGTAAATCATATATCACTCTACAATGTGATGAGCAGAAAAGCATCTCAGCTTGAACAGAAGATGATTGAGGTCAAATGGCCACAACAGTCAGACAAAGACCAGACAAGGCTACAAAGCCCACATCAGGTTCTAGTCCTGTCAGTCAAGAACAGGGATCTAAGTCTATCATGGGTACAGACTTACCCAAACTAGGCAGTTAAGTTAGAAGGTCATGGGTTTGATTCCTGCCCAGGGTGTTTCTCTGTGAAGTTTGCATGTTCTTTCCGTGCTTGCGCGGGTTTTCCCCGGGTACTCTAGTTTCCTCCCGCCTCCAAACAAATGTGATTGGGCATAGGTGAATTAGCTACTCTAACTTGTCCGTAGTAGTGAATGTGTATGTGAATGGTTGTCTGTCTCTACATGTTAGCGTTGTGATTAACTGCCGATTGTCCAGGGTGTATCCCGCCTCACACTTTAAGTTAGCTGGGATAGACTCCAGCGCCCCCGCGACGCTGAACAGGATAAACGCTAGATAATAAATGAATGAATCTGCAGGGGTACAGGTGTTCCAATAAAAATGGAAAATAATTGTGTACATAATTAAGTATCTGATGTGTTTCTTTCCCCATATTGTTTTAAAATGAAATCTCCAACCAGAGAATGTCAGATTGCTAACAAATAGAGTAGTTTCTGACTGATACGAAGATGCTATACGGGGACCTGCAATACCAGCAGGCTGAGACAGGCCGTCGCTCTCATTCTCTGTGCTGCTGCTGCTCTCAAGCCTTTGGCCTCCGAGCTCATCCTCAGTAGCCATGGTTCTCTGGATGTTCTGATACCTGAGCAGGAAAGACAAAGACAGACCAACAAATATAGGTGTACAGTTATATGCGCAACCTACAGCGTAATCAGGATATATTGCAGCTCCTTAACAATCGGTGCAAGAAAAATGGATGAATTTAAGTTGACATGACACAGTCCTCATAAATAGACATTGGTTAACTAAATGGCAGCTCCTACGGACATTTTCCTCTCCTAAGTATCAGTAACTTGATATATGAACTCCTAATTCACTCTTTATCACCAGAAGCACATTTGATGCTCTTTACAATAGGTTACAAATGGAAAACATGTTCTAGACCAGCATAAACACATGCTTTTGAATGAATACATGAATGTGCTTTTCCAATTATGTACTCTAGATGGCAGCATGACATTCTAAGCTAAGCAGTGGATGATCTAAAAATCTAGAATTTAGAATAATAATCTTAAAGGTATGTATAATAAAAAATATATTAGTAGAAATTATAACAAATTTTGTAACAGTGTATCCAATGCTAACAGTGTATCCAATGCTATTTACATAGGTGTAAATTGTAGGCAGTATGAAATAAATTAAAATACCTTGGAAAGTGTTCTATAAATACTCTATAGCACAGTCTTCAATTTTTTTTTGTAGTGCTACTTCTCTCACTATCTCTTAAAAATACCTCCTGTTGAGTTGCTCCATGTACTGGATGGAGTTGGATCGGTGCAGGCTGGGACATTTTGTGGCTTGGCTGGGTCTTTGCCATGTGGTGGTGCGATTCACATGGTCAACATAGAATACACGACCGTGGCTGTCTATCCTGGCCTCCCAGTCTGAGCAAACAGAGAAAGAGACACAGGGCAGAGTTAAAAATATGACATTGTGCACCCTGATGCTAGCCCTACACTGATGCTGGGATGAAGCCAAAACATAAGCATTACAGTAGCATCAATCATATCTATATAACGTTACAAATCTCAGATGCTTGATTAGTATGACTTGATCCTAGCAACAGACATAATAACAAATAATTAATTTTCACAAAAGAACTCCGAAACTGCAAATTGTGGAGAAATATAATAAATGCATTATTATTTTATTTTATGTTCGGGTATTGTCATGATTTCAAGTTATCCGATTTGTTACTTAAAAGTTTTTAATTAAAATATTATGTCAACGTTTCTTATATTCAAATCAAAACACTGCTTACACATTGTCGCGTTTGAGCGCTGATCCGAGCCGCTCGCTCGAATCACCGGCGTGTCTCGGATAAAAGCAGGAGACCCAATCG
>JAOUQX010000036.1:6697703-6708401 GCA_028566295.1 Liobagrus marginatus
TGTGTGTGTGTGTGTGTGTGTGTGTGTGTGTGTGTGTGTGTGTATGTGTGTGTGTGTGTGTGTGTGTGTGTGTGTGTACAGTATATTGTGTGATGCACAAAATTTTAAAGATGAAGTAAGTGGAGAGAGATGTGGACTGACCTCTCTCTTCCAGACAGGGTTGATGGTGTTGCAGATGATGCCCGATCTCTTCTCTTGACCATGGTGTGGAAGCGCAGGAAAGATGCTGTGTTTTCCAGGGTGGATGGCAATCTTCAAATATGGATCAGGATTGAAGAACATCCCCTTCTTCAGACCTGCTGCCTGGAGTTCTGACAATACCCAGAGAACAGCGGTCAGTAAGTATGTGTGTGATGCTCTGCTTTCCAAACAAAAAAGCAACAACAACAAAAAAACAGTTGCCTCTAAATATTAATCTGGACAGCTTGTCTGATAAATGTTTTTCAGATTGGGAGGGAAATTTCTTTAGCTCTTATTCCATGCTGTATCTGTGACCAGTTTTTAAGATCATTTGATAAAATATTTGTCCCTGTTTTTGTCCCGGATCAAGTTACAGAGAAATACTAATACAATAATGCAATCAAATGCACTCTTTCCATATATGCATGTTAAAGAATGGTACACACAAAGAGAAACTTAGGCCAAATGTTTTATATTAAAGTGTTCAATCTGCGGGTGCCGGTTTGCGCTCCAAGCAAGCGCAAGCTGTTTTTAATAGACTCAGGTGCGGCTTCTTCTTGGTTGGAATGAAATCTGCACTTATCCCCTTTCCGGATCACAATAAACACAGCTGTTTTAGAGCATGGAGTGTAGATGAGTTTTCATTTAAAATGCACTTTATAATAAGTTGATGTGACTGCAAGCATAGTGAAATGGTTTTAAAATGAAGCTTGTGATTATAGGTACTGCCAGCAGTTGGCAGTCTTTAATGCCAAAAACCGTCCTATGATACGTTTCTATTTTGCATGCATCTCAATCACATGTGAATTTGTTGAAATCTGGATATCCTCAAACATGAAAAGAAAAAATGGCTTTTACATACTTGGATATTGTGAACATTTTGACAGACCGTAAACTGCATTGATAAAGTCAATTCCTTAAAGACATGCCTGCATCTTGTGTATTGCTAGACATACAGTACTTTGATTTAAATAGTAAATTATGCTATTTTTATGAAATGCATTTATTGATTTATTTTAACATGCAATATATAGTCATTTATAGTCAGAAAAACATTAATCCATTGCCACTCCATAATAGTGTGAACCCAGAGTTTATCATTTTATTTATTAATTATTAATTATTTTATTATTTCTAAAAGCATTTTCATTACATACATATACGTTTATGACATTTAGCAGATGGCCTTATCCAGAGTGACTTGGACATATATTTTATTATCCAACTGAGCAGTTGTGGGTCTTGCTCAGGGGCCCGGCGGTGGCCCTAGAAATTGAACTCATGAGCTTTCAATCAGCAGTCCAACACCATAACCACTAAGCTAGCCCTTTCGGAAGTTTACGTTCTATTATAATATATCAATTCGTTAACATTTACAATTTTTTCTTTGTAAATAAACACTGTGTGTATTTTTGTTATTTTATTTTGTAAGGCTTAATCCATAAAATGGCCGGCCGTTGGCAGCTGGGTTAGCACTCTTGTCTCACAGCAAGAAACTCAAGAGTTCAACTCCCATCCAGGGTGTTTCTGTGTGGAGTTTGTATGTTCTCCCCGTGCTTGTGCTTGGGGAATCTTTTCCCCGATTACTCCCCGGTTTCCTCCCGCCACCAAACACATGCGGTTGGGCATAGGTGAATTGGCTACTCTAATGTCTCTTGTCCATAGGATTGAATGTGTGTGTGAATGGTTGTCTGTCTCTAAGTGACGATTGGACAGGAGGTACCCCGCCTCATGCCCTAAGTTAGTTGGGATAAACTCCTGCGCCCCCACAACCCTGAACAGGATACGTGATGGACAACGAATGAATGAATAATCCATAAAACCAGTAAGTTTCTGTTATCACTTATATTATAGAAGCTACAACCACTTTTGTTGTTTTGTTTTGTTGTTTTGTAGTTTTGTTGAGAAGCATTTTGTCCTAAGCACCTTGGTGGAAATCCAAGAAATCTTACACTAAAGACTCGTTTCATAAATGTTCCTATTTAATTTGTACTAAAGTGATAAATGATATATTTCTCGGTTAAAGAACAGCAATTCTTTAAAATCTTTCACACCACATACAATCTATATGCGCTCTATTTTATTCAATTTTATTCAGACATAATTATTGTTAGTCTATTTTTTTTTTATTACATGCTTACTATAGTTATTATGCTATCTTTTTGTTATGTGTGTATGTCTTTAGCCTTAGTTAGTTCGATGTTGGTCCCATTTGTTGTGACATGTGGAAACTAAAGAAGAATGTGACAAATAAAGAACCTTGAATTTTCAAGACAAATATTGAATTCTCACAAAAAACCCATACATTTCATGGCACCTTTCCATAGACAAATCACATACTGTCAATTAGACATGTTTGTGTGCGTGTTCATGTGGCACCATGTCATCGGCATATGCACGCCAGGTGCTGCGCATATCTCTTAACTTCAGAGCAGAGCTCTTGGCAGCCAGGTGGCAGAAGGTATGAATAATTTCCTGCATATCTTTGGGAATCACCGGCTCATATAGTTTACACTCTACGATATGTTTGCAGGGCTTGTACTTCTGATAAATTCTGGAATTGATATAGGATTAGATGTATGACATTGTATGATAAAATCTTGAAGAGCAAAAAATCTATTCTTGTTTTAGAAAGATGGTTATTTAATGCTGTATAGATTTCTCTATGATGGTGAAATGCTGTTGTAAAGATTGGCAAAGGATCCCTTTTCAGTATAAACACATAGTGCAAGCTATCTATTTTTTTTCCAGCATTCCTATTCTCAGACAGTGTCACTTTTAAAAAAAAAAGAAATTTAAAAAGGATATTTTTCCCCCAAGAAAAATAATATTACATAGATTACAAATCTCTCATATCTTGGAATTTCACGTCAGTTTGGTGAACATATTAACCTGCGATTTTTGAGTAATTAATTGTAATAAAGAGGAGGGGGGGGGGGCTGGTAAGGGAATAACTGTTATAATAGCTGCTATAACATAAGAGATAACAGGAACATACTTCGGTATGTGTATTAAACCCTACATTCTTTTTAGAAAATATGCACAATGTGTTGTTCATTCATTCATTCATTCATTCATTCATTCATTCATTCATTCATTGTCTAGCGCTTAACCTGGACAATCGCGTTAATCTCAGGGCTGTGTTGTTTATTTACAAATTTAAAATCGTAAGTGTTAACTTCTGAAAAAGGTGTGAGTGGTAGCTCAGTGGACTTACGTCACAAAAGTAACAGAAAGTCATGCAAACTCAACAATGTTCTCTGCAATATTTTCAAATTACACGAGATGTGTGATGTCATGAAAACCAATGCCCTCGTTGACTCATTTTTGAGTAGAGCGGTCATAAAAAGTAATAAAATATATGGCGTTATCGGTACGAGCTTAAAAAAAAAAACATGTGGTGGCTGTTTTCTCAATTTAAGTAGGCTCCCCCCCCAACCCCAACAAAAATAGCTAACAAAATTAATTTGCATCACAAATTTTGAACATAAAAAGCTGCTGCAAAATGAAACATGTTGGCCACAACAATCACCAAAAACACCACATGCTGTAATCGTGGAGGTACTGTACATTAATTGGACAGTGAACGTCTCACAACTGATAAATAGAAAAAGATGTCTAACTATCAGACCTACCTGACAAGGAGAAGCTGATGAGCCTCCTATTACTGAGACTCTGTGTGACATCCTGAGTCATCGCAGGCTTTAAAACCTACATGAAGAGAGACAGAAATATATATATTTATATGTATTAAAAAATCCTTTTTTTTTATTATTAGTTAACTTGCAAATATTACAAATATTTATTCAAAATTTACAGGGACTAAACCGAATGACGATAGCTGATCAAATAATAAAAAAGCAGTGTGAGGTATGCGTGTGTGGACAGGTTCAGACTCTAGCGGGCAATTTTGAAGATGCTTGGCACTTTCCCAACCTTCCACTTCCTCTATCTCCATTATTCATATTCTCTGCTACAGTGCTTATGCACCATTCTGACAGGTCGACTGTAGAGGCATACCCGTACATTATTCATTAATCCTGCACTAGTCTGACTTTCAAAAAGAAAAGGGAGAAGAGACGGTCTTAGATAGTGGCGTGCTCATGATGGAGAGACTGGGTTTGAACTATAATGGACAAACTCACGGACAGTGTCTGGCTAGTTCTACATGCTATCGGAACTTCAAATAAAGAAAGTCATGCTGATTTTTTTCTGTGTTTTCAGATGACTGAAGCTGAATCATGCTGATTTCTGTAAATAAGTTATTTTTTATGCCATTTGTGAATACTTCAAGTAAGAAGCTGCTCTTTTAATGTACTGTTCATATAATAAATCCTTTTCACAGCACCTCTTTCATTTACTGACACTGGACTTTTGTAAAGCTGAATACAAAATATTTCATACTGTGATTGGATTCATTCATACTTGAATATGAATCATTACATAACTGATTGGTTTTCATTTATACAAGAAATGTGGGGTCCATAAAATTCCGGGAGTTTGGAGGGAGAAGATATTCTACAGTAGCTTGTGAGAGTTTGTGTGAATTTACATAATAGTGGATTCACTGCTTTAAACTATATGGAGTATTACTATCACGCTGCTAGTAACCTATTGATCTGGGTTTTAGTCAGGATTTACATTCTCCCGAAGGTGTTTGGTGGGGTTTAGATCTTAAGTTTTCCGCTCCAATCTTGGCAAACCAGGTTTTCATGGAGCTCAGAAGCTTTGTTCCCAGGGGCATTGTCATGGTGTTATAGTTTTGGTTCCTTTTATTTACAGAGAAGGAATAAAGTAATTCTACAACATACAAAGACATTCTAGACAAGGGTTTGCTTCCAACAATTTGGGGAAGACACATTTATCTGGTTATGCTGGTAGGCCTTCCACAGACATCTGGCCGTAGCTTGCCGCTTATATGAATTCTATTGATGAAGTTGATGTGAATTACTGAACAGTTGCAGTATATTCAGACTAGATTACCAAGCTTATCTATTTGCTTTGTACACCAACATGTAAGAATTATTTTGGAAAAGGTTTTAGATTTTCCCCTTGTTAATTATACAAATGTGTTCATGCCACATTTCTGCATTCAGATATATTTAAAAAACACATTTGCCCTCCCAGATTTTAGTAGCATTAGTGTAACAGGAGTTTAATTAATCTATTCTCATTGACACCACTCTGTACTTTGTTCCTTTCAGTATACAATTACATAGTAATAGGAAACATGGAGAATGGACACAATGCTATCTATCTGCAGTTGAAAGCCCTTGTACAGACCAATATACAATGAAAACCTCCAAGATACAGTATATAATAGCTTAGTAAGCACTGAGAGGAAAATGAGAGCAAACAGGATGATGGAGGAGTAGGTGTTTGGCCCACCGGCACCGAAATGGATGCAAATTCTACTCCATTGTCCGTTAAACATGGAAGACTTCCCCCACATGATACAGATGCACAGAAACATACACAGCCGGATTACAATGATCTACTAGAGACTGAAATTCCAGCATAGGAATTAGTTTGATACCCCTTACTTCATTTCTATGTAAAGAGACGGATGCAGCAGCGCTTTAGTCTTTCACCCTCTCCAGTTCTCATCTCTTCATCAGTATCATGCTTAAAAAAGCTTTATTCTTCATGCAAACAATTCTACAAGCACAACATTATGCTTATTATCTTTTTCAACTGAGGTCTTTGGAACTAACAACAACACCTGATCATGTTCACTTATGTTTGAGATTAAGGTGTTAGACTTTTCAGAAAATTGTGGGTTCAGTTTTCGGCAACGCCGTGCTACCACTACTGGGCCCCTGGGCAAGGCCTTTAATCGTCAACTGCTCAGTTGGGTACAAACTAGAGATAATTTCAGTTGCTCTGGATAAGGCTGTCTGAATATCAATCTGTGACACATTGAGGGGCAAACTGTGAAATGACAGAAATTAAATTGTATCAGTTTAATGATGAAATGTTTCGATTAGTTTACAGCAGTAGTTCCCAACCTTTTTTTTTTCCAGGAGACAGACCCTTATTTTAACATAAAACATTTCTAATGACCCCTTATTCAAAAACACTAGCAGACACATTTCATTTTATGTGACAGTCAGTTGTTAAGTTTTTAATAAATACTTAAACAGCTGAATGCAACAATTAGCTGAACTATTAGCTACTATCTATCCATAAGCAGAATGTTGTTTTCCAACAAGTTCCCTTTTTTTTTTATAAACCTAATTCACAAATAACAGCATCCCATTTTAATCTGTTAAAGTAAATATCAAATAAATGTATCCATTTTACTCATTACCATAAAAACCTACAGAACATTGCAGTACATGCAAGGCTTCACAAGGACAGACTTTTTTTTTAGTCTCTGCTTTTTAACTGTTGAAATTTCTTCTCTTTTTATATATGGATTATTCTAAAAATATGATCAGAATTGAATTATTTATCATGCTTTTATAAATGAAACAAAAACAACAACAACAACAAATAAGCATGAGTTTGTGACCCCTTGAACATCTTTAGTGACTCCTAGTGGGAGTCTCAACCCCCAGGTTCTGAACCACTGGTTTAAAGTATAGACTCATTAATGTACGTGACTTTCCTAAATGAATGAATCTACAGTTGTAAAGCAGCCGTTTATTGTACGGGCTTTAAATTTACATTTTCGTGCCCTTAATCATGGCGCTGAACATAACATATTGTGATTGGTTGCATGTCAGCCAGATGCGCTCTTGGCCAGACTTTGAACAGAAATTTGCATCAGATTCACTACTTGTGCTAATACGAATACAGTTAAATTGTTTCATTTTGACAGCTGTTTAGTTTAGCCAAAGCACATTCATCTTAAATATGAGAGCTCAGATGCTCTGTGTGTAATTGTTTTAAGAGCCATCATCAGCATGGAGGACTAACAATACGCCTCTGCCAGTGTTGCTGAAAGTATAGTGTATGCTTATAAGTGCTAATTTCCAAACCACTACATTGAGCACTGAGAAGGAAAGCACAGTAGCAACGGAGTATAAAAAAGAAAAAAATGAAAGAAAGAACGAAAACCAACGCTGTATGTTGATAAATCCTAAAGAGTCAGCACATTTCAACAGCAGAGTTGAAATTATCAATCAGATCATGGAGTTACAAAATGACCTAAGGTACACTGATGCTTGTTCACACTTATCTATGATCTTTCATTTTCTCCCTAACTGATTTCTATGCTGTTCAGACCGAAAGCCAATTTGCTGCTGCATACATCATGCTCCTGACAGTCACCTATGCATGAATACAAACACAGCCACCTTCATCTGCTCATGTCATACATATTCCATTCCTATTAAAGATTACATGCAGACAAAGACACGCTGAGGGAGTACACCCAATCTTACTCATTATTATTATAATACATGACCTTCAGGCAACTGATTTTGTCTGATTTTGTCTAGCTTATTAAAACCAGGTATAATAGCCTGGTTTTGCATTCGTTTTGAATTCTAACCCTCATGGAAATGTGCCTTTCTGAAAGAAGATGCAAATTTGGTCATCCTCATCCTCATTAAACAACAACATGGAGCAGCACTAAATCAACAGATCACCTTCAGGAAAGAAAGGCTACTCCACGCTGTCCTGTCAGCAGCACTATCAAAGCCTCAGTTATTTGATCCTAAAGGACAAAAAGAACAATACTGCCTAAATGTGCTTATGTTAAGATAAGGCTGTATGTGTCAGAGACAGACAGCAGAAAACACTTTCACAACAACTCTTTCTCAAAAACACTTTCTTTCCATTTCTGAAAAGGGCAGAGTAATGATGCTGACAGTATTCAGACAAAAACACAGAAATAAATGCACTGAGTTAAGCTACATGTAATATGAATGAATGGAAAACACTTAAGATAAGATAAGATAAGATAAGATAAGATAAGATAAGATAGACATTATTATTCCAAAGGAAATTTGCCTTGGACACATACAATCCAGTGAACTTATAACATTATTTTAATTAATAAATAATTACTACTATCCTTAAAATCTGACCTGAAGTATGTTTTGCTGTTTCATTTTTGGTACCCAGATTTATCGCACTTGAACAAACTCTTAGCTGTAGCTCAAATAGAAAATGATTACTTTAGTTTCAAACATATTTAGTAATCCATAATATGCAGTATGTTGATATACAAAAAGGGATACAAGAAATAAAAAATGAAAAAATGAAACATTAAAGGTATCACTTCAGGGTAGTGATATTAATGGTATGCGATTGGTTTAGTTTAGTCTGTTGTTTGTATTGCATCAAATACAAATATTAATTTTATTGAATACATACACAATCATACAAAGTAGGACATGTAACCAAATGATATTTGCTGCCTTAAACAGTATAATAAAAATAGTACAGTATAATAAAAATAAAATCACCCAAACACAGAAAAGAGAAATTTTCATTAACAAATGTATTCATGAAAATGAATTGATAGCAGAACCATGTGACTATTATTAAAAAGTGCATAGGTGTTGGTGGTGCACAGTTTTCCACCAACGGATCGAAAATAAACATCAGCTAATTACAAAAGATGTAAGAGTCATGTGATCGTCAATCAAACTTCTTTCTGGTGAGTCACAGAACTTGCAATAATATCAATAATAATTCGAAATAATAATAAGTAATGATACTGATGAATAATAACAACAATAACACATTGGGAGCAATGATCCGCACAGAAATAGCAGCCTAGCAAATGAACACACACCCAAGCAGAGATATCTAAGAGCAGGCTGAGAGTGGTTCTATATCGATTCACCGTTCTCATCAACGTTTGCTCAGATCACATGTAAAAAATCTTCTTGAAAGCTGGCGTCTTACCTGAACCTTGCCTATCTACCGTACATTGATATCCTCATGCTTCCGTCCCTCAAAGCCAGTGCTAAAACTGTAACGGAATAATGTACCTTCAGCCAGTCAGGCATCCATGTGATGGCACATTCGCTCCTTTTACGCCTCCTCCTCTTGCCATCAGTCCGACCGGGCGACATCAGCCCAAATTCAACCTGCGCCCGACTCAGTACTGGAGAGAGTGGGTAAACGGGGTGCATGTGCATATAGATGGAGAAGTGTGCAGTCTGTTCACTTGTCATCCAGGGTCTCGCTTTCTCGATCACACCTAGCCATTCTGTGCCTGCTTCCGCCAGCATTTATTTTTAAATTCTGCTCCCAGAAAGGACACAGGGATCAAATTCCGGGGTGCTCAGCAGTTCCTGGGGTGGTGGCAGCAAAATAGCAGTGGGCTGCATAACTCTATCTCCGGAAACTCTTTTCAGCTGGATGCTAACCAGGGATAATGATATTGAAAGGACAATGGCTTAACTAATTTTGGTTCGGTGAGCAAAAAAAGTGTGTGGAAAACGTTAGAATGGGAAACGATGGAGTCTGCATCAACATGCCCAGTACTCACTGAGAACAAACCAGGACATGTGATTGCCATGACTTTTAAAACCACTCCACTTTCTAATCTAATTTAGTGACCGAGAAGCCTTGTAAGCCAGGAGGGAGTAAAACAGGGAGGGTCAGCATGACAAATAAAAGGTGACACATTAATCTTATAGACGGAACAATGGACAGCTGCCCTGAAGGTAGACTAGCACACTAGGCGCCATTTGCAATATTTTTCAGAGAATTCAATCTATCAATTATGAAGTGACAATAAGGCTGACACAGCCTGCAACAAAAATAGCTGTTTCCAAAGGTAGGCTTAGACTCGCAGATTTTCTGCACCTAAAACATCTGACACATGGATAAATAAAATATTATAATTGACGCTAAAATCAATCAGGTGTTTTTAGAACAGGGAAAAGTCTCCAGTCTCTGTAATCTAATGAATTTATATTCTAAATGTGTCTCGTGTGGGGACATGGTGTCTTGGTGCTTAGTATGTTTGCCTCACCCCTCACCTTGAGTATTCGGTTCCTATCTCCCCCCTGTATGTCGAGGTAGGATGCTCCCTCTGTGCCTCAAGAGTTTCCATTGGGTGCTTTAGTTTTCTTCCCCAGTGCAATGATATCCATTGCATGTTGATTGGCATCTCTAAAGTGTGTGTGTGTTTGTGTGTCCAACATCCAAGAATTTCGAATACTACTTGGAAGGTTGTGAGTTTAATTCCAGCTGCTTGGCCCTTGGAAAGGACCCTTAACCCTCAACTGCACAGTTGTATACAAAATGAGATCAACATATATTGCTCTGGATAAGGTCACTGGCTAAGAGCAATACATATAAATGAGCATATGCACAGTTGTGTGCCTGACAATGTTTTAGCACCCTGCTTAAGGTGTTCCTGCCTTGTGCTCTGAGTGTCTGGGTATGAGCGCCTCGTGAATGATAAGCGATACAGGAAATGAATTAATGGGCTGTAGTTTAAAATTGACTTTATGGTACCATATGTTCAAGTACAAGTTCAAGTTTTATTGGTCACATATACATTGTACAATACAACATACCGTGAAATTCTTTGGCGACTACCTGGAC
>JAOUQX010000036.1:6730703-6741130 GCA_028566295.1 Liobagrus marginatus
CCTTGAGCAAGACCCTTAACCTCACTTGCTCCAGGGGCGCCGTTCGTTCTGGCTGACCCTGCGCTCTGACCCCAGCCCTCAAATGTGCATGCTGGGATATGCGGAACCAAAGAATCTCACTGTATGATGTGCATGTGACCAATAAAATAAAGTTTTAGTTTAAATTTTCAACTTATGTAAACATCATTACATAATAATGTAATGGCTGTCACTGATAACTGGTGAGAGTTTGGGATTGACAGAAAGCAGCTTCAGCCATTTATATAAAATACTATAAAAAATATCATTCTGTATTTGTACTTTTCTACATATAACATTGGTGGTGCTTTTGGATTTCACAAAACCCAAACAAATAGCAAATTAGTGTTGATTTTAAAACACATGGAGGGTGTAACCCTGATAGCCCATTTATACCCGGTTGGCTATGCAATCAGGAATTGTAAGGAAGTTGCACAGACAAATCTATTAAACATGTCATTCATGTTCAACAATCTCCCCCAAACCCCTGTCACCTTCGCCCATCTAATGTCTTGTCAGCCTAATAAAGCTTGATTTATCAAACATAAGTTGTTCTGACCTGCGGAGTCTCACCATTGGGCCCTTGTTAAAAGATGGAGAGAAAGACAGAAGGCTGTCAATCAGCACTGTAGGTCAGAGAATGGATGGGAGGATGCTGCTCTCTTATTAGCATCCCAGCCAACCAAGCAGACGATCAGTCAAGGATTTCCTCACAGGGCCATGCTCATTAGTTAATTATGCTCTATATGAATATTCTACACACACCCACCCACTACTCTGCCCCCACTACACTGCCTTGTCCAACCTAGTTAAATCAGAGTCAAATGACCTTTGTCCATAGTTCCGCCTCTCTTTTGAGAGCTGCATATAATATTGAATATGTGGAGAAATTAATTAACATCAAATGGAGATGAATGAGATTTAATGTGGGCTGATGCCCTGTCAATTGGGACGGAAGAACTTGCAGTGCATTAGTTCAAAAGAGGCGCTCAAATGTTTCGAAATCCATCACACTCTCCATTGACTTTCATATGCTCTAGGAGTGAAATAAAATTCTCCCATATGATATTAAACAGAGAAATAGATGTTTAACTACAAAGTTTCTGACAAAATAAAAATCCATAAGACAATTTATGGAATGTGGGCTAGTCAGACAAAGTTCAAGGCCATGCAAGAGTGTGCCCTTCTACTAATATTCTCTCTTCTTCTAAAGCATTTAATTTTAACCATTAGGGAACGTACATGAAATAAAATTACAATTCAGCACTGGATCTATACCATCCATCAGACAGGTTCGGATTATTACTAGATTAAGTTATTGACCCAATTTTATAGAAATTATATCAATATTTAATATCACAGTAAATATTAGCCTTTCTTTAAAATACAGTGTCTTAGGAAAATGCACATATACTTTGCTAAAACCAGTGTCAATACTTCATCTGTAGGGAAATTAAACATCAAGTGCATAATTTATCATATTAAGACAGGTCAGTCCTAGAGGACTATTGATTGAAAAAGAGCTGTGGCTTAAGTCTGCATTAGAGCTACATAGAAACTTTATGAGTAATTAGAGCACAGCTCTTGACCACTGAGAAGGACATGTAGGACTTGCAGTACTGCTTAGAATGAATTATTTCTACAAAAAGAAATGAACGCCTAGGGGGATATTAGTCATGTCAAAGCAGGGGACAGATTAGTTTTATTTACTATCATTAAACAAGGCCCTCTATGAATGAATGTCAAAGTGTTTATTTTAACCCTTTAAGATTGTTTGCTTCATAACTGCTGCTTTTTACTTACAGTTGTTTTAAATAGAGCTGAGCCCTCAAGCTGGCATGATTTACGGAAAAACTTAAATTCATTGTAGATGATAGCTTTTGGAATTTGGCCAGAAGATGTATCAGACAGTGACCCTATGTACGAGGACATAATGTTACGTAGCAGAATCTTTGAAAATTACTGTTTATCATTGATATTGAATAATTATAGTGTTTTGTATTGTTTTGGATTCTTTCTGTCGTTCTTTCTTTCTTTCTTTCTTTCTTTATTAATTAAAAAAAAATGTAACATTTACCATCTTACACTTCCCCAGATTTTCCTCAAATTTTCAATATAAATAATTCTCCATAGGATTCTCTATAAAATCTTTTTTTTTCAACTTCTTTAACTTAGTGCTTCTGACAATTGCTATGCAATCTCTTCTGTCCATTTAATTACTAAAGTGTTGTTATGCTGTAAATGTTAGCTACCAAATGTTCATAGAGGATGTCCTTTTCGCACAGTTGGACCATAATGAACCGTCAGCATAGTCTTCAGCATCAGCATGGTTTCCTGATGGAACTAGAGTACTTAGCATTAGGCTTGTAAAAAACTTTATTGCTGGCAAATGAGCATTGGACAGCAAAGTTGTATTTCAAAATAAAATATTATCCACTGTTGACCTGAGCCTCTCTCACTAAAGACTTGACTTTGGACTAGGATTAACCTTGATTTTTCATAGCCCAACAAGACCTATAAACTATAGGAAAGATTGTAAATTAAGCCACATGAAACTTTCAAATTGTGCTTATATTCATTTAGTCATAGTCTAAATTTGGCTTATGAGTCTGAAGAAAATCACATTATAAATGTATGGCTAATTATATTAGTGCACATTTCATGTCACCCTTTTATGAGAGCTGTCAGGACTCAAGGCATACTCAGAACATGTTTAGTTTTGAAGAAATAGTGAATAAATCTTTAAAGCTGTGACTTAAGATGATATACAATTTACTATCCATCCATTATCTAGCGTTTATCCTGTTCAGGGTCATGGGGGCGCTGGAGTCTATCCCAGATAACTTAGGGTGTGAGGCAGGGTACTTCCTGTACAATCAGCAGTTAATCACAGGACTAACACTTAGACAGACAACAAAGACAGACAAACATTAACACACACATTCACTCCTATGTACAATTTAGAGTAGCACATACACCTATGCCCAATCACATGTTTGGAGGTGGGAGGAAACTGGAGTACCCAGGGAAAATCTGTACGAGCATGGGGAGAACATTCAAACTCCACACAAAAACACCCTGGGCGGGAATCGAACCCATGCCTTCTTGCATTGAGGTAGGACTGCTGACCAATCTGCCACTGTGCCACCTCTTCAATTAACTAATCAATTTTAATTTGATGTTACTATTTGATGTTACTCATTATTCTGACAATATACAGAATAAAAGTTTAACATGACATCGTGAAAATAAGCCTCTTCAGAGACGGCAGGTTAGAATTTTTCTCACACTGGAGTGGTGGGACATTAAAAATGCTGAAGTAATATTTATAGGTGGCATTAAATAGACCTGAGCAGAGGTTATGTTTAAGGACCAGATAGAGGATCTGAGGGAGGGCTTTTGATTGAACTGTAGAAAGGATGGCACAAAAAAGAGTCCAATCATGTTGATTGTCTACGTAGTTTAAAATTTTTTTTTTTTTTATTAATTTTAGCACCTAGAAATATGTTCTTAAAAATATAGAGACTCGAACATGTGTCAGAATTGGTAAGTAGCTTTTCCTTGGTGCACAGCTTTGTGTGATGAATCACTGTAAGTAGAAAACTCCTACATGAATTGAGAGTTGGAAATAATTAATTGGATAGGTGCTGCACAGGCACGTCCAACCGGAATAAGGATTTATTGTTTTATGGTGGCAAAGGTTTACATTTTTAATATTACACAAATTATATTAAAGTTAATTAGATTAGCTTATATAAAACAAAATCAAAGTGTAATCAACATGAAAATGTAGTCTCATATTATTTTGAGAAAATTCTAAGCCTAAATGTAGATCCCCATGAATATAGTGTATTGTATATAGTACATTTATAGAAACAGGAATTCCCAGGCTGGTTCATAACTCAACCTCAAAGATGACAACTGTGTGTTTAATTAATTTTTAGACTATGCGTAAAAAATACATGTGTGCACCTTTCAAAAATGAAGGCACCCTTTATACTCATCACAATCCAAATGGCAAGAAAAGGTGCATCATAAACAATTTTGCCATTGAGATCATGTATGCTTGCTGGCAAAATTTTATATCTCCATATTAAAAAGAAAATTATTAATTGTTCAGAGAACATTATGTAAACGCAGACCCATTGGGTTGGAACATTAGGATGAGAAACTGCATAGCTAACAATCAACAATGTTATTTGTGTGAGGGAATGATTTAACCTTGATCGTTTCCGCTGACAGGTCTGACATACTTGGGTGCCTTAACTGGACATGACAATGAGTTCTTGAAATCTGGCCTGTCGTCTGGCATTTAGAGAACGACTCGTTCTCTTAAGATCACGCAAACAACTGCTGAGATGTGATCATTCTAATGGAGTTTCAAGTGGATGGCTTTGATTTCATCCATCATTGTAATTATGCATCAATCTTGCTAATTTTTCAGTATCATTAACCTTGGTAATCTTCTCCATTGCTCAACACCATCTGTTATTTCCTTCAAAGTTGCATCGACGCAAAGCAAGCGGCCACTTTTTCCTAGAGTGCTCAGGAAAAATGATAGTGCTCTCCAGGGAGGGCTTCTGACGAGATAAAAGTTGCAGCAACCACACTTCCGTGGACCAGTTAATGAACTATCACCAAAGAAACATGGAAATGGATTAGCTACTAAGACTTGCTGCCCCACTGTGGTCCATCATTATTCATTTGAAATGCATCAGTGAGCATACCATCATTGCAAGTGCCCTACATGTCCCCTATGAGTTAAGTCAACATCCCAAGTGATGTGTTTCATTTAGTGAAATAATAATTACGGGATTAGTCAGCATCTTCTTATTTTGCTGTTTTTTATTGAGTTTTGAACATACACTCAAAATCAAACCGAAACAATAAATGTTCTGTATAATGGATATATGCTGTTCACAAATACTGACATGTACTCATTAACATTCTAATTCAGAAGGTTCATATCCTTTTGCCTTTCATGGTAATCATAATCTGTCATGTCTAATTAATCTGGCTAATAGGCCAAACTGTTACTTATGGGAACTTTTTATTATGTTCTACAGATGCCGACGGGTTCTGAAGGATTTTTACATAATACAGTCACAACAGGAGCGAACTGAATCCTGTTCTTGAAATTATGAAGATGGATTTTCGAAATCAGTTTTGAGTCAATGATGCTTGTCACGCCAGCTCATCTATTCACCATATTAAAGCACCCATAAGCAGAATCGCCATTAAAATGGGCTCAATTAAAAATATATAAAGATATTAATTATTGTTAACAGTAGACGAGGCTCAGGGATGAAAGACTTAATAGAGTACATGTGTCTGGTTGATGACTACATCGTATTAAAAAGGCATATGAGATGCATGATGTAGGAGGTGGAGAGAAACAATGCTAAGTACACCTCGCACAGGACTATTGTACCAAATGAATAGATGAAGAGACTTACATAAGAAGACATGATGTAAAATGTGACTTAATGCTTCCAGGAAAATGCATGCACAAAACATCTGATATTCATGTTTAATTCACTAAAGCTGTAGGTTATCACCTACATTGCATTTAGGACCACTTAATAAAGCCCCCAGGTGCAAATATAAGTTGGAAAGCTGTTAAAAAAATGTTAGAAATGGTAACCCACAGAGCTGTCAAAAAGGAAATGCACATTTAATAATGCTGAAAAGATATTTAGTTAGTAAATGCTGTTTTTTTAAAGTCACTTTTGCCTTTAAGGATTATATGAGATGAGGATTCTTATTGAGGGCACGGATGGTTTGCGGAAAGAAACTTTTACTCATTCTCTCTGTTTTTGCCTTTAAGGATTGTAGACGCTTCCCTGACCGTAACAGAGTGAATAGTCCACTCTCTCCACTGCGTTGCCGTTGATGGTGAGTGGTTGGTAGTCTAAGAGTTAAAGCTTAATGCTGAAACATCTCAATAGCAGATGTAATACAATTCTTCTACTTACAGTCTATTATGAATTTCTTTCTAGGATAAATAGAGTGATTCTATCTGTCTGTCTGTCTGTCTGTCTGTCTGTCTGTCTGTCTGTCTGTCTGTCTGTCTGTCTGTCCAAAATTATAATCTATCCAGTTGTCTAAAAATATATAAACAAAGCTGATATTATATTTCGTTTCCAAGATGAATGTAATATAATAATAATATAATATTATTGAAGATCTGAATGATTACTGACATTTTCAGATCCTATTTGTTACATACACATACATGCATACATGCAGTGAAATGTTTTATTTTCCGCATATCCCAGCATACCTGTCAGAATACACTGGGGTCAGAGCCAGAACAAACGGCGCCCCTGGAGCAAGTGAGGTTAAGGGTCTTGCTCAAGGACCTAATGATGGTAGCTTGCCTGGTGCGAGGCTTGAACCCCCGACCCTGTGATCACTGACCCAGAGCCGCCCTATATAGCTGAGTTAGCTATATAGCTATATAGCTACATAGCAGGGTAATAGCAGGGTTATAGCAGACTTAATGCACATTCATGTAACAAATGCATTTTTGAGTTTAAAACAAAGAGTGTTTTCTTATTGCACTCTTTCCTTGCTCTAAATTTGCATTTATAACTTAAAAAAGTTTCTTCTAGGAATATTTTGAAAATCTTCCACATGAATCAAGTTAAGTAATGCCAAGATTGAAAAATCTTAATTAAAAATGCTGTATGATAATAATAATAATAATAATAATAATAATAATAATAATAAGATACATATCTACTATATTTGCTTGATCACAGAATAGTCTAGTATTTATCATTTTGATAGTAGAAGTTATTATATATGTTATATAGTAATTAAGAGAGCTCATCTGTGAGTAAATGTGTCCAAATTCTCTGCCTGGCAGAGAATGCATTACAACGTACATGTGGCCATGTACTAGCCGAATAAAACCTGCAACATTTAGGTACATGTTTTTGTATTGTACGCCTGCGTTGTTTATCATATGCTTGGTTTTTCGTGCAGAATGAGTCCTAATAGACCATGAAATTGGACACAAAGTACATCTGGCTCATGGTGCCCCTGTTAGAAAACTGGTAGGTTTAATGGTGAACATAGTGGCTGCAGTTTTGAACAAATTTAAAAAGCTTTTAAGCATTTAATTTGCTTGAATTTCTGTTTTTGCATGACTGAAGTTAAAGGAGTACCTTTATAAAGACAATACACACATTACCAGTGTGTTGCGTTTGAAAAAAAAAAAAAAATGAACACTTAAAATACACAGACATATATTAATGTATGGCATGTTATGACATGTTTACATATGCGATGTATATTTGTGGTTTATTTTTTTTAGAATCTTGCTGCAAGTGTACACAAAGATTTATTTCTCCGAGTAGAGTGAGGTGGCAGGCTATGATGAATACACTTGTGTACATTATCCTATTAAATCCCCAAAACATGACAAATTGCTGCATTCTTTGCCATTATTCTCATAACTTCATTTAGCACCAGACAGACAGGGTTTATTCATATTTATGCGATGCACTGCTTTGCTCACTCTAAACATTTACAAGGAGCCAAGCTGCGGGATGCACGTTCTCGCTCAGCGTGGCATGTCAGCCCTCTTTTAGATCTGATAAATGAAGAAAAGTAGCTCACCATTGCTCACCTGGTTCAGATCTGTTCCAATCCTGCTATTAATTCAGCATCCACACAGCCACCAGACCTTAGAGCTTGAAATATGCTTATGCAAAACAACATGCCCCATTGTGCAAGCGAAACAGAGTGGAGTGGGAATTTATGTAGCTTTGGAAAACATCTGTTTTTATTTCAAGAATGTGGACTATATAAATGGTTGCGCTTGCAAAGAAGCGTAATGGCAATAAAATAAGCCGTATTTAGAACTAGCAAATAAATGAGGTCATGAAGAAAGAGGAACACTTTGTTGTTCAAAGAAAGGACTTTTTAACTTGTCAAACTACTTAAAATAATAAGAATAAGAATAAGAATAAGAATAAGAATAATAAGAATATTATTAATAATAATAAAAAATATAGCTGCAAGCAGCAATTAACGGGGTCGAGCCCAATTTGGGTACACTAATAGATCATGTAAATACAAAAGATCTTTCATTAGGAGATTCTAGAGGTTGTGCGGCTGATGAAATAACCAGTTCATAAATTCCCGTTAACCTCGTGTACAATTGATATATGCTTTATACCCCTAAATAGTGTTTGTGGCTGACAAACACCCATATTTAAGATTTAATTTGGTTTGTGACCAGGAGGTGGCAATAAAGGGCTACTAGAAGTCAAATGAAATGACGGAGAATAAATGTAACGTCTCGCTGCATCCGAAAGACAATCTTCGGATGGCGAGACGCAAACAGGGCAGCACAAAAGGTCCAGGTGCAGGTTTGGAGAACATAACTCTTTTATTTAACGGTGTGCAACCCAGCAAACACTCAAACATCACCATGAAACAATAATAATCCGCGCTGGTTTATCAGCGCCCGCTATTTAAACTAAACCTTATTACCGTGACTAAACATAATCAGGTGAGCGTGATTATGGTGCGCGTGACTGTGAACGTGAGTGTGTGTGTGTGTGTGTGTGTGTGCGCGTGTGCACGTGTGCGTGCGAACAGTCTGTGACATGAGGCACAGTCTTTTAACGCCCTCAGGCGGTCGTCCAGGCCACAGTCCCTTGATATTACAATAAACGACTTTATCCAAAATCCTGTATTAGTGTAGTACATAGGCTGCCTAAGTTTCAGGTGGAGTATATGTGCCATATCCTATGTAGTGCACTTGGACAAGTAATCATGTACTATTTGAGCGCATTCAACATTTATATGGAAAACTTTCAGAAGTAATGAAGGTAAGGGCATTTATTTCTGCGTGTTTATAAAATAACTATTAGCATGTGATGTATGCACTAAAGCTTAATCCATAACTTAAATACATGTTAAATACACGTTATAACTAAACAGGATAATTTGTTAATTGTGTCCTGCCATCTTCCTGGTTATTTGCTAATGTTTATAACGTGTCGGAGACAAAATGCATACTTGGTTTATATACTGGAAAGCTGCTGTTTACCTTTAGTGCTGAATTAAGTTGCTGTGGTGACACTGCGACGACATAGTGGAGTTTAATAGTAACGTGGTTTCATTTCAATATTTCCAATCTTTTATTTTAAATAACTTTCGACTAGTTGGACCTAGAAACCTCTAGGTGGTATGGTATCATATCATACTGTTATATGGCATGCCAAATTTCATAATTTTTTGCTTAGCAGAAATTGTACTTGGAAGACAGAGGAGAAAAATTCAATATTACATAACTCTGAGAACGAATACAATACGGGTCTCGCCCCTACTACTACTACTACTACTACTACTACTACTACTAATAATAATAATAATAATAATAATAATAATAATAATAATAACAATAACTCTAAATTGTCCATAGGAGTGAATATGTGTGTAAATGGTTGAATGGTATTAGCCCTGCACATTAACTGGTGATTGTACAGTGTGTACTACACCTCACGCCCTAAGTTAGCTGGGATAGACTCCGGCACCCTGAACAGGATAAGCAGTAGACAATAAATGAATGAATGAATAATAAAGCTACCTATCTCACAGTATATTCAGTGGTAAGAGTTTAAAATGACCATTGACCAAGCCTGATGCTGACGTAATTAGTGCAACCCTCTCTGTATTACTGCCACTTCTGGCAGTGATTTAAATTTGAAAAGGAACTATGATTAAGAGAGAAAATAATGTTTCCCAGCTGTTCGCAACAATGACATACACTGTTTATGACATAGTTGGAGGTAAAATTGCTCTCCTGAATGCTATAATAACATATCCAAAACTTATCCCAGCACATGATTGCAGCTAGATTGAACATTTAGAAACAGTACAGCATATGTTGAAACGATTCTCACAAATAAACGTCATTTTACCGAAAGGTAAACATCAAACATCATTTATCCCACTGCTATGGAAGCCCTGAAGTAAAATGGTGGGAAAAATTGGTTTACGTTTAGTTGTCAGGGACCATGTACAAAAGCCATTAATCTCAAATGAGAATATATGGTGTGAAAAATGAGAACGTTTCCGTCTGCAATTCCTGAGCAGGTAAAAGGAAACAATAATAAAAGTGCTGTTTTGATTATTTTGACCTGACCTCTTATTATTTTAAACTTATAATTTAATTTTTATTTTAAGATATTATGCAACTTGACCTGATGTCTAGTTATTTCAATTTTTATAAAAATTATATTTTATGTTTCATGATCATCAACTTCATAAACTGCATGATTTCAGCATGTTAGTATTTCTACTTTAATTTCTTAGATAGATAGATAGATAGATAGATAGATAGATAGATAGATAGATAGATAGATAGATAGATAGATAGATAGATCTGT
>JAOUQX010000036.1:6794549-6808006 GCA_028566295.1 Liobagrus marginatus
CCCCCCTTTTATAAGTTCCCTCTCTCCCCCACCCCCACTCACAGCAATGTTCAGTCAGTTGTTCAGCTAGTCATCAAAGAATTTCACTGTATGTTGTACCACGTATAATGTAGATGTGACAATAAACCTTGAACTTGAACTTGAAATAGAAAACTGAAAGACCCTAACCCTAACCCTAGAGAACTGAAAACAACAGTTCTCATTTGGCAATCCCTTGTGTCTCACCAAAATAAGGTTTTCTGATGCTTTGTTAAAGCCTACAAGCAACCATGTTTCTGTCATGGGCTTTTTAATGTAAGAAAATGTGTATGATCATTAACACAAAGCATTAGTCTATAGGAAGTCTGTATGAATTTATAAAAAGTACACTATATAGAATTTTCGGATAACATCATATCATATTTTTGTACATTCTGTTCCGGATTTAGTCCTACATTTACTCCTATAGTAACCATCTAACCTTTGAAGCATGGCTTTGGGGACTTTCCTATTCAACCACAATAGTATTAGGTAAAACAGACTTTATTGCTGTCAAAGATCCAGTATACTATTTCACTCCATGATCAATATCGTTTGTGTGACCAATCTATGATTTTCATTTTGGACCTTATTGGATGGGTTTAGGGGCATTGTTTGGTTAAATTTTCTGTTTTTCTTAACTTCTGAAGCCTCAGTAACATTTCTGAGTATGTATTCATCTCCAATAAAGACACGCATCTTCGGTATATTCCAGGATTCCTAACACATCATTGTTAACCTTGGGTAAAGCGTACTTGCTTTTGAGCAATCATGGATTTAGAGTTGAGTAGAACAAAGCATGGATAAATCAAGTAGCAAAGTGTTGAAAATGAAGATCAAGGTTGTTGACAGTAACAGTGAGGGAAAATATTAACTAGGGATATTCTATTAGAGACCCTTGACTCGGATGAATCATGCAATTCATCATATACTGTTTTAGTCCAAGACCATGCTAATAGAATTACTGAAACATTTCCTGAAGTAATTAATTAATTCAATTTGTATGTACTAAAGTGAAGCACTCAGCCTGTCTTGTCAATAAATGTTAAGAGAGAGAGAGAGAGAGAGAGAGAGAGAGAGAGAGAGAGAGAGAGAGAGACCCTTTTCCCCTTATTTAAAGATTTAATGGAATAGTTCTGACATTTTCTAATATACAAGGACAACCACTTTCCAATATTTGAAATGTTTTTTTTTTCTTTTAACTAAAATTCCGCTAAAAATGTTTGTCATTTTATAATTTGAAAGTTTTAAACAACTTTCTTCTGCTTTCCATCTTCTTTTTCTTGTGTTCTGAACAGCTGCTATCTAATGGGATTTATAACAGAATCTATACATGTTGAAATCGATTGATATATGGCAGGGCTTAAGGATATGCTGAAATTTCAAACTTGCCCACATTTGATTAAAAGGTTGCATCAGTGTTCCTTATCCTTTAGGGTCTCATTCATATTCCACAGCCTCTCTTTAAAGCTGTTGCAAAAAATAAATAAATTAATAAATAAAGCACAGCTTCTGTTTGCAATAAAATGTAAATGAATGTGGAAAGGCTGTTTAAATTAGATTTCAAAAACACTTATCCTTAAGGATGTTTGTACAGAAGAGAAAGCGAGAAGGAATGAATGGAAGTATATTGTATTGTTTGTACAAAAATACAATATTTTGTTTGTACCAACATGCTGACACACTTATCATCAACATTTTACATTACTGTGCATTATTACGGAAGTGGAGATTTCGTACATTACTGTTATATAACGGAGGGATTCTGTGTGACTGTGGTTCTTGTTCAAAGTAGGAATAAGATGAATTTGAGATCAACAGTGATAATAATCTTATCCTCTTCTTTATATCATTCAGAAGAGCACGGAGTGGTGGGATATGGTGTGCCTGCTACAGTTTGGTGCCTGGCGGTTTGTGATATGTCATTATTTTGTGATGTGCTGTTGTTTAGAGACTAGGTCATAAGCTTCGGAGCATGTATGGTGGAAAAATCTTCAACCTGCTGCCAGTATATTGCATTAAGACACTTATAAAAAATAGGAGAGAATGAAATCCTAAAGTAACTTGTTAATGTTAATATCCCTTTGTAACTGAAATGGAATTTAAAATCACATGTAATGAATCTACCTAAAATGGTCCATAATGCTAAATATGGGGATGGGATCGATATGGTCAAATAAAATGATTTCAAATGAAAAATTGTGAACGTTTAACAATTTACTCCTGCTGGTGTGAAACTTGTGACTTAGTTCTGAGGACAAATTAGTTCATCAAGAGTCACTAAATTAGTGGAATTGAATCCACCAGGGTGCAATTAAAGAGTCAAATTACATAAATGTCAAAATGTATAAATGCCTCTGTTTCTGGAAGATTCATGGAAAACATACCTAAACAAACAACACCATGATGACCAATGAACTATCAAAACAGCGGTCAGGCTAAATCCGGTCAGGAGGGAATGAAATATGCAAATGAAGATAGAGAGATACAAAATGTATACATAATGCTGTCAAATAGCATCTAGCAGAAGTGCAAATAGTAGAATTGTACAAAAGCACAAGTGCGGATAAATATGAAAGCATATGTACCACAAAAAAATATATAGGCTATGGTAGGGAGCATGTGTGCGACATATGACTAATATGTACATGTATGTGCAAACAGTATCCAGTATATAAATACATGTATGCATGTACAAACATATATACATAAGTGTAAGATTAACTGGGAATTGCTGGGAATTTACAAATTATGCGCAATAAAAATATAATTTAAATACAGAATTTGTGCAGGGTGTACTTGGTGGACAGAATTGCATGACAAATACAGGCAGTGTGTTCAACAGGAATGAGTGATATGTCAGTGTTTAAAGGTATAGTGTAGAGTTCAGTAGGTTTATGGCTGTAGGGAGGAAACTAGTGCTGAGCTTCTTGTTCTAGTGCAAACGGCCCTGTATCTTCTCCCGGATGGAATGAGGTTAAAAAGTTTGTTTCTGGGATAAGAGAAGTTCTTGATAAAGCTGTGTAATCTACTCTGGTGACGATGCTTGATGGCAGGTAGTTTGGTTCCAGTGAACGCTGGACGGCTTTCACCAGCCATTTCTTATTCCTATAGCAATGCATTATGAAAATTATAATTTAATGTAGTTCATTCATTGTCCAGTGGTTATCCAGTTCAGCGTTGAAGGGGGCGCTGGAGTTTATCCCAGCTAACTTATGGTGTGAGGTGGGATACATCCTGGACAATCAGTAGTTAATAGCAGGACTAACACTTAGAGACCGACAACTATTCACATTCACTCCCATGGACAATTTAGAGTAGCCAACTGACATGGCTATGGAGGTGGGAGGAAACTGGAGTGCCCCAGGGAAATCCCACACAAGCACGGGGAGAGTTTGCACATGCAAACTCAGCACAGAAAGTCCCTGGGCAGGAATCGAACACATGACCTTCTTGCTGTGAGTCAGGAGTGCTAACCACTCTGCCACCGTGCCACCCATTTTAAAGTAGTTTTTAATAAAGTCTTTATTTGAAACCAAGTTCAACAAGACTAGAAATACTGTAAGTATACAATTGAATAAGTTGCTGAACCTGACTGTTTCACTGACCAGACCTTGTATCAAAAATAATGATTATGTGGCAGCCTGGTTGGTATGGAGTGCAAAAATAAATGCAAAATGCGGGATTTAGAGAGCATGACTGCTCTGCGTGCCACATCAGAATAAAGAGGGTAACAAAAGCACAAGGTTCCGCTCTGCTGCTTTAGCTCAGCGTCAACATACATACCACCCCCTTCCTTCACTGCGCAAAGCAAGAAATAAACTCGCATTAATTACAAACAGGTGTAAACTCCTTCACATAATTATTCATGCTTTAACCCTGACCCCACCCTCCGATCAAAAAGTGTACTTAATCACACCCCCAACACCATGGAGTAATTTTACATTCGACAAAGCATTAAAGGGTTGATTAGGATTTATTCAGATATCCATTTAACCCTTTTCAGCAGTACATGTTTCACAGAGAAATATAAATTGACTTATCAGACATTTTTAATTCGTATAAACAAATGAATTATTTTATTGTCACGAGTGTGATCAGTGTGAATCAGGACACTTTTAACTTTTAGTGTAAGATGTTTTTACCTCTCTTCAAATTGGAAATGTTAAAAAGCTCTGAGTATCTACATTCATATCAGCCGCTACCCACTACTGTGGAGTGTGACATGCTAGAAAAATTTTGTGCTGAACTTCCGGAAATCAGGTGCAAATTAATGTTTTTTTAGGATTATGGTAAAACTCATCTCTTCCACATGCTCTGCTTTTAGACTGACCAGCTGTGAAAGTGCAAAAGAGATGTTTTTATCCCGGTTCCTGTTATAAAACATATTGGGTTTTTCTGGCAAACATTTTTTGTTTTGTATATTGCATTTTCTTGTATTTTGCTCAGACCACAGTGAGCCACAGAGCTACAGTATGTGATCTTTCCAGAGAATTTATATACCGGAATTAATATTAAGAAATTTTAACCATATAGAGTATTACAGCGTCTTAAAGGTAGGGTAGGCGATTTAGGAGAGGCTAGCAATAGCAAGGTAGCTTTGAAATCCCAATATCTGCCCTTCCTGCATAATCACTTTCCAAAGCCATGCCTCCTCCAAAACACATGAACGTGCTCAGGCAGAGCAGAGGCTCAAACAACAAGACGAGAGAGTACGATTAGCTCATTAACATTAGATGTCTAATTCAATGGTGAGTAAATATTACAGTACAAAGCCGTAATATTACAATAACCAACGTAAGCTACTTTTTAAAAATGTAATTGCACACAGCAAGCTTATAGTGGAAACGTGCTGATGATGTAGCTGTCTGCACTAACAGGGTGCACCGAGGTATGCTAATACATATATTGACAGGCAGGTAGGACAGCCTAATGTAATGTTTTAACTGGCCAAAATGTTTTGGGTTGTACGCTTTCTACAGACGATATCAATACATGTAAATACATTTAGAAAACTTAATGAGTAACTCTAACCCTATTGAGATGAGAAAAATGGGTTTGAACAAAATCACCTACCCTGGCTTTTTTATGTGCTGAGTTTTGACACTCCGGTCATCTGGCAAATTATTTCCATCATTCTGAAACCTGAGTTAGAGGAAGCCCCATCTTTTTCTCTATCAATATGTATCATGTATCATAATTATAGGAAATACTTCACTTGGAAGATTGTCAAGGTTATTCAGCATGTTGATGTAAGTTCTGCATTAATCAAGGTGACTAATTCTGCTCAAGCAGGCTATTGAGAAGAACCCTCTATCAACTTCAGCCAGTTTAATCTCCTGATAATGTTGACATTTTGATAGAACACCAAAGCATAAAGCAATCTGCCAGCAAATTTACCAAACTATGCAAACAGCATTTGTGAATGTCCTGCATCATCATTCATTAGTGGTGAAATATCAGTGGTCACTGTCTATGAAGCCTCATAACGTAATAATTATTGACATAATAAAAATTATTTTATGAAAGGTGTTCTCAGACAACGGCCAAAGCATCACCACAAGGATTTTAAGGAAAATTACTAAGACATGGCAAGGTAATTAACATCTGTTAATACACACAGTTTTCAGACAGCTGATTATGTATGTCACGTCCAATCCAGTTGAGATGACATGGTCTTGCGATAGAGATATTCCGGAGACAGAACATCTGCCACCTTCTGGGAGGTCTCTCTCATCCCTTGGCCCTAATCCTTCATATCTTATCACATCATCATCAAATAATCAGCATGCCACATCAGTTTGACCATCGCTTCTTCTAAGGAGACTTTGATAACGTCTCAATAGGCCGGAGAATGCTGATGAATGGCACAATGTAACGTTCCCGCCGAGTCACATTGGTTGACAATAATTTATTGACTGGGGTGACTTTTTACTATCCAACACGTGTATAATGGTTAACAGCTGCTATTGTGGAAGTCTAATTGCTTCACCTGTCAGATCAGACCCATGAGTGTGCTAAAGAAGCTTATGGTATCAAACCTTTTAAACAGAATACAAATGAAACTACATTTATGTAGAAACTGAAACTTTATAATTAAGACCATTTCTGCTGAATGTGAAAAAACTGATGGAGATGTAGTAATAAATAGTATATAAATAAGATAGGTAGCATCCGCTGCCACCATTTTAGTTTATATATTTACAGCATTTGACATACACTGTTATCCAAAGCAACTTACAACCAAACAGTGGAGAGTTAAAGGCCTTGCTCAGGGGCCCAGCAGTGGTAGCTTGGCAGTGCTGGGGATCAAACCTTAGTCTTTGGATCAGCAGTCCAACACCTTAACCACTGAGCTACCACTTCCTCGCATAGGAAATTTTACATTTCCTATACGGTATGGGTTTATTTTAACCCTTGCCATTATGTATTTGTTGGCAGGAGTAAAGAACTAGCAAATGAATTCAGACTAAAAATTAAATGCAAAGATACTAAAAGCAAAGAATTATGTGTTTGGTCAGATTATGACATTATAAATTATGTATAGCTTCCATAAATTTTTGCTAATAAACTAAAACTATGCCAAATGTGCATGGACTATAAATTACAGTATATTTAGAGCTTTGAAAATACACATTGAGATGCTGGATGTATGAACCAAATAGTATTAATTCAATGCAATAATTCCTGCCAATGTATGCATTTAATTATAGTTTCATGCTCTACAGTTCTGTAGTATCATAGATCATGATGTAGTTAATCTTACTCTCAGTTGTCACATTCATGAACCCTTGTTTGAACGTCTGAGGCACACAAATCTGGGAATGCTTTTTGAATTTGAAATTCACTCTTATTATTTGTATTCTTATGGATTTACAGGAGATATGTGTGTCTTTTATAATGCATATAAGATTCCGCTATATGCTTCAAATGTTATGTACCTCACAATATAGACTCGCTCATTTGCATAACTTTCTTAAATGAATCTATGACCTTGTATAATAGTATACCTATAACGTGTGTATCTGCTTCCATCCTTAACGTATGTCTATGCATCTGTTTCTATACATAATGCTTGCTTTGACAAACATCTGCTAGATCTCATCAAACCTAAATAATACACCAAAAACAATAGAAGGTCAAATATAGAAGATGAATGTAAAGGACATGAGAAAGAATGATAATGCCGTCACATAAAGCACTTCAATCGAAGGGCAATTTGACAGTTTAGCAGGCATCTGGTTGCGAAGACAAGTTAGACAGGTGACTAGAGCTTGAAAGAGATGCAGTGTTTCTGCGGTGTTTCATAGATTTGTATCGATGCTTACATGCATGTACCTACTTTGACTTGTCTCGAACGTTGTACATTTCCTGCCGTGAATCAATCAATGCATCACGTTCACAAGCAGAAACGACTATGCCATAATCAGCATGACGTGCCATCTGCCCACACGTCATAGCCATCTGCACTGCAATCAGTTCCTGCCATTCTCTTTCCTTGCTCTTCAATCTCATAATATTGTGTTTCTAATATCAACTGTGATGAGAATTAATTGAATTGTGTGGGGTGAATAATTAACAGATGGTGTCATCCGATAAATACAAATAAATACAATTAAGTTAAAGGAAATGACAGATTACATCACCCAGAGTGATACATAAGGGGGTTTGTTGATCAAATATGGTTTGGATACCACTCTAATAGTCTCAAATCCACTCTAATACTGAATTAGACATGTACAGACAGGCTGGCTGTCCTTTAAAATCATATGGATGGGTACTCTCTTGGTTATTTGCTGATTGGTGGTCATGTTTTGTGGTGTTCTCTTTGTGAGATAACAATCACCATGAATTATCTTTACTATTTACACCATACCAGAGTTTTGTTGTATGAACGACTCCATAGTCTTGTGTGTCTACACTTACCAAAACAGTAAGTGTGTAGGTCGGTAATAAAATGAATACATTTATGATTTTAGACTGTTGATGAACTGGTTGAACCAGAACTAATTAAGGGGTTTTGCAGCTGGAGCAAAGAGGGTTAATATTTATACCAGGTGCTGTACATCAGACCATTTTGCTGACACATCTGTAACAAATCATCAAATGGCAATTAAGAGGAAGCATGTGAACTAACAGATTAATTACTATCTCAGTCATTAGTTTTAAAAATGCCTTTGGAGGAGATAATACAGGTTTTGATTTGCAAATAGGTGCAGATGACAGAAAGTTTAGTTTAACTGAAGTAGCTAGCTAACAGCATTTCTACATAGCTTTTCTATTTATTTTGCCTGATAATCAGAAGAGACATTATAAGAGCTATTATTATTAACTTATTATAGGCACTTGAAAAAGATCTAAGGATGTGTTGTATTTGTTTTAAAATATGTGTACTCCTCATGTGAATGCCTGTGTCTATTATAAGACTTCATGCTTATAAAGCTCAGTTCTAATTGTTTTATAATAGTAAGTCATTTATTGGTAGATTTTTAAATCTCTGCAAATATTCAGGCTTCCATAAACGCAGTTTTTTATTTGTACTCTGAGAGAGTAATCATTGTTTTGGTAAATCCAGTGAAAGTCAATAGATTCTCTCATGCCAGTAGACATGTCAGCCAATTTTTCACTCCAACAGTAATTAACATATACTCTCTAAAGAGACTGACCTGCATTAAAGAGCTCACAGTTTGCTTGAGCCAGTGTTTGGTTCCACAACATTGCATTTATTCAGTTAATGACTCACATTCATTTCTCCTGTAAATGAAAAGAAGGTCAGGGACATAAGCCAAGCATAAATGGAATTTAGCATACAAGTGCTCATCTATCGCATGATATTGAAAGAATAAAGAAAATAAATTCCATAGTAGCCATTAGAAAAGAAAGAAAAAAATATTGATTACATGATTATCTAATAGTTTTGCACAGCTCTCATAAGCAATATTCCTTCTGGCCATGCTAACAACACCTACAATGGGTACATCGCCATAACAACTGGACCATTGATTAATAGAAGCATGTACCATAAATATTGGTTATATATGACCAAGTGCATTCCTTCATTGCAATGGTATTATTCTTTAACATCAGGGGACTTTTTATCAGAATAATACACCTTGTCACACTGAACATGGCCAAGGATCGTTTTTAAAAGCACGAGGAAGAGCTCAAACTCCAAATTCTCCAGCTTTCAATCTAATCAAACATCTGCAGCCTGTGCTGGACAGCTTAATTTGATCCATGGGGACCCTACCTTACAACCAGCAGGTCTTAAAATATCTACTACTAATATCTTGGTAGCAGATACCACAGAACACCTGCAGAGGTTTTGTTGAGTGCATGACTTGCTGGGTTTGAGCTGTGGAGTGGGGACCTACAGTGTTTGAAATATTGTGTTGTAATGTAATATCTATATATCAATCAATTCATTCTATATTGACAATTGTAGCACAATAATACAGTATGCGATTCAACTTTCTTTTCCTATTAAGATTTAGTTTCAGCTTCATTTCAGCAAAGTGATCCAAAATGAACATGCTTCCTCTGCATGACTGAAACCAACTGACTAAAAAAGTCCTGTAATTCAGAGTACACTGAAGTAAACACACAAGACTTATGAGAAAGGCTGGTGTTTAGTGGCATTTAAAGTTCAGGGTTCTCATCACTGATTATACATTTCTGTGTCTTTTCCTTAAATGACATTTCGAAATTAATTGATGCAGGGAGGATTTATTTTGGCACGCTTAGTGCTCCAAATGACCCTATCTTAAAAAGGTCCTTGTCCTATTTCAGTATGTCGTGAACAAAAAAAAATTAACAGAACATCTGAATTAGAGTGCACCTTGTACAAAATGGATATTAATTGAATTTGACAATGCAGCTGAATAGAGTTAAGATAGAAGCTGTTCATTTTGGTTTATCATAGGCACGAAGCACCTTGTCAGAAACTCTTAAGCTCTTCTTGAATTGTGGCAGCCTGAAACTTTAGAGCAATTGTTTTTTTTTTCTCCCAGTGTTAACAACAAGGCCTCTTATCACATGATTGCTAGCTGTGAGAGTGAGAGCTAAAAGCCTGCATACATGACACAGCCCTGACTAGCATCAGTCAGTTTTGACAGGAAAAGAAACAGACAAATAAGCTTTATACATTAAATCTTACTTCAACCTGGATTCAAGCACAACATTGCCACTCCAACTCACCTTATATTCTATTCTATTCTATTCTATTCTATTCTATTCTATTCTATTCTATTCTATTCTATTCTATTCTATTCTAGAGATATCTTAATAATTCATATGAAGACAACCGTGAAAAAGTCCATATCTGCAGATGAGAACTTCAGTGAACAAGTAGTGGTAGCTGGTAATGCCATGGGTAGGCTGAGCCTATTTAACGTTAACATTGGACATTATGGCTAATCATGTAATAAACTGATAAACTACACTGAATTATTAGTTGTTTATAAGATCCTGGTCACAATTCTGTTTGGAAGGGTTCCACATTGAGTCTGGTTTATTTCAAAGTTTTTACTTGCTGTTAAAAGTGATACAGAAATAAAATTGAATTGAAAAGTGTTGCATAGCAGCAGTCATGCAAATTCATTCTTCTGTCATGTGCACAAGAGGTCCATTTGTCAAGTACTGGCTGAAACATTTCATGCCATACGGTGTATCGGTCCTGACAAAATTATCCGTTTTGTGATCAAAGCTCCATATCACGTCAACACCAATCAACCATATCAACAAGGTCCTCACGTTGGTATGGTTGACAAGTAGACAAGATTCACTTGTGGTTCCATATTTTCTGTCACCATAGGTGGGCTAAGTGAGATGAAAGTGTGAGACAAGATGTCTGCTACAACACTACGCTTGTCTGGGATGAATGTGGTTGAAACATTTATTGCTGGAACTTGTCCAACCACCTGTGGAGATGCATGCATTCATGCCTTTGTTCAAGGTGAGCAACAGGTGTTCCAGGACTTGATGGTATGTGCTAAGGATGAAACATCGGTTGTAAAGATGGCAGGTCTCACATGGTAAGATGGAAGCAAAGATCTTTCAATCTTCTACAAAGTAACTTTTGTTCATTTAGACTAGTGGAAAAAGCAACATGCTTTTAAAAATCATTCCCTAGCTGAGAAAAGACTACAACCATTGCATCTGCAGATGCATCACAGGTGACAAATCATTACAACGTTTGTGACAGTGGCCCAGTGTTGATAAGGACTCTCATAGGAGTGTAACAAACACAGTCTGACAAGTGGAAGTCCAGTCTCACTGGGCCCTGTTTAAGGAGCTGCTGCAGTGGCATTGTGGAAGGTAGTAGGTCATCGACACCTACACACCTCCGTGGGCAAATCCAGAATGGCACGCACAATTGGCTGGAATGGGGATATCCTTTTTGATAAAACATACTGTATGTTGTTAGTGCTGAGAAAATCTGCTCATAAGCCATGTTTTCTGAGTACATGACAACTTGACATGATAGTGAGTATTATCTTCGTGATCAGGTAAAGTACATTTTAAAAGTCATTCATGTGCAATTGTGTGTAATGAATGCAGATAGATTCCAACTATCTGGATGAAGAGAAAACTATAAATAGCACTGCTTTAGATCAAGGTTGAAGAACAACTGATTCTTGTGAAAAGGGTTTGTGATCGTCTCCATAGTCAGATGCACTTAGCACTTCGTCATTGACTGCACTGAGATCAATGCCACTCAGACCCCACTCAAGCCTTCAGATTTTTTTTATATGTGTAGTCACCAGATGAGACACCCAGGGAGATGAATCACGAGGTTCAATTATGCATTCCTTCTGGAGAGGTTGGATTTCAGCTATCAATTCCGTACACAGGGCCAGTGGAATCAGTACCTGAATTAGCTTTAAAGTCAGTAGCTTTAAATCTTATGAACAGAGCTGCCCATTGTTTCTACTATAGTGAAGTCAGATTTCAAATGGAAGTTATGCGTTATTTTTATTCCATGGAAAATTCAGATGCAATTATGTTGACCTTTTTAAATAATGTGAAATAGGGAAAGGGTTAAAGACATGCACAAACCACTGTGGCTATTGAATGATACAGTAGTTAAAAAAGAACTTGTATTTACCATTTACTTGTATTCCGTATTACGCCGCAGAAGAACCCAGCATTTGTATAGATATTCCTGGCACATGAGAAAATTGTTGGTGTGGGGCTACATTGTATTAATAGTAGTCTATAGTGCACGACTTGAAGTAGCCCCAGTTGGAAAAGTGATTTATTTTTTGACATCATCTGCATCATTGGCAGTATGGAGCACATGCAGGGTGGCCCCACAATTCCCAAAATGCTATCAAAATAACTGTGGCTGTATATCAACAACCTACTCTAACACTTATCAGGGCAGCATTGCTAGGTTACTATTTTTTGGAATAGATTATCTGTACATTGTGTTTCTGCTATCTTCACCCAATTTCCCCCTGGGGATTAATAAAGTATTCCGATTCTGATTCTGATTTACTACATTCTCTGGCAAATTCAATTTAAAGAGAGATTGCTACTATATTAGCTATCAATAGATAACACTAGAGTTTTGAGTTCCTGCACTTTAGACTTTTTCCTTGATCTAATTTTATATAGGTTCATTTTGTATAGTTTCTGAAATCATATGCTTTTAAATCAGTGACTGGTGGTATGGTGGCAAAGTGGTTAGCACTCCTGCCTCACAGCAAGAAGTTCATGGGTTCGATTCCCAAGGTGTCTCTGTGTGGAGTTTGCATGTTCTCCCCGTACTTGTGTGGGTTTTTCCCCGGGTACTCCAGTTTCCTCCCACTTCCAAACACATGTGATTGGGCATAGGTGTATTGTCTACTCTAAATTGTCCATAGGAGTGAATGTCTGTCTCTAAGTGTTAGCCCTGTGATTAACTGGTGTTTAATGGCATAAGTTAGCTGGGATAGACTCCAGTGCCCCTGCAACCCTGAACAGGATAAGTGCTAGATAATGAAGGAATAAGTCGGTGACAAACTCACTGACTGTCTCATCATTGCTTGCCAGTTTCTTAAAAAAGGTAATGCTCAATTGAAGCATATTTGTGGTTGATGCAGTGCTGCATTTTTTTAATTCATCTTAAGTAACTGCGTTATTAAAAAGGTTAATGGAAAATATACTGACGAGCTAAAAAAAAAAAAAAACACTTTCAGTAGTATTTAAAATTTGTAAATGTGTACTAGCAGGTTCATGAGAGTGTGTAGTAGTGAAAATCATCCCCTGCACACCTCTAGTCAAAGCTTATCAGGCGTGACTGCAAGCATGTATGTGTAAGGTTCTCTGTGCCAGCGACTCACAGAGGGGCGTGGCCGGGACGGCCACTCGAGGGACTTTATGACCCAGCGAGGTTTCTAGTTATGTTGTGTTCATGTCATGTGTTTTTGGTTTATGTTCTCATTGGTTAACGCACA
>JAOUQX010000036.1:6885975-6897734 GCA_028566295.1 Liobagrus marginatus
TATAGAGAGAGAGAGAGAGAGAGAGAGAGAGAGAGAGAGATATAGATAGATAGATAGATAGATAGATAGATAGATAGATAGATAGATAGATAGATAGATAATGTATATCAAACCCCCCCATCTTGAAGTGCTTGAAGGGTGATTACCTCCGTCTCCTCCTCCTCCTCCGACTCCTCCTCCTCCTCGCTCGTTCTCGGCTCTTCAGGAGCTCGGATGAACCACCACTGGATCTCCAAGTAAACGGAGGAGGTGCCGCTCTGGAAAGCGCACGCCATCTCAATGTTCTGGCCCTCCCTGGCAGTGATGTTTGATGGCAGATCGGTGAATCTGCCTGCGAAGCAAAGGCGCCCATACATGAGCCAAATGCTCAACAAGAAAAAAAAAAAACATTTTGCTGCACTGCTACTCTTTAATAATTTGATCAAATGCAGCCGAATTTTATGATCCATCAACCGAAACAAACTGTGTGGCAGATCAATACTGACTCTAGTTGCGGACAAGTATGGGTTAAATTAAGGCGGATATATTTGATATGGATCTTTTATTCCAGCAGCAGTAAAAAGCATTTGGGGCTAAACAAATGAATAGGTGACTATATTAAACACGTGCAACCACGGTCCGTTTTTTTCCCGTTTTTTTCCTGTATGCATTGAAGCTCAATCCGCAAAATGAGCCTAGCTTCTTCACATCCGATAACTTGAGATGCAGCTCGCGCGTGACGCCCCTTCAAAGTTTATTCCCTCGCGTTTAACTGCAAGAAAGAGCATCACGAGCTCTGATAAAGCGAGCACCATGCATGGTCAGTAGCGGAGACAAAATGCTCACTATTCATTAATCCGAAATCAACAGTTGTTACAAATAATAAGCAGCGTGCCCTAACAATGTTCAATCTGCCAGTTAATCTGCGAATCACATAAATCGAGATTAATCCTGTGATCGATATAAAATCGTCATCCAAAACGAACGAGGAAAACAAATAATTTTGATGAAAGTGTGATCGGAAATTTGTAATCAGTAATCTCATTTTAATATCTCACCTTGAAGAGAAAATCCGATCTGGATAGACATACAGGAAAAGAAAATCAATCCAACAGAGTCGTGTAAGGTCCACATCGTTTCCATATGACGGAGAAGGTGTCGCGCGTCGACCGGAAAAAAACAATATGTTCCGAAGCAGAAAAAAGAAAGAAAATGACGTTTCGATGTTATTAAAAAGAATTAGATTAGAGGTGATTGGGCGTTAAATGACGATTGTGTTACATCGCTTTAACTTCAGGCTCAGATGTGACTCCGGTAAAGTTGTGCACTGGTGCTCCCTGGCTCTGTGTGCGAGAGCCGTCAGATGGATGTGAGAAGAGTCGCGATGCCTTCCCTCTCGGCGCGCGTGGCCGTTGCTGCTGCTGAAACGTCAGCGCGCGCGGCTCCAGCCAACGGCGCCAAGCTTAGACTGCTCGTCAGACTGCAACCCGATCTTTAAGGTTTAAAAGTAAATGCATTATTTAAATGATTAGTTTAGATAAAGTCTACTCTAGTGTAAAATAAAAACAAAAAAATTACATGTAAACTAAAACACATTTAAAATGAATATTTCTTTTTCGACGATGATTTCTAGTCGGAACTGGCTAAATAAGCCCTCAAAGCAATGAACAGGAGTTGATGTGAGGTGCCATTTGCTTATGGAGTTTTTAAAATCGGGTATTTACGTCAGAGCTGACCCCTCACAGCAGGCTAAATGACTCTCCAAGATGAATGTGAGAACGGAAATGAACATTTGACGACTCATTTTGGATCTAAAGATTGCAAAGACACATGGATGTTTACAGAATGGCGAATTCGGGAATTAGACACTAGATTGGGGTTTATATTTATTTGGGTGTAAGAGAGTACAGATATGTTCAATGAGACGATTGACATTAGTGTCGAAAATGTTCGGTTAAAAGAAGCATACCTCTGTGCATAATAATAAGGGCCCATCCATACCAGTTAATTTGGTAGACATTATGTATAAACTAATTCTCTAGATATTGTGTAGCCTAGAACGGCTCACTGAGTAGCACAAAAATGGAATCTGTAGCAGTGGCGGATTTAGGCATGGGCGACATGGGCAGCCGCCCAAGGCGCCTTCTTGCTGGGGGATCGGTTGGTACTAAAGAGTGTCAGAAAAGGAATTGCTGACTTAGCAATTATGGTGTGGGAACTCAGCTGACATTTGGTATATGCAATGGTAGCGATTGAACCTAGAGATTCAGTTGTGTAGCAAGTTATGAGGCTCTATTGGCCATGATAGCCATGTGGGATATAACTAATAATATGATATGTAATAGAGTAGCAGCTATTTTTTAGGATGGCAATATAGCATTCTATACAAAAGTGGCCAGCAAAGAGTTGCAGTCCACTGATTGTTGCCAGGGTTTTAACTGACAGTTTTCTTTTGGCAGACCACAGGTTGTTGAAAGCAGGAATTTCAAACAAAATGTCCAATAGTTTTCCAGAACACAAGTGGCATACGTCGTCATCCAAGTCAAATCAAGATGGCAAATAATGCTTAAGGTTTTATTTACCCCACACGTACAATACGTGGGTCTACATTAGCAGCGGTTCAGTTTTCTCAACTTGCAAAGTAGTTATTAGGAGATGGTACCCCTATGGATTCCAACATCCTCCATCGATGGTTTTGACTTAACATCAAGTATGTGAATACAACTTTTACTGCACTCATAGTAAGCAAATCACACAAAGCAAATGATATTACAGGAAAAACAAAATGCAGGAGGAGGTTGCATCCTAAGTAAAACATAGAGGCAGAGGGGTGTCCACCACAGAGCAAGATGGCAGATCACTGCTTTCAGTAACACAGACTGGAGCAACTTGTACAGGGTCATTCTCTGCAAAGCTAGGGGTGGAGCAATTTCAACAGAAAATCAAAGTGGAGGTGCAATGTCCTGAGGGTAGCACATAAATGGAAAGACATCCTCAGTGATGTATTAAGGTAAAGTAGCATCTTCAAGGAAGCAAGGAAATGGAGCAACAGCCTAATCATAATATAAATACGATAAAATCAGCTTGTATGCGTCATTTGTTTTGTTCATGATGTGCACTTAGAAGAAAGAAGAGTTCATCATGTTCTGCTCTAAAATATTTTTAAACCTTAACTTTTTCTTAGCATTTCACCATGCCTTTATTTAACATTGTACCTTCATGTTGCGCAAGCTGTTTCAACCAGCGTATAGTTGTCAATTAGATTTATCCAGAACAGGATAAAATTATTTAAAAGAAAATAGTACAGATTTTGCAAAACTGGCTTTGTGTTTGTAATCCAACATGTTTAGTTATGGCTTGAAGAAAGAAGATGCAAAGCTACTTAAAAATATACCGGTACATTGAATAGAAAATATCCTCCATTAAACATTTTATATATACACCAATATTCCTGCACTAGTATTAGGGTGATGTTTATTCTGGTTCTGAACTCTTTAGGGTTATGTATGCCTGTTCATAAGTTGGCTGAAGGTGATCGTCGCTGACTGATGGACGGTGTACAAGAACGGGTCAAGACTGAATATCAAAGTTCAAAGTTTATTGGTCACATGTACATTATACGTGGTACAACATACAGTGAATATATGTTCATATGTTTATATTTACCCTACTTATCACCTTATAACCACACATTTGGATGTCCCAAACATGAGGATGGGTTTCCCCTTGAGTCTGGTTCCTCTCAAGGTTTCTTCCTAAAATTTCATTTGGGAGTTTTTCCATGCCAGTATCGCCCCAGGCTTGCTCATTGGGATACATTTCACACATTTCAGAATTTTACTTATTCTTCTAATTGTTTATCTTCTGTAAAGTTGTTAAAAGCATTTTATAAGTATAATTGAATTGAATTGAATTTTGCTTGACTATTTTAGAAGTGCTTTCCTTATTTGGTCATGTTTGCAAATCTCAACTTTCATGTTCTCTGCTCATTGACCCTACTTTATCCCTGACACATGACGTAAGGTCTTGTTGGCTCCACAGTCCCTCAAAATCTTGTGAATATATACAGTTCTTTGACTTTATTCATTTTAAAACCAACAGTATGTCTAGTTTCCTGCACCCTTTCTTGCATATCAGTTCATTGTTTCAGATGATTGGAAGATCTTTAACCCATTTTTGAATTCTAAGATTAATATTCCAAATTCTACAGTTGTGGTCATCATCATTTGTATCAGTTGTGATTCATACCAAGTTTACCAACAATATAAAACGCTAGGACACAGCATGCTGGACATACTCTAACATACTGTACTCCAGATACACTGATACTGGTACTTGGACTTCGTGTAGGTACTCACAGCCACAAAGTATTATATGATTACCTCTTTTTGTTTTTTTGCAAGACACATAGAGTACAAAGCAATTAAGCAAAAGATTGTGTTTACCTGTTCAACTGAGCTATCACATTATTCAGAGTTTTCAATGGCTGCAGATATAAAGTACAAACTGCCCTGGCTTTGCTGTGGCTCAAAAGTAGTCATAATCAAACCCCTGAAGTAAATTTTTTTTGTGAAACTGGCACGTATTCGTTTTTTGTTTCTCTTGTTGTTGGAGCCAACAAATGGAGCAATAGAGATTGTTAAAAACAGATTAGTGGCTGATGAACAGGCTGCCCACATAGCATCATTTACCATATTAATACTGGCTACAGAGGTATAAGACTGAACCCAATAGTTATACTGACCACACTAGTTGATTCATTACAAGGAACCAGACATTGAAATAAGAAATATTATGATATCTTTATTTGAATATAATTAACCGGTGGAATTTGTGTTTGTGGGAGCTCGACGACTAAAAGTTAATGATGCAGACTGTCCAATTCACAGGTATAAAGCTTGAAAACATAAAGAAAATAGAAAATGGTAAATGGCTAAAAAGGATGCTTCATTTATCTATTAGCAAAATATGGTATAATTGTATGCATTATACATGTAGGTTTCAGAAACAATGTCTTAATACTTATACTGGATGTGTATGCTGATAAATGGCAATTATCCATCATTTACCACATGCATGCACAGCAGCCTTGAATTGCATGCTTTCCAAACTAAATTCCCTAAAAGACAAAGCCCTCACTTGTGAAATAATAATAAAAAAAAGAATAATTCCTAAACTATAAAAGTAAAAAAAAAATGTGTCTTTGCACTGTATGCAAAGTATATGCTGTAATTATTAGTATATTATTTAGGATAACAACTGCAAATAAACATTAATTGCAAAAATAAAAAAATAAAATAAAATGTAAAAAAATGCATAATTTACAGTATACATAGCAGGGCATTTGCAGGGCAGTTACTTAGTTGCAGTTTGGAATTTTTTTGTAAATGCACGAGGAATTTATGAATACGGTATTTTCATTTGTAACCAGCTTAAAAATAGACAGCGGTTCTATATATAGCTTTATATGACATTATGTCAATAGCAGTTTCCACAGTGATAAAAATAGAAATGTGTTATCTGAATCCATCTCACTGTTTACTTAACGCTACATGTCCATTAGTTGTATCCCAAAAAATCCATGCGTTATGCTTTGAGCCACTGGACCAGCCTGTCTTTTGATCTTCGAGATGTGCCCTTAAGTGTTTCCCCTGCAAATGAAAATTATAATGATAAAAGTATCTCAGCAAGCCTGAGTAGAGGCGTGTGAAGTGAATGGAGAATGGAAAAACATCTTTCAGTAAGGCTGGTGGGGCATTTAAAAAAAAAAAAAAAAAAAGACAATCATATGAAAAAATGAGGTTTACTGTTAGCATAGAAATGTCCTTAAAAGCAATATACTTTTATGAACCTGTAAAAGGGCTACATGTGCATACCCTTTTGCCAGTTTGGTGGATTGTTGTACAATAAATGTAATTCCTATTTCTTCATTAAAAATACAGGACAAAGGAATGAATTACTCTACATACCATAATCAGACTGATTGTTCATTCCATAATGCCTGGGGAAAGTGGAAATAGTCAGATGTACCAGACAGTAGGCTTCATAGAAATAGTTGATGATAAGTGTGATGATAAATCCTTATAAAAAGCAGATCATTTATGAAGTTTGCTGATATAGGATCAAGGATGTTGTGCTACAGATATAGAAAGAGGTTAAGTTCTGTAGATGGATAGTAGTGAGGTCTAGTTTGCCAAAACTTGCCAGTTTTTAGCATAATGCGATTTTGTTGTTAAATGAGGGCAAGCGGAAGCACCAAAGATCTCCTAACATCTAGGGCATACTGACCTTAATAAATTATAAACCCGTTGGTTAAATCGTTACCTTTTTTTTCCATTCAGTTCAATTCAATTTTATTTATAAAGCGCTTTTAACAATACACATTGTCTCAAAGCAGCTTTACAGAAAACCTTATGGCCTGATGTATAAGGGTCTTGTCCAGAGGATATTGTGGAGCTTTACAATTTCCAATATGTTCAGGTTCATGGTTATGCTTTCAAAGATTCCAGAGAAGGCATCCACCATTGTATTTTCCCAGTCTGTATGTAGGTTAACCTCATTTCACATATCTCAGCCTGTACCACTATTCTTCTAGGCTACTTTCATAGTCAGGGTCTCTTTTTAATTTCGCGAATTATGATGATTTGAAGAAGAAAATACCTGTTCCGAGGCTAATGGCACTAATTGTAAGAGGTACTAAGGATTTTGTCATTAATGCAGGGACAAAGAAGAGGCCTGCAGCTGCTGGTAAACTAAAGGGCCACACTGTATGTACTCTTGTGCCAAGGCTCTCTGTAATATTTCTACATAGCACGATGAAATGTTCTAAAAGTCATTAAAGCAGGGAATGTTTTTTAAGTTCTCAGTGTCCAATTTTGGCCGGTCTGTGCCGGCTGCATTCTCAGACACTTGGTCTTAGCTTCTTTTGTAGTGCATCCACAAGTGCATTCTGAGATTTGTTTTCTGCTCACTACAATTGTATGACATGATTTTGAGTTGCTGTCAGCTTGCACCAAGCTCATCATTCTTTATTGACCTCACTCATCGAGGTCGAAATGAGGTGTCGCCATCTAGAGAACTGCTGCTTACTGTAACGTGTAAGCATGTTTTTATGAAGGTTTTGTGTTATGTTTGACCACATGCTTCACTGTTTCATGCGCATTGGTTAAGTTTCACGTCTGTTTAAGTTATGTTATGTGTCATGCTCACTGTGCACACTCACTCATGAGAGACGCTAGAGGCATAGCTTAGTTAATTAGTCAAGTGCCGCTGGTTAACGAGGCACAGCTGAGTTAGTTTAAGGAACTAGGTATAAAAGGAACTCACTGAGAGCACTCAGTGTAGTTGAACACGCATAGTGACAAGGATGTTTGCGCCGGTTTCTGTTTGTTCAATAAAAGTATTGTTTCCTGTAAGCCTGCGACTGGGTTGTCACCTTCTTTAAGCCGGACTTTCATCGCGAGCCGTTGCCACTCGTCACACTTACCGGATATTTTACCTTTTATTGCAGCATTCCGAGTAAATTCTAGTGACAGTCTGGTTGTCTGACACCAACAATCATGCCATGGTCAAAATCACAGAGAGCGCCCAAAGCTGCTGGCCCATATCTTAATGTTTTATGCATTGCACTGCTGCAACATGAATAGTTGATTAGATAATTTAATGAATGTGTAGGTGCACAGGTTTACGAATTTAGTATTCAGTGTGTGTTCATTCTAACAACTTTGTGACAGCAATTCTGACCAAGGCAATGCCACCTGGGACATGCTTGAGGTGCTTCCCAGAAATGGCTTTTTTTATCCATGGCACACATCCTTTAGTCAACCATGAATTTAACTTTGTGTGACCTTTCTTTATTCCTTATTTAATACCTTCTTCTATTCCCATAGATTTCTAAAGCCTTTGTTTTGATTGTTTGATTGTTGCAGATTACACTTTCCCTGGAGTATGTCTTACATGTTAATCTGCTTTCATCATGTCTGGTAACCACCTTTCCATTTCTAAAGTGAGTATGTTAGCACATATAAAGCATTTAATTAGGTAAGACAGTAGTACTGTATGTTAGGGACCTGTTAACGAAGAGCTTTGTAAAGAATAAATATATGTATTAATGACAAAAGGTTTTGAGTTATAGTGCAGTTTTCCATGCCACAGTTTTTCTACTGATAATGTTAGGAGCTCATAAGGCACCCTTCTGACACCAAATGATAGTATACTTTTAAAATTATTCCAAAAACACTCCCCAAAATGTTCAAACTAATAAATTTGCTGAACTATGAATTGATTGGCATGTATGATGCTTTCCCAATGCAGCAGGCTGATTTGATGACTGTAATTAAAATAAAATGTGGAATTGAGAATTAATGTAGGCACTGCATTAAGAAAACTTTGCATTCACAGGCAAGATGTCAGCCCTGTTAAGTATCTTTGAGATGAGAGAGAAAGAACACTGCACTTTTCAGCATGGCAAAATTTTCCTAAAAGGTGAATTCACCATCTTGAAGAATACATGCTCAGGTAAATTTATGCTGAAGGAGGTACAACATGGTATCACGGTGTCTGTGCCTCAAGGCCACTAAATCAATTTCCTTACCTAGCAAGGGGTCGTTGATTTTGTAGTTGTAGCTGATGCTCACATCAACTATCAGAATAGGGAAATAGGTAAACTGGTTAAAGGATATTGATGAGCGAGATCAGAAGAGAATAACTAGCCTTGTCTAAGATGACAGGAAGTATATAGTAACTCAAATAATTATTTCATTATATTTAATTATTAATAATAATTCTTATTACTCAGAATACACCTAAATTCTTGAAGTAAATGAGATACAAACCCATTATGGGAGACTGAAAAAAAAAAGCTTCCAGGTGATGTTTTCTTGCACGTGCCAATACACCTAAAATCAGACCTGATCAGATATTAAGCGCCATTTAGATATTACAAAAGGGTTATGTATTTAGAGTGCATTTCAGCACACTAGTGGAATAAAAGTATCAGATGACGTAGAACTTGACCTTGAGCTTGCCCATTATGTTCCATCAGTATAAAGTCCAGCAGCATTACTTATTTATTTATTTATTTATTTATTTATTTATTTATTTATTTATAATACATAATGCTATAACAATTGAATTGAATTGTGATTTATTTGTTTTGATACCAAATAAAATTTTTTTTTTTTTAAACTTTGCTTATTCAGACTTAGATTCATACACAAGTCTGCTTCAGGCACTTAAATGTATTATGATTTCTACACAACTTTAATGAATAAGGGTCAGTATCAATTCAATAATGCAATAAGAAGCATAAAGCTTCATAAACAGAACACATCTAGGATGCTTATTGCTCTGAATTGGATTTAGCTCAGGGAGTTTCCATTTACAGAGGAATTAATCGTACTTTCAAGTCATGGCTATTGAGTTACACTAATTCCAGCCTGTCTTTGGCGAATCTGATTATAATCAAACCCCCAGAGCAGATGTTCAATATACAGAAAGGATTTTAAGACACAGTAAATGCTCTAGCATTTAGACACCCATAGTAATAAGCTTATTATATTTGTATTTGCACCTTTAATTGGATTCTGCTTTTTCATATGTATTTACTTTTCTGTGTTATTTAATTATTCATGAAAAACATTACTAAATTGCTTTTGAAATCTAAACACTGGAATATGTACTTTAATGCAATTCAGTATTTATGTGTATGGGAACTAGTAAACTAATGGCAAATTAAATGTAATGTTATTGGTTCAAATTGATTACATAAGACAGAAATTTGTAAAACTACAATTAATATTTTTAAAGGTTACATTCATACATTATCTACTGCTTATCCTGTTCAGGGTCGTGGGGGCGCGGGAGTCTATCCCAGTTAACTTAGGGTGTGAGGTGGGGTACATCCTGTACAATCAGCAGTTAATCACAGGTAAATGTAAATCTTACATTCATTCACAAACACATTTACTCCTATGGATAATGTAGAGTAGTAAATTCACCTATGCCCAATCACGTGTTTGGAAGCAGGATGAAACCGGAGTACCTGGGGAAAACCCACACAAGCACAGGGACAACATGCAAACTACACACAGAAACACCTTGGGCAGGAATCGAACCCATCGAAGCGTGCCGCCCGAAAAGTTACATGTATTAGAAATTTAAAAGATGGGAAGACTTTACACAGACACTCACTTAAGCTCAGGATCACAAATCCATTCATTAACTAATTGATTAAACATGGTCTCTTATCCTTGGTGATGCTGTTGACACAGCAGGAAATGCTGGTCAGGAAGCCGTGTTAAAATAAATATTGTATTTTCCTTGTCAGGTTTAGATAAGGTCAAATCTAGGTCTTCTTACTTGTATGTTAGACCGATTCTAATACTACACTGGTTTTGAAAAATATTTGCAGCTGGAGGTTATTGCAAAGAATGTGTTCCCTTTACATCCTGCCTTCTACTGCTGGCGGTGAGCAGTGTAATTCAAATACAGTGAGCTCTCCCTTACTGAAGCACGTGTCTCTCCTCTTCAGTTTACTCACCCACTCAATGGGAACTCCTGCAGAGTAAATACCAGACCTGCCAGCCTCCACCTCTGTTTGCAAGAGCTGCTGATTTTGACATTTCTTTTATTAGATACCTGTCTCATGTTGGAATTATTTCGTTCCACCAACATATTTTATTGTGTTAAGCAAAATAGAATATTTCTCGGATGTGGAACCAACCAAAAGACAGCAGACTGAGAGGTGATTAGAAAAGTAAATTCAGTTCATGTATTATAAACTGTTGTAGGCAACACTTTCCAACACTTTCCTACTTCTGTTTTACTTTTATTTTTATTGCGTTTAAATCCATTAAACTGTTTCCAGAACTATTATAACATTTTGTAATATGATGCATACAGTATACAATGAGGAATGTTACATTATTATAGCTATTAACTAGGCCCATTATTTTTCAATGCCTGTTAAACTAACTTGACACGTATTAATTAGGTGGGAACATTTAAACAGTTTCCTTTAAACACAAGAACTTTTTCTTAGCATAGACTTATGTTTTGTGCCTGGTGAAAATATAGATATATCAAGGGAAAGTTAAAGACTGTACAATTATCGTGGATATTATGACAGCTTCAGCATCCACGCATCAAGATCCTGACCAGAATACTTAAGATAACTTAATGTATAAATAAATAGTGAGCTGTATTCTGTAATATTTATATCTCAGTACCTAAAAGTACTTCTCATTTTTCTCAAGGCCTATAAATTGAAATTATGATTATTTTGTGTATTTATAAATATATATTAATTAGGAAATAGTGTGGGGTATAACAATGCAATAATTAACGAGGCACCGTCATTCTCAATTCTCTAACACATTTTTAGTTGTCTAAGACTTTCCAAATACAAGGGTAGATTGGCTATGCTACATTGCCCCGGGCATGAGTGCATATACGTATATGCTAAGTACTAAACACTGGCTTTTCATCTGGGGTAAGCTCGTCCACCATGTGCCATTGTTCTGAGGATTATTTTCAGGTCCACCAACACAGGATATAGTTGTTAGTAAAATAATTAGTTGTTTATTATCATACACTTTGTGCTAGTGATTGTTATTGTTTAGACTGCATTAAATCATGCAGTGTATACATTGTCTATGGAAATTTTCCATCTCAAATTAGCAATCTATAGTACGTACTAAAGTTAAAGTTAAAAGTTAAAGTTCAGTTTATTGGTCACATGCACATCATACAGTACAACATACAGTGAAATTCTTTGATTC
>JAOUQX010000036.1:7034438-7046497 GCA_028566295.1 Liobagrus marginatus
CGAGTCCAGCGTTGTGAGCAAGAGTGCGAGACTTGAGTGCATCACGGACATATTTATCCACCCACGGCTTTTGGTTAGGAAATGATATTCAATGCCTCTTCATGGCATTTGCATACTTCTAAAAAATATAGAGGCAATATTCTTATCACTTAGGTGTCAGGTTTATCACATTCTCAGCATGCTCAACTAACAAATCAGTTAGAAATCAAGCTAAATTGCATTTTGGTAATATTTTGGCAAGAGGACATGAAGTTGGTATTATTAAAAAGGCTTCCTTATTGTGTGTATTTCGCCATATGGAGTTGCAAAATGGTTCAAGTACTGAGACATTTGAATGTCAGACATTGACGCACAGTAACTCAAAACAACAATGAGGTTTTATATTTTCTGCATCCTCTCACTAATACCACAATGACAAAGGTCACTTTCAGCACTACTTCATTCCATACAACATGCACCTCCCACGAATAAGTGAGGACTATTTGTCCCTGTACCCGGGAGCAATGACTACATTCCCTGACATCATTTTGAAATACACCTGCTTCTGCACCAAGCCACCTTAATGATGTCAGAGATCCTGGAAAGATACCTGAAGCCCTCAGGCAAAGATTGCGCATTCGGAACTGGCCTTTTCAATCTATTTTCCTTTTGCATATAACAAGTATCATGTTTTAAACATCACTTATTTTGAGGTGAAATCACAATGAGGGTGAGATAAACACTCCCTGATCTCAGCAGTAGTATATAATCTCATTTAAAGCCTGTGTGCGGTCCAAAATTCATGCATTAACCTCAAAGGTCCATGGTTTTTGTTTTGTTTTTCGCTATTCACTGTAAGCAATAACATTCAGAAATGATGTTTACCAAGTTATAAGTCAGTTTCAATGAGGAGTTTTTTGAATCTAGGAAAAACTCAGCAGTTATAGGCATTCACATGAACTATCTTTTGGCAAACACCCTTATCCAGAGCGACTTACATTTATTCTTATTTTCTATTTATCCTGAACTGAGCGTTTGAGGGTTAAGGGCTTTGTCAACGGGCCATCGGTGGGAGCTTACTGGTTTGAACCCATGTTCTTCCAAGAAGCAGTCTTACGCCTCAACCACCAAACTATCCCTTCCCCGGAACATTATGACAAGTTAGTACTCATAATTAGGGGCATAATTAATTTTTTTGGTTTGTTCTTTTACATTCAATGTAAAACACCATCCTGACATGTTTTTTCTTTCTATAGAAAAAGTGACAAAAACACACAGCTCTGTATACCCCGGGTACTCCGGTTTCCTCCCGCCTCCAAAACATGCGATTTTGGTTTCTCTAAATTGTCCATAGGAGTGAATGTGTGAATGGTTGTCTGTCTCTAAGTGTTAGCCCTGCGATTAACTGCCAATTATCCAGGGTGTACCCCGCCTCACGCCCTAAGTTATCTGGGATAGACTCCAGCACCCACACGACCCTGAACAGGATAATTGGGAGACAATGAATGGATGGATGGAGAATAGAATAGATTAAATCTTCATTGTCATTGTTTCAAAACACTGAAAACCTGTTTAGCAGCTCTACAAATTTAGTACATTTCTCCTCTCCAAGTATGCAGAGGGCTCAAAGGATGTTCAACCTCCTTTGATTTCCCGAAGTTTAAGATGATTTCCTTGGTTTTGTTGATTTTTAGGTCCAAATTATTGTAAAAGCTCCATTCTGATGAATCTCCTCACTGTTGTCTGTTATCAGCTTAACTTTGGTAGTATCATCAGAAATAAAGATGCTATTTAATAGTGGTGAAAAATACTGTTGTTTATAAGACACTTATCTTTTAATTTTCACAACGCTACCAATGATGTAATTATGAATAATTACTGTTGACATTTTGAGAATCTTTTACAAATATACAAGAATTGTGTGGGGAAAACTGGTCAGACTTCGCGGTGGCTAAATTCTGGCACGCCGTAAGAACGGATATTCTGTCACAAATATGAAACCTATTTGATCAACATGACAGGGAAATGGTTTTATTTAGGCTAGTTTTACTCCCTTGCCTTGGTGTCAGCTATGGAAGATCACATCCTGTAAGGATCCAGACAGCTAATCACAAGTGTGTATTGTTGTATGGAATTTGAGCAGTACGGCAGCTCTGAGAATTTAAAACGTCATGTAGTGTGCACTCAGCTTAAAGCTCAGCTGCATCTATGTCTCTTTAGATAAAGACGAAGCAAGGGCTAAATCCTACTGGCACCACTATCAGCAGGTATTCTAATTTCATTGTGGGTAACATGGCAGACAATTAAAAAAAGTAAAAATACGCTAACATGGCACTGAACAAAGATTAAAAACATCCGCTTGCATTTTCATTACTAAATAAATCCTGGACACCAGAGAAGATTACATGTTGATTATGAAGATTAATATGCAAGTCAGTCAGGGTAGATGTTTCCTTTGATATGTTAATGTTTAATGCGCACTAATGTGTGAGTAGATGCCAAAACAGCACTGGCTTTGGTTTCAAAGGGGGAAAAAGACATTCGGTTCCAACACATCCTTTAATGGGCTCTGCCAAACTCTATGATGATAAAAAATCCTCATAATGTTTTTTGCTGAATGTGTCATCATTTGGAACAATATTCCAGTTAAACATCTTCATGTCGAACCTTAACCACAGTGTAAACGGTGCAGAAGTGAAGGAGTAAAGAAACCGAGAGCTTAGTGTTGCTTAAGTTGATTAGCAATTGAGTGAACCCCCACATGTCCTAGTTAACTCTAACGCAGGGACGTGTGACAGCTATGATGCATCACAGATGCTAACCAATGCTACCTGAAAGCCATCAATCTTCACTTTAATTTAAAGCTGCTCTCTTCATCATATTGTCAAAGTGCTCGGACGCTTTGCGTAATGCCCAGGCGAGCTGACGGCGAAAGCAAGCCGCTCCAAAAAAACGATGATTGATAATCTAAGGGCAGAAAAGCTGCCACTGGAATCTTCTCATTTGTTCGAACGCTAACAATGACGTTGATTAATCACTATTGACATTTCAGAAGAAACAAATTTCACTCAAAGTGAAAGAAAAAGAGGCTGAAGCGTTATACTTTTGTTTCAAGCATTTTACTTTTTGTTTCAACATTTACAAATGCACATGATACAAATATGTAACTATTTAGAGTGCACAAATTATGCGTATCCTACAGAATACAATCATACAAACATTTCATAATTTATTGGCATTTAAAGTTTATTTACACTGTTGTAAAATAGAGGGATACCACTTGCCACCAAAAATGAAGAATGATCCAAATAACACAACAGCAGAACTTCTACCGATGCCACTCTGGTTCATGATTATAAAACTTTTGTTGATAAATTATGGTCATTTACCATACATTCTACTACTTAAAAAAAAAAAAAAAAAAAAAAGTGCTTACATTTGATTGGGTCTGCATCCAGGCTGATGAGCACCATCTGATGCCCCCCTAAAGTATGGGATGAATGAGATTTACCACTGTTTATTCTGTATAAGGAGCCATGGTCTTGCCAAGACACGAGCAGCTCCACTGAAGCAGGCTTATGGGTCTTAAACAACAGTGACTCCAACACACCATTTAATAGCCACTGCCACCCATGGAGAAAATGAGAAGATCTGAAAATTGTTCAACATTAATTACTGATGGGGAATTTAATTGAGAATGTGAGATGAAATTTCTATGCAGTGGGATAGGGATTAATGTTTTATTCAGTGATGTAATAATGTGAAAATTTAGTGATCTAATAATAGAAACAACCAATAATTCATAATAGGTGAATCTATTGTAAATTCTACTTTGAAATCTTGTTAATAGTTTAGTGCAAAAAAAATCAATCACAGGTTAAGACAGTTGTGTTAGACTCAACATATTCAGAGTGTGTGAACAGCTGAAAGGTAGCATGCATGTCTGCATTTTTGTTTATCCAAGCTATAAGCCCAGAGCACAAACTACTTTAGTAAACATGCTCTTGATTTATTGGTTTAATTATTCCTCATTTCCATTGGACTGATCACCAGTGTTAAATATTCTGGAACGTAAGGCAGAGTTAAATATAATTTAGCGCAGATAGGAAGCAAAGAGCCTACTTCACATTTTCCGTACTGGGGGATGATATGTGACTCAGACAGGAACGTTTGACATGTACAAAAATATGACTGAAGGTTTCTTTATAAACAGTATGGTGCTGTCAAAGGATAAAAGGGGAAGAGAAGGGTTGTACTGGTAAAGTACAGTTATTTTATACAGTTTCAATTTGTCAATTACTATACAAAATTTAGAACGTCAAGTCAAAAGGTTTTTACAACATTCCTAGAGGACCATGGTGTTATATTAAACAACACAGAATTAAACACAAACAGTTAATTTTACATAATAGTACAAATATGGCAATGGGGGAAATGGGGGAAAGCAGACCCAAGGCAGACAACAGACATGATTCAAGCTAGGTCCGACACCTGGAGGAGGAAAAATGAAGGACAAGATATGTCGGCACTTGGTTCACAAGGAGCCTGGACAAAATAGGACTTGCCAAAAAGCAAAATCACACGGCTTGAACTGTGGAGACTAGAGCTCTTTTGCATAGATTTTCTTGCTCTGATCAGTGTATGACATGCTTCCAACACAAACAAACCTGCAAAGGTGGGGAATGAGGGAGGACTCATTGTGCAAGTTATGTTGAGGGAGAGGCATGTTATTGCATATATTAGTGGGTGTAAGCATGCACTTAGCAAGTGAAGATATAGATGGAAACATGACAAGGTCTTCTGAGCACTGGCCAACATCATGAAGAAGCAGGATAGACAAAAAAGCACCAGACCCACGTGAGACCAGCTACATCCATTCAGTTCATCAGGGAGGGTGGAGAAGCCACCTTCCTCCAAGAATACCAAGAAGAGCCTCCTACAGACAGCACAGTCAGGGGAGATGAGGGTGGACCTGGGAAGGATTACACTTTCCCCAGGTCCTAAAAACACAGCTGATGCCTGATGTGGTCATATGCTTTGAGGCAGAGAGAATGATCATCTGGATAGAACAGACTGTACTGTGTGAATATGGATGTTAAGAGATCTTAGAGAGGAAGGCTATCAAGTGCCAGGACCTGGTTCAACAATGAGGGGACAATTTCATGGTTTTCTTGGCTTTTTCCAGTTGAGGTTGGCTGCAGGGGTTTCCCGGCACAGTCTGTGTGGATGACACTTACGGCCCTGGGAATTTGTAACTCCAACCCCTGGTTGGGGGAGGTAGCAGAGAGAACCTCTTATTGGCTCTGGATCAGATGGAGGAGTTGAGCTGGAAGCCAGGAAAAGATTGGCAATGACTGGCCATCACTGCCAAACTGCCAACTGGAAGATGTTATGGTTCAGGGTCGAAACATCCAAGGAGAGGTCGACGTCCCTGACAACGTCTTCTCCTGACTGGAAGCTACAGTCACAGGATAGTAACTGATGGTGTTAGCACCTAGGATTGGATTGACTTTTATGTGCATTCAAAAAAGTCGATTTTATACTTCACCGTAGCAGTGATAAAATTGTTCAGCCAAAAATGTTATTTATACTTATTACAGAAACAAACCAGCAATGGCTTACAGGAGGCCAAAAGGCACAACACTCTAAAGAAAGCATGGCTTTCCTTAAGTGAAAGTCAGAACACCGGTCATCTGGAGCCAATATCAAGTTAATGTAAAAAAAGCTGTTTTTCATAGACTAAGTGCCCGAGTGAGATTTTATAAAATTAAGCTGAATCTTGTAGACGCAATACAGGACAATGTTAGAGAAGAGTCATACAAGTGCTTTGCTTTAAACAAGCTAAGAGTAAAAAGTTAAAGGAATTACTTTCTCCTTTTTATGCAGTGTAATTCAATATTGTTCTGTGTATAGATCAGTGGAAGTACTTGGTGCAGTAACTTTTCTCTATAAAATGCTCGATGGTATGCTTAGACCCTGGTCTATTTGAATAACATGAGGCTATTTTAATGATGGACAGTGCAAAGCACTTATGTAAACAATTCTGGATAATAGTGTCTGTTAAATGCTGCTGTAAAAGAAACACTGACAAGTTATTAGAACAAACAACAATAAAATGTGTTTTTTCCATATACTCCTTGTTATTTACCAGCGATCTTGCTTAGATAGACTGTTAAACTTCTGTTCTGAAACAGCATGACTTGTGCATGGCTTTGCAAAATTCATCTTGTGTGGCTCTCAGAAATCTTTCTGATGAAGCATAAACCAGGGGCAATAAATAGGGATATAATGGAATACAAATTCATTACTTGGGTTAAACAGACCATCAAGAGATATGAACAGGTAAATGTAGTATATGTACATGCCCGAAGTTAGCTGGAATAGGCTCCATCGCTCCCGCGACCCTGAACAGGATAAGCGGTAGAAAATGAATTAATGAATGAATTCATTATTTTCCGGTACAAACAGAAATAAAAAATGATTTTGTTACAGGGATTCACTTAAAAAAATCTGGGAAGTTGTTTTGTGGACAAAAAAGCACATGACAGTATCGGACCTGATGCCATTTGTAGGAAATAGTGCGAGTTTGGTTGCGTTGAAAATGTGCCGCTATTCATGTAATCGTGGTATGCAGTAAAAGTTAATTCAACTTGTATTTGGATCCACACTTTTGTATGTATTAAATGTGTGTGTTTGAGCTGTACATCATTGGTTTTCACAACACACATGTCCCCTGAGTGGCAGGGAAATGTTGTCGCACCTGACCCGCCTTATTGCACATAACAGCAAAAAATAATAATGATAAACTAAGGTGAGTATCTGTGTGAATTTGTTAGGATGAACACAAATGCACCAGGGTTTGACAGAATCAAGAACTGCTTGGGGCCACAAGAACAATCACACTCGTATTCGGATCACAGCATACATTCTCTGTGTGAAAACCCCTCAGAGCAAAATACTGACAGACTTGTATCTGAAAATCATTTGTTAACAAACCATTTGACATCCTGGTAATGTACTTGCATTGGACTTCTTTAAAGAGAAAACGATTTCAGCGTATTGCAAGGAAGAATCGAATAAACAGCAGAACTCTACAAAAAAACAAAATAGAAAGAGGTTGTGTGGGTGTGTGTGGGTGTGTGTGCGTGCGTGTGCATGTTTGTGTGTGTAGGTGTGGGTGTGTATTTAAAAGTGACTCAATGTGTTTACAATGCAATACTTTAAAATCATTCAGCTTTGTGTGTCCCCACAGCATGAGTGGTGTGAAAACAGAGGTAATATAAATGGTTTTAAAAAATTAACAATGAAGAATTAGAAGCTCTGACAAGTTGTGTTTGTCATTAAAAAAAAACAGAATACTGCAGGTTTAAAATGCTCAGAGGCTTACGTGGGTTGTTAGGAAACAACCCTGCATGTGCCAGGCCATTGCGTGTTGTCCCTACAATGCCAAAAGCAGCTAGTTTTAATGATTTACCCATCACTAACGTTTGTCCATAGAGAGCGTAAGAAAAGTGTCCCCCATAACCATAGGAAATGTTGCTTTTAGCTGACCTTGGAAAGCTGGAGCTTTAAAAACATACTTGATTGATGTGTTTCTATTGTGCAGTTGTGTATCTTTTTAGTGACAGGCCTTATGTTAAAAAAATGGAACGTACTGAGAAAAAGAAAGGGCTTGATTCAAGCTAGATATGAATCAACCGTTTTGCAATACTGTGTAGTATAATAATAAAGACTTTGTTCGAAGCTAGTATATTTCAGTACCCATACGCAAAGTATGGGAGAAAAGAACTCAGTGGCACAATAGAGTTTCAACATTTGCAGAGCCTTAAGATAAAACATAATTTAATCTGTTGGTGCTCGTGGATGTTTAACACATATAACCAGATATTTAATAAAATAGTTGCTTTTTGAGTTTCATTAACATTCCATTAACATTTAAAAAAGATTTTAGTGAAACAAATCATGTGTGTGACCCCCAGTAAACTGCAAATTATTTACTTGGCAATCAATAAGACACAATCAAAATAATTTCAGGCGCCAAATAGTATACTTATATATAGTATACAGAATATACAGTATACTATACTTATATATAGTATACAGTATATCGTATACCAAATAGTATACAAATACTTTTTCAGCAGCGGCAATGTCTGCATGTCTGAGGCAGTTGAGACAGATGAGCATGCCTTAAGTTAGATGAACAAGTTGTTCGAATAACAAAGGTTCAGTCAGCTCCTCACACAGAGACATGATTTCCAAAACTTACAATTATAATCAATAATAAAAAAAAAGATATTAATAAACCACAAAATATTCACAATACACACATTACATTCACTAACACACATGCACACAGAGACCTTGCGCCAACACCCATGGTTTTGCAGGAGGCCTACCTTCCACTCTACAAGAAATAGGAAAACAAAAAAATACAACTAAAATGGAAACAAATGATAGCAGGCGCTTAGCGAGTTGAAACTTTGGTATTGAAAAAGTGCATGCAGGTACTTACCTCTTAAGCTGAATTGTAACTCACCCACTGCAAGAACATCATCTGGCCACCAACACATGAATTCGGCAGCACCTGAATGGAGCGTGAAGAAGTAGGAACATGTTTCTGTATAGCCGCAATCCCATGATATACTGCAAAGTCATCACTCAGGAGCCTTAACTACCTGGTAGACAACTGAGCTTGACATGTCCTGGATCTTATGACGACCTTGATTGCTATTGTCACGAAAGTAAACAAACTGGCCCACCTCCTGGGGGGCCTGCTGCAGCAGCTAACTGCTCATGAACTTACTTCTAAGCAACCTGAAGTCTGGCCTGATGCTCAACCACCCAGTTTTGTACTCTTGCTGGCATCAATTCATAAACCCATCCTAATAGATAGTCAATAGGAAGCCAGTACACCTGTCCAAAAATTAGAAAGAAGTGCGACTCCCATGATGAGATGTGGTATTGTGACAGAAAAACACATGCAGAAGTAAAGAGGCCCAGTCCCACTTCTGTGATACTGGCATGCTATGTAGAAGTTTATGAAGAGTCCTATTAAAGCGCTTACACTGCCCATTACCGGATGGATGGTACAAGATGGTGGGATTTAACTACCATATACCATGCACAGAACCCTCAAAATTTCTCCATTGGTATGAGTGGTAGCGACTCAGCACTAGAAAAGCCCTACTCATTCACTATGATTGGAGCCACAATGGCAGCCCTCTGGTCATGAGTAGGAACCGCCAATGTTAACTACATGTAACTAAATACATTGTACATGACAAGAACATTTTCAAACCCGCTCCTGTATATTTCCAGAACTGTAAAATCTATAGCCACAATCTCAGCAGTCCCCTAAATGCCCTGATGTCCATCTTCCTGATACAGTCATTTTAAAACCTCTTGCTCCTGGGATAGCATCAAGAGAAGTTTTCAACACTCTTCTCACCCCATCTAAATATAAGACCCTATGACACAATACCTCATCCCGCTCCACTAGGCATTCCCATTAGAAAAAAGCACCATAATGAGTCTCGGGGCCTGCCTTCTCCAAAATCTTACCACCTCCTTCAAGAAAGCGCCAGCTTCCTGCAAGAACCAAAGCTCAGAGGCAATATGAGATAAAAGCAATATGGGCAGACAAACACCATGGACTGAATTGCTGTTTCATTGGGGTTCAGGCACTATGCATGTTTAAGGTCTAGTGGTACCAAAATGCCAGGAAGAACATTCTTAAGCTGGCGCCTGACAAGTACTGTTGGGAAAGCGCATGAGCAATGTTATAGGCATACTAACTGCAGTGACCCCTCAGGTCCTGCGACACAAAAGGCAAGTTGAAGAGCCATGGGCTCCAAAAATCTCCGGGTAACAACAGCTAATGACAATAATCCCCAAGATTTCAGGGGTAGAGGATGCAGCTCCAAGACTTCGTTTACATCCAAGATCACAGCATGGAACCAACTTACCAAACAACACCACATCCAACTCCAGATATCCTAGTTTGAACCTTACGTTTTTCTGATGGCTAAGAGGGGCAAAAATTCCTAGCTACCCTATGGGGTGGGCACCATCACATGTCCTACCAAAATTTCTTGGATGCTGGCATCAAAGGCATTTTAAGAGGCTTTTGCAAGGAGGCCCTGGTCTGAGTAAACTGATTGAGCAGCTCTTTCAGTTTAGTCATTTCAGAGCCTGAGCATCTAGTTGGAGGAGTCGAGTTAGCATTCCAAAACGTTGGCCATGAACTGATGGAAATGAATACCACCGTAGAATAAATAAAAATAGAAAAATTACACTATACACACAATCATACGCCCCCAACCAGCCTCACATAAGGGGATTTCACGCTACAAGATGGGGAAAAAAATCTAATGAACTACAACCAAAGAAATAATCAATGAAATAAGAAAACCAACCAATACAAAAAATGAGAGCAGGCACACACTTTTGTCAAGCCAGAATGCTAACAAAACACAACAAACAAAAAAGAAACAAAATCTACCACTGTAAGGACAGAAGAAAATGCTGGTGCATGATTGCAGTTAGCTTGCCCAGCAAGCACATCGTGCCATACAGATCAAATAAAGAGATAACATTTCTTTGTACATTTATGCACAAATAAAGATATAAACTTGCCGAAACTTAGCCATAGCCACAGTACAGACTCAACAAGCCAGAAGTAGGAAGCACTACAGAGATCGCAGTTTAATCTCAACATGAAACTAGACGCCAAAAGAGAACAATTAGTTTTGCCACCAGCAATAGGGAAAACCTGGAAAAAGAAAAGCTCAACAGGAAGCTAAATGAAACTGTTTTCCCCATGGAATGAAAAGCCTTCGTGCACTGGTGCAAAATAATTAGGCTCTGACATCCACAGCCTTTAAAGAACACGCTATGTGACAGCATGCAAAGTATTATTACCGCTTACAGAGTTGAAACTTTGATAGAGAAAATATACACCCTCCCTTTTAAGATGGATTGCACTGGACTTCAGCCACTGCAAACTCAACTGCCAGCCACAAACACAATAATCTGGAAGCACCCCAGAAGGAGTTTAAAGAGTTAGAAGACGGTAGCCACAATTCCCATAATATACTGTAAAGTTCCAAATGTTCATTAGCGTCTACCAATAAAAATTCAATATGCAAATGAGGAGAAAAACAGCCCTAATCTGCTGCATTGGTAAAATGTACAAACTTTCTGCTATTTAGTGTAGCTAGAAACATATATGGGTTAACATGAGCCAGCTAGTGAGCAAAACTAGCAAGCAATTGAAACGTTAGCAAGATAACATTTTGTCGTAAGCGGCAAGACATCCAGGCCACAGTCCTAGGGCGTGACACATACATGAGTAATTAATGATTTTATTATAGTGGATTAATACTAAAATATCAGCATTTTTTTTAAGTCAATGTATTATTGAATCTTTCCACTGATTATAAGTGTTTAAAGCATTTTTATTCGGTATGATGTACAACAAATCCCTGTCCTTGAACATTCAGTGTATTCTGTTATTGTACTGTAATTGACCTTTTTACCTGTACACTGGCATTCTAATTTAACTGAATTTTTTGCCAAATTAAGCAAATTAATAATTTTATTGGCATAAGACTGATATAAAATTAGTCAGAACACCACTTGCTTTCAGTGTGCAGGGTATCTTGACTCTGTATTCAGCACCTGCAGAGCAGGGTGATGACAAAAGGGCGGGGTTTGAACTTCCTGCTGGGCAAATAATTCACACCTCTCCACAATCATGCTGGTACAAAAATAAAACTCGATTTGAGATTTTTGATAGTAGAACACTGTGTACAACCGCTACAATAAAATTATAACATTTAAATAATCCACTCAGACTTTTCTAGATGTTTCTAAATGTTTATAACCCTTTCGTGCATTAACTACAAAAACTAAAATCCAGTTGCTTCCCAATTTATTAAAAATCTTTTACATTTTTATTGCCATATCAACTGTATATATTTGTGTCAGCCTCAGACATCACACCTACAAATCTTTGGATAAACAACTGATATGGTGCACAAAAACCGGAACAAACAGTGATTAGTTGCTTGTGTGTA
>JAOUQX010000036.1:7052166-7063763 GCA_028566295.1 Liobagrus marginatus
CTCTCTCTCTCTCTCTCTCTCTCTCTCTCTCTCTCTCTCTCTCTCTCTCTCTCTCTCTCTCTCTATCTCTCTCTCACTCACACACTCTCTCTGCCTTCTTTCTCTCTCTCTCTCTCTCTCTACAAACAAATAGCTAAGCACAACAGATACATTGCAACTAGAAAATAATGTCAATCGAAATTTTCAAATTTGGTTAATATGACCCATTGTTAAAGCCTGCAATTACAGTCATACACTCTTACAGTAATTGTGAAAGCTTCCTTTTAGAAACAAAGACATTTCAACTATAACAGAAAATATTGTTTGTAATTTTTATATGCGTGGGTAAATAATAGTAAATACTTTATTAGCTAAGTGGTTAGAATGATCAGAAAATCTATGTAAACCTTTGTGCATAGTATAAATAAGATAAATGTAAGTTGTTCTGGATAAGAGTTTCTTCCAAATCCCCTTAATAGAAATGTTTTGCAAAATGATATGATGCCATTTCTTGTTTCTCTATATCCTATGGTTCCTTTTGCAAATTGAAGACTTTCAAAGAAACTATTTACTCTTAATATTTCATTAGTCAGTGTGTATTGTCAGTACAGGATTTGTGCTATGATCCTCCTACATACAAACTGCTAAACAAGCTTGAATGTAGTTATGTAGTTAGTTTTGAATGGATATCAGTATGTGTAACGACAAATTGCATGTCTTTTAAGACATTAACTAAATACAGTATATTAAAACAATCACTGGTTTTCTTTTTACAGTGTGAAGTGTAAAGTTTTAATACAAAAACTCTACAGTTAATATAACAGGTGACAAATATTGTAAATGATGATTATTAAAAGCTTTAATAATTTTATTGCTGAAACCTAGACAACGTTTTAAAGTAAACTGTACTAATGAACATTACAATGCTATATCTCCCTCTTTAACCACATACACTTTTAGAATTCACCTAGAGAATGATCTGCTGTTTTCACTGACATGTAGATGATTCTTTAAGCACGGTACCTGATCGACCAGCAAGCGGCGCACATGATTTTGGAATTTTCTACCTAAAAAAGTGTAGAACATTGGATTGATACAGAAGTATAAATTGGCAATGCTGTGAGTGACATACTGAGGATAGACGAGACTGTAATCACAAGGGTCGCTGTTATCATTTTCTGTTAGCACTAATATGACATTGTATGGGGTCCAGCATGTAAAAAATAGAACCACAATGACAAAAATCAGTTTCAGAGGCCTTTGTTTGCTCCTCATTCGAGTTGACAGAATCCTCAAGCCAATCCTGATGTAGCAATATAAGACAACAACTAAGGGAAAGATGAAATAAAGTGCAACCTGGGAATAAGTGCCCATTATCTTACTATGTGGGTCACCCATGTCAGTACAGGTTAACCCCTGAACAATGTCTTCTGCTATATCATGATCAAGGAAGGTCTCCAGACTAGTGAGGCTGCAAGCAATCCACACAAAAGTGGCTAAAATGTGAGCATAGCAGCTCTGCCTCCACTTCGCCACTGAAACAGCATGCACCACAGCCAGGTAACGATCGAAACTCAGCAGAGTGAGGAAAAGTACGGAACTATAGAAGCCAAGGTGGTAGGTGCCGTTCATCAACTTGCATCCCACCTGGCCGAATGACCACTCCGAGCTATGGTACACCGCTTGGAATGGAAGGCCAAGAGTGAAAATTAGATCAGATGCCACCAGGTTGATGAGGAATACATTAGTGACTGTGTTGAGCTTTTCAAACTTGAATAGGATATATAGAACCAATCCATTGCCCAGGACACTGATAACAAATATGGCAATGTAGAACGGTGGCAATAAATGTGTACTAAAATTTGATATATCGGTCAAGTCACATGGTGGCATGTAGGTCATTGATGAATTTTCATCTTCGTAGTCAGACATGGTTGGTGTGTCCATTGTGTCCATGTTGCATGTAACCTGTTATGAAAAGCAACTTAATATCTAAAGTAATGCAACGTAAAGTCATACTGTTAACAAGAACAAAGCAGTTTAAAAGATAGTAAAATTGTACTTACCGCAGAGATGTGTGGAATGGAATGTTGCCTTCTGTGAACAAAACATGAGTATTTGCAAGATGGCTAAGTTGACTAAAGGTTGGTCAGTATAATTATAACTATGCTGCAAACACACGTGGTTTGTGCATGTGTGTAGCATTCCATGCATCATCTACTGTTTCCTCAAAAATGTGTATTTCACAATTACTACAATAATAAATTTAGTTCCCTCTAGATTTTGTTGCAGAAGCTCAAAAATATTTGTACACGTTTTTAACTAATCCTTAAAAATGACACACATGTAACAGGTCCAAAAGACACAACACAAGTCCATATAATGACACAGTATAAGAAAGTAAATAAAGATTTTAACTAGCACATTTGTATAAAATGTATCTGACATCATCTATAACCTTAGATTAGGTTCCTTATGTTAGAATTATTTAATTTTCAACTAAAAAGAAAGCTCTATGTGGAAGAAAAAAATCTAACTAAGGAACCTTTTTAGGTACTAGATAGAATTTTTCAATCATTTCTGATTTGTTAAACAAACAGAAAAAGTTTTATATTTGTTCTTCAGTCATTGCTTCAATATGGTAAAGTACATAATGTAAATAAATATTAATTAATTAATATTAATTCATTCATATGCGGGGATATGCGGAATAAAAGCATTTCACTGCATGTATGTGTATGTGATAAATAGGATCTGAAAATGAAAAAGAAAAAAAATAAAGTACATTTGTCAAAATTCGATAGCAATTTAATGATGCCATTTTTTTTACACTGCTTATTTAAAAAAATAAATACACAATCATAAGCAGGATTTGAATACAGATCATTATGTTATTTTAAAAAAGATTAAGTACTCTTTGTATAACGCGTACATTTTTTGCCTCGTATAATGTATGTTCACATGGAGGTAGCTTCCTTTGGGCAGTGCAAGTGCATAGCAGAGTCAAAATAGTTGTATTCTAAGTGTTAAATCAAAAGCACTTCAATCAAGTCATCTTGTGTTGCATTCAAGCTTGATAGGTGTCTCCAAATGTGATGCATATCATTAATGCCCTCCATATCATTCACAACTTATGACCACTGAATATGTCCTGCTCTGAATGTCTCCTCATGCCACTGTCCTTACAGTATTACTGCATGCATGAACAGTAATGTAAAACTGGATTCAGTCCTTTATAATTATTTTCCTAAATACCGTTGAGTAAGAACTGACCCTGTGTAGCTTGCTAAAAGGCTCCACATATAAATATAAATACCGTGTGTGTGTGTGTGTGTGTGTGTGTGTGTGTGTGTGTGTGCACGCTTGCATTAGACGTTCGGTCCTTTGTTGTAATGCTCTTCCCTGATATTGTAGGCCGGGTAGCAGATGGACATGTCACACACTCCAGCTGGCCCTGGAGCACCCCGCTTGCCTGGAAGGCCCGGAGAGCCAGATTTGCCCGGCATTCCTGGAGGACCAGGTAGTCCATTTCCATCAGTGCCATGAAGACCTGGGATCCCTGTTGATGCAAATACTGTATTTAATGCAACAAAGCTAAATAAACTGATACCTGTGAGATATAACTGTGATCATCCACCATGTAAATAATTTAAAGATACACAGTGTAAGGATCTTGTATATAAAATGTTATTGTAAGCCACTATATAGGTGATGCTATAGCCCAGTTGTTTAGGTGTTGAAACGATTGAAAGATCATGGGTTCAATTTAAAACATCACCAGGCCTTTAACCCGCCAACTTCTCAGTTTCATAGAAAAATCCTATACATGTAATACTCTCTGGGTAAGGCTGACTGCCTAATTTTAGAAATGTACTATCATAAGAATATTTTATAACATGTAGTTAATTTGTCAACAGCAATACACACATATAAAGCTGTGTTGTAAAGCACATAAATAATATGCTTGAGTAGTAATGGAACCAATGGTGAATTGACAAACTATTTAGTATTAAAGATTTGATTACGACTCCAATATATGCGTTCCTAAAAATATTATATAAATTCAGCATTACAGAAACACTGAACTTGAAAAATCTTTATCATGCACATTATCTTGACAGTCACAGCTTCTGTGTTCAAAATGAGCAAAAGTTCTCTGTATCTCTATTACCACCTAAAATGCAATATGTGTTCAGTTCTTAAAGATGGGAGATGGCTCCAAACATTTATGAAGACAATAGACCACTGTCTAGTTTGCTAGCTAAAATAAAGAGAAAAATATCTATCATGCCCAGTCACTCCTTAGCTTTGTGGTTTGTTGCTTTGTATTACCCAGAATCACTATCGCAATCTCAGCTGTGTAATGAGGATAAGTCGTCTGAGTGCAATTCAGTATATTTTAACCAATTGAGAGTAGAAACAAGTAAAAGTAACAGCAAAAGCTGTAAGTACCACAGATTCTGAATTCATTCTTTACTTATACGATATCATACTTTGTTACTTACTGATTGCTGTTTATTTTGTTGTCTCTGAACTGTCATGAATGTAACACCTTCCTATACTGTATTAGAAACAAAATGGCCATGGCCTGCAGCATAACACACTTGATAATGTTTTGAGGATGACTAAATGTTAGAATCAGGCTTGTTGAAAATAAATTCTCCTGGGTGGTAAATCACAGAACCTGCAAAACTTCGAACCAAAATGCCTGGAATAACAGTAATTTAGTGATATAAGAATGGCATTTATCCATATAGGTTGGTCGGGTATAAACCCGTTTGCTCTGTTCTTTTTCATTTTTGTGGTTGTAAATGAACACATCTGTGCTGATGTGGGTGGAGTAAAGTGAGAGATGTGCAAAATGTAATATCTGGAATATGGGTCAGGGTTCAACTAGGATTCCCACCTGCAAAGATCACAAATGCAAAAGAGAAAAAAGCTCTGGTAGAGTTCTTACAACATAGCTATGATAATAATCATAGAATCGGTCATGCACAATACTTCAAAATCCTGCTTTGCTGCATACAAAGTGGGGCTCGCTAATGGGTAGTTGGAATGGTACAAGGCTGTATCCAACAATATGTGTAGAGCGGTGAAAGAGGTGAAGCAATGCTATATATGAAACTAATGTCACAGTTTCAGAGCAGACCTTAGAGCCTATGGCAGGGGCTAACAATCATCTTGGACTACAAAAGATCATCCTCTCAGATGGTGAATGCGGATGCTTTTCTAGCACAAAAGTTAAATACCTCACAGCGCTTATGGCGCTAGCAATGCTAACGGAGCGAAAAGCAGCAAGCACAGAAGAATGCTGGATAAGAAAACCCCTTTGTTATCTCGACGCACGTCGGAATGCTTTCAGGAGAGTGAAGACCAGTTAAGCGGAAGGATCAGATGGCAAGTCGGGAACGGAGAGTCTGCACTGATCAGCTAGCACTGATATTCACTGAGATATTCAAGCTTTCCCTGGAACAGTCTGTAATCCCCACGAGCTTCCTGTCCCAAAGAAAGACCCAGCCTGCCTGCCGCAACAACTATCAATCAGTAGCTCCATTTTGGTGAAGTGCTTTGAACAACTAGTCAGAGACTTCATCACTTCTCCACTACATTTACATTTCTGCAATTCGGTCGCCCTTATCCAGAGCAATTTACATTTATCTCATTTTTTTCCACCTTAGCAGCTGGAGTTAAGGGCCTTGCTCAGCAGAACAGCAGTGGCAGCTTGTTGGTGCTGGGAATTGAACCCTTGATCTTGTGATCAGTAGTCCAACAACGTAACCATTCAACTACCACTTTCCCCACTACCCGCCACCTTGGACCCAGTACCGTACCGTCCAAACAGCTCTGACCCCTCTGTACAGCAGAAAAGTATAAAAGAAGATTTTTACTGTCATAAGTCCTTACTCTCCTCCAGGTTGGAGCACCTGGGAGAATGTCAAAGAGCTGAATATATGGTGTGAGGAAAACTACCTTTTCCAGGTGTCAGCGAGACAAATATGATGATCATGGACTCACCAGCTCAATGCTAGTGAAAACCTACTATCCACTAACAATCAACAGGACCCCAGTGGAGTAGGTGGTTTACTGCATTTTATGTACAGCATCACCATCATCACCACAGTATGTGGTGCCCATAATATCTTTACCACCTCAGGCCTTTAAAGGACTTTAAGCTGCCCTCGCAGGTGCTAAGAGCCTTTTACACCTGCATCACTGAGAACATTCTGATGGAAAGTGTCACAGCCTGGTTTGGGAACAACACCCAGCAGGACAGAGAATCTCTCCAGATGGTGGTGCAACAAGATGAACCTACCATTCGCACTGAGCTCCCTGGCCTGCAGTCTATCTACAGCAAGAGGAGCTTGACCAAGACCAGGAAGTCCCAACAATTCCAACAATAAATTAATCTCTTTGTTGTGATCAAGAAAAGCTTTTCCGGTCCTTGAAGGCAAACAAGCTTCTTCCCGCAGGCAATCTGTGCCCTCAACCAGATTACCTAAAGCTTAGACTTTCTTCTGTTTCTTTTCACCACTAACTCATAATGATTTTTCTTCTTCTTCTTTGAACTTTCTTTGCAAATCTATATTATATTATATTGCACATCTGCATTTGTTAAGTACACTTTATTCACAATGCCTTTATTCAATTATTTATACTGACTGCCACGATATTTTGTCCTACTTAACGTCATGTTGCTTCTTTACTGTCACGTTGTTTGCCACTATTTTCTTTTTTTTTAAATCAGTTTATTATGGAAATGATTGTCTTTCATCAAGGATTTAGTATTAGCCCTGCGATTAACTTTGTCCGATTGTCCAGAGTGTACCCCACCTCACGCCCTAAGTTAGCTGGGATAGACTCCAGCGCTCACAGAACGCTGAAGAGAATAAGCGCTAGACCATAAATGAATGAATGAATGAATGAATGAATGAATGAATGAATGAATGAATGAATGAATGAGTTTATTATAGATTTATTCAATTATATTTTAATCTATTTTAGTGTTAATTCATTTTTGGTAAGGGGCTATATACAGTATATAGTTATGGTGCTATAGTTATGAGCATACAGCAAATGCAAAAATTAGGCCTACAAGTTCAGGGTCCTTTCATTTGGATTCATTAATCTTCAGAGAATATTTTTTTTGCGATATTTAGACACACTATGACCCTGACTTTGTAGGCCTAATTTTTGCATTTTCTGTACAGTATGATCTTAACTAAAATAATAAAACTTGAACTTGAACTATAGCATGTGTCAGCCAAGCTCATCTCTTTTACCTCTTTCTCCAGGGGATCCCGGTTGTCCTGGCCTGCCTTCCCCTTTGTTGCCCTTAAAGCCCCTTGGTCCCATATCTCCTATAGAAATGAAACACAAAATATGCCTGTATTCATTATGCAACCTCAAACACTCTTTTTGACAAAGAATCAGTAATAATTAAACAATTGTTAAACAGTAAACAATCATAAAGTAGATACCTTTAATCCCTGGGGGGCCCTGTAAGCCAGGTGACCCTGGGTAACCCTGAGAGCCTGGCCGGCCTGGATATCCCTGCAGTCCGGAGGAGCCTTTAGGGCCCTGAGCTCCAGGGGGTCCTGGGGGACCTTTCACTGTTTCACAAGGCTCACAGCTCTGAGGGATCATTGTCTGCATCAGCTGGGAGAGTTCCTCTAAGAGAGATGAGTGTGCAGAAAAGAACCCTAAACATCCTTACACTGATGGGTCATGGTAGTTACACTATTTTCTGATGTAAAAATGTTTGTTTATTGTTAGCAAATTGTATAATAAAAGTATGCTTAAGGTTCATTTTGCCATATTATACAAAATTGCATTCCTTTTTCCACAATTAATAATAAGTATGAGTCACTACTAAGTTCATGTTTTAAAGCGCTTTACGTGATTAGTACACTATTAATGTATGTAGACCAGAAGGTAATTTTTTTTAATAGTTTTGACTCAAAATCAATATAGTGACACAGTCTTTAAAACTGTTGTGTACATTTCAACAACACTTTGGATCTCTCAAACCCAATTAAAAGCATAGTTAACAATGTTAACATAGTTTTAAACAAAAATGTTGTAAAAGACTTAGAATTATGCAGGTGAATATTTAATTGGTAGTAAATGCAAAACACATCCACTGGCTTGTATTCATCCTAATGACATTCAACTTCTGGTTTCAGCATGAAATGCAATACAGTATACACACTGATATTATGAAACCTACAGCTCTCCAAAATTCCCATGTGAAATTCATGAGTTACTTACGTCTTAATACATCTCCACAGAGCTTTTTTAACTGTTCATCAGAAGGAGACTTCCCCTGCAAAACAAATTCGTCAGCTGGTTAAACATAAAATTATGTTCTTTTTTATGTAGCATTATCCTGTTGAATAGCTAAGATCTTTGTAAACCCATTCAAGATTTCATATTTGTGCGTGTGTTTTAAAAATGCTATCCTTAAAAGTAAATCCCGCGCTATATTATAAAGTATTATTACCTTAAAACAGAAAGAAGTTAGACTAACTACTAAAAGGTGCTTGATGCATCTTGAGGACTTAACTTTCTAATTATTCTGGTAGCATTTTCATTCCACAAACTGTTCAGTCATTTTAGTAATCACATTATCCTAATAAGTGTCATGGAAGTCTTGCATAACCAGACCTTCAGACTGCAGGAGAATGCCTGGATCTCTATAAGAGATTTTATTGGTCAAGACTGATATGAAAAGCAACTAATCATATTGACATGGATTTTATGGAAATCTGTTAGAATCCAAACAATCCGAGTGACTTAAATCCTATCTGTGGTTCTATGTTTGTTTGCTATATGTATCAAATGTTCAGTCAGCAGTTTCTGGCAATGTCGTCTGATGCTAAGACTAGTGGCATGGTTAATCTGTTCATATCTGTTTAACAGTGCAAACAGTTAAACGTGTAATACCATAGGACTTACAGGTTTGCCTGGATATCCTGGAACCCCAGGATGCCCTGGTAACCCATCCTGCCCTGGTGAGCCACGTGGTCCAACTACTCCTATATGTCCAATGTCTCCTTTTTTCCCATCAGGGCCTCTAACCCCAGGATCGCCTGGAGTACCTTTCTATACATGATGTAAAAAGGTATTCGGTTTCAGTGACAAACAGATTCTGTTATCTTGTGATTTTATCAGCTGGTGAAGCACCTTTTCTAGGATCAACTGTTTCATGTTTCATGTATCTGCTCACTAAGACATTAATTAACTTTTCACAGGATTTTATATTTGCCATACATATTTGCATATTTTGCATATAATTAAATGAAACTATATACTGTATTACTTGTTGGTCTTTACATACTTAGGATTGAATTTTTGTACATTTAAATACACATTACATATTATATAAATACATTCAGTATATTATACCACTGTATATTCACAAAAGTACACCTGACCGCCACCTGATCAACAATTCCATATGTGTTTTTTAACATTCTATATCAGAATTTTATAGAATATAAAGTATTCGTAAATTCGTAAAAATCGTAAAGGCTTATGATTTTAACACTTCTGGAAATGATTTCAACCAGACTGGGGAGCATGGGGGCTATGTGGATTTGACTGTTTTTGGGTGAGGAGGTCTGTGGTGCAGTCAGTGTTTCAGTTCACCCCAAAGGTGTTCAGTGATGTTGAAGTCAGGGCTCTGTGCAGAACACCAGAGTTCTCCTACACCAACTTTGGCGTTGAAATTTTTACGGAGCTCGGGGACTTTGTGATTCTGAATCAGTATTTGGGCCTCTTAGTCCCAGTGAAGGAATAATGTAATGATAAAGACATTCTGGACAACCGCATGTTTCCAACTGTTCCAACAGTTTGGGGAAGATAAGATGTCCATGCACAGTGTATTTACTTATGCTATAAAAACAGTGTAAAAAAAATGAGTCAGTTTGCAGTTTAAAAATAATCACATTTCTTTTGAAGAAAAAAGAAATCTGCCATGCAAATGTATAAGCATTCATTAAAAGCAATACAACTGTATATGTTAGTTTGAAAAAGCGCCTCACACTTTGACAGTTTTGCACAAAGGTTTGAGTAGTTGGACTCACACATCTCAACAAACCTCACAAACTGACTCCTTACAGCTTGTTTAGCTTCAGGTCAGGTGACTGGACAGGCAGTTTCATGCAGGACTCCCTCCATCCCCTCCAAATAGCTTTTTCACAGCTTGGAGGCATTTGGCTCATTGAAACTCCAACATAAAAAAAAAAAAAAACTAACATGTCCCCAAGGGTTTGATGGGCAATCTCGGTCCTATTCATTCTGTATTTTTTCTGCAATGTCACTGTAAGAGATGGAATAGCACTAGTGGCTCCAGCGCCCTCCGTACTACAACTGACGCTTGCATAGCCTGATACCTGTCAACCTGTCAAATATAAATACCCGCATGGACACGACTATCGCTTCACTAAAATTCATAGCAATCTTCTTTCTTCAGCAGGAGGAAATGATGTTGTTTCCTGTGTAAAATAAAGTTAAACAGACCAAAATGCAATTTGGGAGTCTAATTGTACAAACCTCTCCTTTGCTTCCCCGTAGTCCAGGTTCACCCTGGAAAAAGACAAAAATTAAAACAATGCAGTTACATAGAAAACCATTAGAAAATAGAATAAATTCAATAGAAGTTTCCACAATAGAAAACATTGTCATTAGAGAAAAGAAAGAGATGTAATAGATGCAAGTTTGTGTATGAAGTGTTATTACAATGATCTAAGCGAACGCTATGTATTGATTATTTCTCACAAAAGACTTGTCTACCCCCTACACAACAGCTGTACTATACAGTAAAAAGGTATTTTTACCATTTTTTTTAATTGATGTGTGTGTATTATTGACACTGATAGTCCTTAATGAATTTTCATCTCTGTGATTTAATATGAACTACCAGCTTCTTCAACAAACCATAGCTAGGTAATACAGCTCATGCGGTCTCCATCAGTGTTTCATTCACATGCATTGTGCTGCCCCCTTGTGGACACATCCAGTTTTTCCTCTTACCGGTGGTCCCGACACACCAGGTGTTCCCTCACTTCCTTTTTCACCCTAAAAGAGAATGAAGGGTGGTCTCAGTTAGGGGGTTTCAGATATTAAAATGGTAGCATTAGCATTTAACACTCAAAAGCAGCCTGGGGCTAAGCACAACATTTGGGAGAGCATGCTGTGATACGCACGGCATATTTTAAACGTATGTTTATAATACAGATCGGAACACAGGAAATCACCTGTCAAATGGCAGCGCTAGTCTTTTGGTTGTAAGTACCACTCTGCGTAACACATTAACGTCTTTACTAGTTAACCTCTATCTTACAATCTCTCAGAACATTCCGTAACACGTGACACACAACTGCATTATGGGAAATGCAGTACAACAGCGATATATGTACATACACAATATTTATACGTTTTGCTTTCCAGCTGACATTGCAGCCACTGGATTCATACGTCATTTTATGTTAATGTTCGCTGACAAATGTGAAAAAAGGCTCGAAATGGTTCTACCTGAGCACCCTTTGGACCAGGTTCCCCCAAATCCCCCTGCAAAACAGAATTTATATATACGTGTATACATACATACATACATA
>JAOUQX010000036.1:7091203-7101230 GCA_028566295.1 Liobagrus marginatus
ATATAAATTAAAAGCTTAATTAAGCCATTTTTGTCTTTACTTACTAAATTTCACAACTCTACAATCGGTATATTGTTTTGAATCTATAACGCCGTTGGCTCCCCTTTGATAGCTTAAAGCAAATATGAAGAAGTAATAGCAAAAATAAAGAAGTAATGAGCATATGTACATGTTAGATGTGTAAGTATACTTTTTTAATGCATAGGAAGATATATCTATTTATTTCTGCAGGCACCTTTACTTTACAGAGCTTTTACTATTTCTGGTCATTTGCCACCGAATAAAAACAAATTACCTGGGTTACAATTATTCAGTTTGAACAATACATACATGCCTACCTTTGGCCCTGGTGCACCAGTAACTCCTTGTTCTCCTTTGTCTCCCTGAGGTTGCTGTTGTGATGTAAAGATGGTTAATATTTTTTTAATCAGTGCATTCCTATGAACTTTAGAATTACTTCATTTATTTTATTGTGGTTTGTTTTGGGAGTAATAAAAAAAATGTTTAAGGTAGTTCATTACTGCTGAATTATTTTCTGAACTTTATAGCAACATTTTGGTTAGAGTGGTATATAATGTGTCCCATAGTGTTTTATTTCTGCCATGACTCTCAATGCCCATTTTTAAAATATGTCACATATGAAAACAGAACACTTATTTCTTCCCCATGTTTTTGGACGACGACACACCTTTTGCTTTTCTTGCCCAGATCCCACATAACACTATTTTTTTTAAGTCCAGACAAAAATGTTGTTGAAAGCTACTATAACGTTGTAATGATGGCAAGGGTACTGAATTTTAAACAAGAGCTTACATTGGGTCCAGGTGCTCCTTGTTTTCCAGACAGGCCTTGCTGTCCTCTCTCACCCTGTAAATAATAAAAACAAGTTAAGTCACAAACGTAAAGCAAGAAAATAGCATTCAAAAATCCACAAGTCTATAACACTGAGTTATCACAATAACAACTTGTACACTATCCTTAAAGAGCTTTAAAAAGTAATTTTGCATAATAAAATATGACACTAAAACTGTTCTACATACTTTGGAGCCTTTTACTCCTGAGTCGCCTTTGGGTCCACGAAAACCAGCTTCACCCTGCCAGATCAGAAGTAATACTTGTGTGACAATTGAGCACACAACATAAACTCTTTTCCGTTCTATTATATTTCAATTTAGACATTTGATAGTTTGTCATATTGCTCTTTTATCACACAAAGGCTCCCAAACAGGTAAAGTAATGCTAAAATATGCTTCCTCAATAAAACATGAAGCCATTAACTTGATTTTTTGACCTACTAAATTTTGAGAACAATTCTATAGGTACTCTTCTGCAACATGCAGTAATGATGCCTAAGATTGCACAGTAATTGGCAGGGAGGAGAAGACTTACATCCCTCCCAATTAGCAAGTTTTGCTCACTCAGACTTCATCATTGATATCTTAAGAAGAAAATGACATACTCCACCACAGACTGTAAAAATTCTAGAAATATTAGTACTAAATCTTACCTTTTGTCCTAATTTACCAGGCTCTCCAGGCATTCCTCGCTCCCCTCTGATGCCCTTTAAAACAATATTTTCAAATGTCAAATAGCTATTACTGCAGTTTGGTATCACAATATGATTTTATCGTACTTTCTTGAATAGAAGGAAACCAACAGAGAGTACTCACAGGCTTACCATCACGACCAGGAAGTCCTTTTTCTCCCTTTTCAGCCTGCATAGAAAGTAATAAAGATTACATATCTTGTGTACATACATGTAGTAATAATAACGCATGCGTGTTTGTGTGCAATACACCATAAATAAGGCAATGCTGACCTTTGGCCCGGGGGGTCCGGGTGGTCCAGGGTTCCACTGATTGCAGTCACACTCCTCTTTTTCTTCAGCTGCCTCTCGGTTTGTGGGACACTATGGTGAAAAGAGAAAACTTGCAGCGCTGATCCACTCACAGAAATGGTTATATAACACAATAAAAGGGAAAAAAAACTTACCCTCTCATCATCCTATATATGTGATCAAATAAAAAATAGAGTTAGATATTAGCAATTGTGGTAAAATAAATTCCAACTATGTGAGCCAATGATCAGTGTAAATATCACTCACCACAGAATAAATTTCACATGCGGTTTCTCTTTCACTTTGCATCGGATCACAGTATAGCCTTAGTTTTTGGATTCCCATCTGTAAAAGTGTAGAAAAAGAAGATAAATATTGTGTTTTGTGTATTCAAAATTTAGTTGTGTAATAATTTAACTAAAACCTTTTATAATTATGGGTGGAATCTAACCAAATTTCCTAGTTACTAGTAATTCTGTAATGGTAGCTTGCAACATTTCAACTTCTATTGTTAAAAGCCCTACACAAACAAAAAGCCCAACACTATGTCTTAATGCAATTAAACCATTATAACCCAACTTCAGACTTCTGCAGTACCTGCTCCGTTTCTTGCTACTCACAGGAATCGTGGTTTCAGAATTGTAATGTTTGGCGATCTGAGTTTTTCCATTGATAAAAATGGGCACAACTGGCTCTATATCCATTTGCTGTAGCATCTGGTCATCAACATAACAGATGACATGATTTTGTCTGACGAGGATCTTCAGCTGGTGCCAACGCCGATCAAAGAGTTTCTGCATTGGAGAAAAAGGAACTCTGAGGAGCACTAGTTTATATATACTTTAAAAAAAAATAGACCATTTAAAGTTCTTATCTATCCATCTATCTATCTGACTAACGTCGGTACAGGACTCCCCTCAGTAGAGGGAGTGCTCCGCTGTACAATGGACACAACTCACTTCTGTTTCCTGCCACGTCATTTTCTGTCACATGACTTCCTGTCATTGCATTTCCTCTTTGTTGTATATATAAACCATGTGTTTGCCATTGTTCAGGGTGAAGTATTGTTTTGCCGAACCTCACGCAAGTATTGTTTGTTTTCTCAAGCCCTAGTTCAAGTGTTGCTACTGTCAAGCCTTGCCCAAGTGTTGTTAACTTTGCTGAACCTTGTTATGTTTGCTAGCCATTCTCTTGCTAGCCATTTTGTTTGTAGCTAGAAACAGTGTACCTAGCATTAGCCACATTAGCCTTTTCAGGTCATGTTCACCTGCATTCCTCGTGAATCAGCATTTGCCAGTAAAACCTCTGCACATGGATCCTACTTTGTCTGCCTCCATGTTACACTGACCATCTAAAAATCTTTAAACCTATTAAAGTTCGATTTAATTTTTTGGTTATATTCTTTGTCAGACAGGCTTCACTAGGTGCTGCCTGTCTGTCAGGAAGCTGGTGATCCACTGACAGGTGAAGGTCGGTACAGAGAGCTGTAAAAGCAGTAGGTGATGGTGGCTCAGTGTATAAGGCTCTGAGTCAGTGATCAGAGGGTCAGGGGTTTGAGCCCCGCTCTAGACATGCTGCCATCATTGGGTCGTTGAGCAAGACCCTTAACCTCACTTGCTCCAGGGGTGCCGTTTGTTCTGGCTGACCCTGCGCTCTGACCCCAGTGTATTCTGACAGATATGCTGGGATATGCGGAAAATAAAACATTTCACTGCGTGTATGTGACAAATAGGATCTGAAAATGTCAGTAGTCATTCAGATCTTCAATTATTATTATTATAAAAGAGGCTAAACTGACGTTTTCTTTCTTTGTAAAGTTTAAACCATTATATATTATACTGTGTACATTAGGCCATCATCAGCGATAAAATTTGAATCTTGTACACTCATTGTAGATGACTTTAAAGGCTGAAACTAAATACCGGTAGTTGTAAATTAACGGAAATTCATCTGTGCACTTAATAGATGATTAATGGAAGCCCTCTCTCTTTGCTCACCTTAAAATTAAGTTTATTAAAGAAGCATTGTATAAACCACACCTATGGATGCAGCTAAAATCCTGAGTCAGACTACCATTTATGTTCAAATTGATTGACTTGAACATCTATGCTCCTAAAACAACCAGAAACTACTGCACATTCTGCTCCTTAAATATAGCCAACATGTCACTTATGAAGGGCTGGCAATGCTATGAGCTATAGGTGCCAATTCTTTTTCCTGTTGCTGTGTGTGAACACTGTAGGGACGAGGGGTGGAAACTGTTTCTGTTTCTTCATTAGTCTTTGCTGTGCCTGGTGTAAATCAGAGAAGGATCATTCACCAGCATTACAAAAGCACATTGAGTAAGTTTAGCAAAAATAAATATGGCACAGAATCAAGAGAACTGTCTTTTGTAATAATGACAGCAACCAAATAAAATGTATTTACACAAAAAGAAAAATATGAAAGACACAGATTTAAGTTTAACTTGGAAATGTAAAAGCACAGCAGGCATAGAAGGCATATGGAGGGTTTGCTACATTATATATATGTACATACATTTTATATATATATATATATATATATATATTAGTAGTTAATTGCAAGTTAATTGCAGGTTGCTGCAAAACATTTGAACTAATGCAAAAGTTTTGTTTGCTTATACAAGTACCTGAAATATTATTCAATTACTTTACAAACCTGAAGGCCTTGGGCATCAAAAGTGACCACCTGTGCCCCATTTTCCATGTTTGTGGTGGTGAAGGTGACCGAATTCTCCTGTCCGTGAAGCGTCACTGCCACTTGGACTTCTTGATTTTTAGAAAGTATCCTCCACAGGTCAAACTTCTCTCTGCTCGCAGCACCTTTCAGCTGTAGAGTGGCCACGAACACATAAGATGGTGGAAGACCCTCTGGAAAGATCTCCCTGATAAACGATGTGAAATATTCATTATAATAAAAAACTTAAAGACAGAATTATTAAACGATCTAAACTTATATATGAGAGACAGTATAAGCAGCCAAACATAACATTACATTACCAGCCAAATGTTTGGACACACCTCACAGCATAACCCATTACATTGTAATAATCAATATATTATGATGCTTTGTATAACACAAAGTATATTAGTTGATTATTAAAAAGGTTTAAATTTTAAATTACAAACTTTACTGCACATTTTCAAGTTTATTCAGCCATCTGACCTTGTTGCATGAACATCTTATATGCTAATAATTCACCTGACTGGACTCCATTGCCCTCACAAGTGTGCAGACATTGACAAAATTCATGACACTATTATATATCAATATAAATATATTATCTTACTTTGTCTCCTCAGTAATGTCCACCCCGCTGTTCAGATAGTAAGCTGTTTCTGACAGCAAAGAGCCTGATATCTTCTTGGCTTTCTGAACAATTTTCATCCCGAGTATCAGCTCAAAGCCTTTCTCATCCCGTGAGGCCACAGGGATGCGTGTGGGACATACAGACTCTACAGAACACCACAATTGTATTTAGAAATCCTTCATATATCAACTTTTGTCATACCTTCTTAGTAGCTGATGATCAAATTATTATCTCTCATAGCAGAGAACTATTGAATTCTAATTCTTAATCTGATAATTCAGAAGAAAGTACAGAAATTTTACAAAGTAAGAAAATATAAGATATTTATTCTGGTCTGTCTCTGTGATTAACTGCTGATTGTACAGGATGCCTCACGCCCTAAGTTAGCTGGGATAGACTCCAGCACCCCCATAACCCTGAACAGGATAAACGCTAGTTGATGATAATGATGATGATGATGGTGATGTTTATTCAGAATTTTTTGGAAGGGGTGACAGAGGTAAAGCTGCTTCTTCAGGTGTTTAGACATGGGAATGTCGTCAGAAGGAAGTCTTTCTCGCTTATTTACATTAAGAGAGACGTATAGGCTAGGAAGACAACATTTTAGAGCTATTACTATGAAACATAAATGACAACTTTTTGTGTGTTTGTCCCACTACATTAAACATGATAAAATGTGTTATTTTTAACAAATATTTAATTATTCATTATTAGTTCATTATTTTATATATATATATATGAGTATATGAATATATATATTATATATATAATAGTGCATGAATTAATTATTCATTATTGTTCAGGCTAACTGCTAATAGGATATGAGCTACATTCAGAAAAAGTGTTAAATTGTGCTTCTGGTAGGTCTTATATCCATCGCAGAGCAGAATCAGGATTAAAACTTCATAGCAAACAGAAAGGCTTTAGTTTTGTTTTTTTTATCGCTGAGAAAGTTTTATGTTTTATGTCAATTTCAGAGAGGGATTCAAGTGCCATCCCTTCAGAAAGATAAGTATGCTTAGGAACCCAATTTTTATAGAGTGTACTCTAAGCTACTTATACACGTTAAATGTATAGGATATGATTTTGGAGGAAATGCACTGAAGGTAGTGATTTACTCAAAATACAGATATAGGCCTTTTTTTCATTGATCCCTTTAAATCCAAGCCTTGAAAAGAAATAATGTATTCAATACAGGGTTAGAATATCTGAGTACTGGTAAAACGATATTTTTCCAAATTAAAAAGTAAAAGGCAAAAAGCAGTATCTATATATATATTCTGAGTAGTTCAATTTTATAGAAATAAGAGGTTTTCCTCTTAGCCGTTACACAAGTGGTTTACTGACATGCTGATTTAAAAGGAAAACTTTTTCTGAAGTTCAAAAATTCTGAACATACTAGCCACCAGCCCCCATAAATGCAAGCCTCATACAGTATAAGCCTCACCTTCACACAGCTTTTGTTCCATGGAGTCTCTGATGCGATCAATGGTGGTGTAGTCCTGTGCATACAGCACGTAGAAGCTGGACGGCAAGTTAGCGATGGCAACCAGCTCTGAAGTGGTGATCTCTGAGCCCACTCCAACTGCAAAGACAATGATTCCCTGTGCTCGAGCCTCTACACTAGCATCCACCACATCGTCTTGAGATTTTCCATCAGTCACCACTACAGCAATGCGATTCTTAGTGGTGTCACCGCGTTGTGATAATGCAAACACCTGATCAACTGCAAACTTGATGGCACGACCTGTCTGAGTGTTTCCTCCCATGTAACGGATGGCCTGGATAGCTTCGATGAGGTCTTGGGCATGTTGATGAGCGCCAAGTGAGATCTCTAGCCGAGGATTGTCACTGTACTGCACTACAGCCACCTGGGAGTAATGAGGACCTACATCAAAGCCGCTGGTGATGTTGACAAGCCAGCGTTTGGCAGTATCAAAGTCCTTGTAGCCCACACTCCAGGAACCATCAATAATGTACACAAGATCATTTACAGCTGTACTGCAACCTATAAAACATCAGATATGAGGAGGAAAAGTTTTACGCATTATACACCTGGAATGGCAGTAAATTATTGCCACTTTTCAGAAATGTTCAGGCTATGCATCTACTGTAGCTTTAAAAAAGTTGGAAGGGGGCTATAAACACACAATAGACTCAGGACCATCAATACATTCACACTGATCATATTACAAATATATCTAAAAAAATTCACGTATACATTATTTTGTTACTAATATAAAATGATACATACCTGCACGGATATCATCCTTTTCTGTAGAATGTATGCAGGTAAAAAGCATCAGCATTGATAGCACCGTTAAAATTAACATCTTTACAAGTTTCTTCTGCCACTTTGCTACAAAAAAACAATATTTACAGAAAACCTATTAAAAACACTGCAATCATGACAAACATATCATTAGCCCAAAAGTAGCCCAATAATCGCATATCAAGAAGACAAGGACATTAGACATTAGATTAGATTTTGCATTAGACACCAGACAGGACACCAGGCACGTCCAAGTACATAAAATGTAAATTTGTAAATGAAACTTATATTACAAGCATTCATGTAGTGGTAAGATAAGAACAGTGCCATCACATATGAAAGCTTGAACTTAATCTGTAGTCATCATAAATTGATGAAACGGTCGAGATTCTAAGCACCACAAATTAAATCAATGTGTTTCAATGACTTTATCTCTGCTCATGGATCTATACTCATGGAGCTTTTGTTTGTTTTGTTTAGGCATCAGAACAACCAATATTTTTATCAAAAAAAATGAAAGAAATAAATAATAGTAAATCTTTTTTTAAAAGATCTTTCACTGCTGAATTTTTACATTGCTGAAAATTCAAAAAACCTGGTATAGTATAGTATACTTTTGTATAGTACAGTATAGTATGTTTTAGTATATTATAGTAGAGTATAGTATAATAATAATTGAAGATCTGAATGATAACTGAAATTTTCAGATCCTATTTGCCACATACACACAGTGAAATGTTTTATTTTCCGCATATCCCAGCATATCTGTCAGAATACGCTGGGGTCAGAGTGCAGGGTCAGCCAGAACGAACAGCGCCCCTGGAGCAAGTGAGGTTAAGGGTCTTGATCAAGGACCCAATGATGGGAGCATGTCTGGAGCAGGGCTCGAACCCCAGATCCTCTGATCACTGACTCAGAGCCTTATACACTGAGCCACCATCACCATGTATAGTATAGTATAGTATAGTATAGTATAGTATAGTATAGTATAGTATAGTATAGTATAGTATAGTATATATATGAGATGGCACTGCTCTAGCTGGCTGCTGTCACGACTGCACTCAGTTTGCTATCTTTCTTAGTTTCTTGTTGTCCTTTTTCTTTTTCATTACAATTTCTTTCTCTCCCTCACCCCAACTTACAGCAAACCTTCAGCTAGTCGTCAAAGCATTTCACTATATGTTGTACCACGTATAATGTACATGTGACAAATAAACTTTGAACTTGAACTGAACTTGAACTATAGTATAGTATAGTGTATAGTATAGTTTAGTATAGTATAGTATAGTATAGTATAGTATAGTATAGTATAGTATAGTATAGTATAGTACAGTTAATCCAAAATAGTCATACAGTGAAGTTGAAGACAGGTCTACCTCTTCCACATCGACCTGGCACATTGTCTTTAAGAAGCTCATTTTGTGCACAAAGGCATTATAATTGCTAGAATTTATAATTAAAAAGTCTGGAGGAATTTCTAGCCAATTTGTTTAGAACAGCTTGTGGATGAACCACATATGAATGTGATGGCCAGGTGTCCACATACTTTTTACCATTCTGTTTAGTGTATGTATGTACTCAAAAAGTTTAGAACTCTTTTGCTTGAGTTGCAATTATGTGATTAATTTGTATATACTTGTGTTGTATGCATTATTTATCAGTGCATTAATCTTCAGTATGTGTTTTATCATGGTCAGGGTTAAGAGGGATCCAGGGCCTATTCCTGGGAGCAGGACAGGAACATACCCTAGATAAAATATTGAAATACTTTTCCTTATACTTTTACACATTTCTTTACACCGGATAATTTACTGTCCAAAATGCTACTGTACTTGAACAACACACAGTCAAAAACCTCATCACAGCTTTTTTAAATATACTTAGATCATAATTAGTCTAAGTATGTCATTCACTAACACATTAGTCCCCTACTGCATTCCTCATTTTACAGTTACAATCCATGCCACTTGCAAGTAACATGCTTTATCCCCATGAGCGCTTTATAGGAACCATTTGAGATCAATTACATTTGAGCACAAAAAGGTTGAAAGCAATATATGTTCTCTCACACATCCATCATTCCCAGAAAACATAAAGTAGAGCAAAACAAAATCAAACAGCAATGCAGGTGTCCTGAGAGGACATTCTCAGTGTCCCTAACAGCATGCCAACTCTGGTAAGCACTCCAGTTTAACGCCACATAAAGTGTGACAGCTGTTAAATTATCCCTGCTTTGACATCAAGGAACAGAGCCTGTGCTACAAGAGAGCATGACCTTTTCAACAACAAACTGAGAACTGGACAGGACACAAGTGTGTATTACAACTTGGCAGCATCATGTGGTTTATTTGGTATACGTGTAATTATTTTATGCAGACCCCCTACTGAAGACTAAGCTCAAAGCCTACTCATACCATCTAATATTGCGTTACAATGGGCTCAGTGGTACTTATTTTAACATCATAGTTAAAGGCAGGGAAGGAGACATTATTTTTTATGCAGGTTGAGAGTCTCTTCATAACTTGATACCACTCTAAAGTTAAGCGGTCTATATATATATATATATATATATATATATATATATATA
>JAOUQX010000036.1:7186674-7211989 GCA_028566295.1 Liobagrus marginatus
ATGACAGCCACCATTTGAATGTATATATTGAAAAAAACAACGAATTGAAGTAGAAATAATATTATGTAATTGTGACTTTTATTCTAAAACCTTCATTAAGTGTAATTTAAGCAGCTGTATAGCTTTACAAAATCAGTCAATTTTTACTTCAATATTATAGTAATGTACCATCCAACTCCCATGTACAGTATATCACAAAAGTGAGTACACCCCTCACATTTTTGTAATAATTTTATTATATATTTTCATGTGACAACTCTGAAGGAATGACACTTTGTTACAATGTAAAGTAGTGAGTGTATAGCTTGTACAACTTTATAAACTTTGTATAACTATAAGTGTAAATTTGCTGTCCCCTCAAAATAACTCAATATACAGCCATTAATGTCTATTAATTAAACCATCCAAATTTTCAGTGAACCCAGCCAAACATTTATTTAATAAATCAAAATGATAACTGGTAACCGTAAACCAGTCAGCTTGAAGGAATTTTATCCCATTCCACTGTGCCGAACAGCTTAAACTCTAGGATGTTGGTATGCTTCCTCACTTAAATTGCCTTCCTCGGGTTCTTTCACAACACAACATAGCATTAAGGTCAGGAATTTGACTTGGTCATTCCAAAACATTGACTTTGTTCATCTTTAACCATCCTTTGGTAGGAAACGTGTGTCCTTGGAGTTGTTGTCTTACTGCACAAAATCTAATTTAAAATTTGATCTCAATTTTACATGTTTTGTCTCATTTGTTTGGGTGAGTTCACTTTTTCTAAGTTTAGGTTTTAATGTTTGAAGATGTAATGTTTTGGTTCATATTAATGTTAGTGTCATTGTGTGTGGTAGGTAGGCAGTTAATTGGCTTATGAAAGGCTTATTTGAGTCATGTGATCTCAGTACACATGTTCTCGGATGGAATTTGTTAGTTCAGAAAAGTTTAACACAAAAACAACTATAGTGGAGCACCATTAAATCTATTATTAAATCTATTATTAAAGCTGATTAGTAGCTTGGGTGGTGGTGGCTCAATGGTATAAGGCTCTGGGTCAGTGATCAGAAGGTCAGGGGTTCAAGCCTTGCACCAGACAAGCCACCGTCATTGGGTCCTTGAGCAAGGCCCTTAACCTCACTTGCTCCAGGGGCACCATTCATTCTGGCTGACCCTGCGCTCTGACCCCAGCGTTCAAATTTGTATGCTGGGATATGCGGAATCAAAGAATTTCACTGTATGATGTGCATGTGACCAATAAACTGTACTTTACTCAATCCTGATGAAATTTGGGGGATTCAATACTTTTGGACAGTAAGTACTGTGTGTACATATAAGCTATAAAGTAGTAGTCATAAGAAGAATGTCTGGTCTGTGAAAGCAGTTTTTGTCCATCGAACTTCTGCACGTTATTGGTACTGAATGCTAATAGGAGGAAAGTCGTATGAACTTTACTGTGAGCAGTTTCATTTGGAATCTGTTCCATTCAGTCAGCACTTATCAATATGTAGTGTCATTAAGAAAAGTGCTTCTTGAATTTAGTAATTGGTTTCATTACAGTTTAGCCAAAGGGTCTGTATTCTTTCCTTTTTATTACATCCTGAAGGCCGTTCTACACTGTGTTACTCGGAGCCTAAACAATTGGTCAAACATTTCATCTATCATCCATCAGGATTCACGAAGAGCATATGCAGATACTTCACTCCCAGATAGTTACGTGAACGTCACTTATCTTCAATACTTCTTGTCACTGTACTAAGTCCCACTTAAAATATTCTTATGTTGACCAATTTGTTATTATATTCATTATATTATATTCTCTCACTGTTACTATACTATAGAAGTTCTGCGTGTGTAATAATATGGTGAGTTTGCTATGGTGACCCCCACAGGAAGTTATAAAACTCAACTCCACTTGAAATATTCTTATGTTGACCAATTTGTTTTCAAGGTGGACGTATATGAGTTATTGTAAATAGCTAGTTATTGTAAATATGAACATATGCTCGAACACCTGCATACCTGCTCATCTATGTAGCACAACACATATAGTCATGCCCTGCAGTTTATTATTAGATTGTTGATATAGGATTTTTTCATTACATTTTATAATAAAATGGAACTAATAGCAGCACTTTTGCACATTTAAGGCTGATAACTTGTATTAAAGCAATGGCTCATTAACATTTTTAGGCAATTTTATTGTTTCTTTATTAGGAAATAACCTTTATTATACACTAAAAGGGTAAAAAATAAATACCCACGAGATGTATTCTAATGATGGAAACTAAGCGCAAGTTTACGGTAAACCGGTAAAGCAGCGGAACAAAATTAAGCCACGACACAACAAAATCGGTACAACACAACAAAAACAATCCACAACACAACAAAACCACCACAACACAACAAAACAATCCACGACACAACAAAACCGCCACAACACAACAAAACTGCCACAGCACAACAAAAACAATCCACAACACAACAAAACCGCCACAACACAACAAAAACAATCCACGACACAAAAAAACAATCCACAACACAACAAAACCGTCACAACACAACAAAAACAAACCACAACACAACGAAATCCTTACAACACAAGGGAAACTTGCAACAACACAACACAACAAAATCAGCAAAAAACAACTAAAACAAGCCACAACACAATGAAATCATTTCAACACAATGGAAACAATGCAACAACACCACACAACTAAATCGCCAGAACATACCGAAAAAAAAAAGAAAAACCCCCATAACCAAATCGCCAAAAACCAACAAAAACAAGCCACAACACAACACAACAAAATCGCCACAAAGCAACAGAAATGCTCTCGACCACTAGGGGCAGTGTCGGCACTGAAAAGCCAATTTTCTCAGAATACGACTACTTGGCATGTAAACAGTGCTTATAATAATTGAAGATCTGAATGATTACTAACATTTTCAGATCCTATTTGTCACATACATGCAGTGAAATGTTTTTTTTTCCACATATCCCAGCATACCTGACAGAATACACGGGGGTCAGAGCGCAGGGTCAGCCAGAACAAACGGCGCCCCTGGAGCATGTGAGGTTAAGGGTCTTGCTCAAGGACCCAATGATGGTAGCTTGCCTGGTGCGAGGCTTGAACCCCCAAGATTTTACTCAGAATTGTACAGAAAAGCAGCAAGTCTGCAGGTTGAAACCTTAAAAGGTAACATGGAAGAATAACCCTTAAGGTTACAGTAAAATATGATCATGATCATGTCCCAAGAAAATCTGTCAGCCAGGAAAAGTAATGTTGAGTTGAGTTGAGTTTATTGGTCACATGCACAGAGGGTACAATGGGAAAAGATTGGTTATATTTACTATACAGGCATTGTGGACTGTTTGTACCAGATGGCTTTAAGTAGCTTGTCTTACACAAAACTCTGAAACTTAAACACTCTACAGTGCTTTGTATTCTGCATCCTTTTTGAAAAGTTTTTTTTTTAAATCACTCCATATAAAAGCATCTGCCAAATAAAAACGGCGTTTTTAACCTCCTAAGAGCCGAGCTTTGGTTTTACCTGCATTTTATGTTCATGTATGTGGATGCCAGGTTGTAGGAGGTTAATCCCAGTTTCCTTGGTTCCAACCTTGCAATTTAGTCATTTCAGTTCTGTGCTTAAATAGTAGACATGTTTGTAGTTTTAACTAAAGTTCTTTTGATGGTGGTAGCCACGGTACTTGGTTCATTTTTTAATTGGTTCGTTAATTAATTGTGCTATTACTTTGTGCTTTCTATAGCAGTCATGGTTAAAACAAGTTGTTTTCTTTCTGTAAAGATAATGATTTCCCTAATCCTAACCCTTACTGTGAAATGGTCACCATTAAGGTGTTCATGGGACTTTTTAAAAATTACTGCATGAGATTATAAACTAATAAAACAACTGAACACTCGCAGAATTAAGTGGTTTGTGAAATGAAGGTATTATGACACTGCAAACACTTCAGCAACCTGCTGTGGCATTTTCTCATTTCACCGCAAGTCAGAAGCATCCTTAGACTTTTAAACTTTGAACTTTCCAAAAAAAAAAAAGGCATTTTACTAACCGTTTGCCATTACGTTATATTTGTGCTGTATTTCTATTATGTTCAAATTCCTCTATTCTGTCATCGGTGCTTGTTAGACATCCTATCATCTTTTTATACAAACACTGTACCTGTTTTATATTAAGGACTTAGTAATGGTTATCTAAAATTTCGTCCAAACAATAGAAAAGTTTTACGACAGGAACACCATGAAAAAAATAGTAATGTTATTTCTCTTACCCGAAAACTTTACTGTGATGAGTATCGTTAGAAGGAACAACTGCATCATCATCATCAGCATCATGTGAGTGTGAGAAGGGTGCTAACAGCTCTGTTTGTACTTTTTCCTCTGCCCACAACTTATACGTGTACATGGGTGACAACAAATGTTTCAATCCCAAGTTCCTCTTACACAACTGTTAAGTCAGTCATGTTAGCTTGTCGTCAACTTTACAATGTTCAGATAGTTGAGTCTGTTTTCTGATGAAGAGGAAATAAAATCAGTGTCATTAGATCGTAATAAACAAACAAATAAACTAATGAATAGAATCAACATCTCTCACTGTTATTATATTCATTATATTATATTCCTTATATTATATTCTCTCACTGTTACTATACTATAGAAGTTATAATAGAAGTTCTGCTCATGTAATAATTTATATGGTGAGTTTGCTTTGGTGACCCCCACAGGAAGTTATAAAACTAATGCAGTTCCTTAAAGTATCAATTTTTAACATTTACCCCCACATATACACAATACATTTTTAATACATACAACTTCTCTATATAAACCCTTTTTACCAGTACACCGAAAATCCATTCTGTAATGTGTGTATGTATGTATGTATGTGTGTATGTCTGTATGTATGTGTGTATGTATGTATGTATGTATGTATGTATATGATATGCATGTATGTATGTATGCATGTGTGTATGCATCTATGTACTGTAAAATGTATGTATATGATATGTATGTATGTATGTATGTAAATATGTATATGATATGTATGTATGTATGTATGCATGTGTGTATGCATATATGTAATATGTATGTATATGATATGTATGTAATATGTATGTATATGATATGTATGTAATATATATGTATATGATATGTATGTATGTATGTATGTATGTATGTATGTATGCATGCATGTATGTATGTATTCTGTTATTTGTTAACCTGTATGAACTGCTACTGCCTATCCTGGTCAGGACGCTCTAGCAAGCGATTTTAAATCTTAATGTGCTCCTGGTCCTGGTAAAATCAACGTTAAAGTTCTAATAATAACAATAATATACTTATTATGCATTTTCAGTCAGTATAAACAAATACATTGTTTTATTAGTCTAATATAAAGTGAGTCTTTCACTGCTGGCTTTAACCTCCTACACCCTCGCGTCCACATACATGGCAATAAAATGCAAGCCAAACCAAAGCGCGGGTCTTAGGAGGTTAAGTGTGTTATGTTTTGCCATCTGTTGGGATAAAACCTTACAGAGAATTTTAGTCAGTTCCAAAAATGTGAAACTTCACGAAGTGTCTGCTTTCATATAAACTATTAGCCACATTTTTTTAGCTACATTTAATGTTGTTGGCAAATTCTTTAGGAATTTTTTATTTACTTTTTTTAGACATAATTTAAAAGGCAATTTAGATTTAGACAAAACACTGATAAGTTGTATGGATGACAATTACAATTCAGGAAACTATTAGTAATATAATACACATGCAATGGGGTGTGGGAATGAATACAATACTTCCTCAATTCCCATGTTTGGTGATGCTGATGTACAAAGTGTGACGCTTTGCAGACACATTGTGTTGATTATGCAACAGCGTCACTTCAGGCGATGACAACAGTTCAGTTTTTAACTTTAACAAGCCAAGCCGGCACATTCTCAGAGAAAGAACAAATGACATACGCTTTATATAATTTGCACTTGGCAATATGAACACGTTTTATTATCTTATAAAAATACATCAGTTGAATTGCAAACACAAAAATATTCGAGCACAAAACTCCACTGAGTGTAAATGCTACAAAAGCTGCCCAAAGCACAATAATACTGTCAAAAAAGAAAATCCTTCATTTGACAACAGGCAGACATTACATAATCAGACACAGACAGGACAGAACGATACAAAGCTTTCTGTAAGAAAAAAAAAAAGATTAAAAAAACACTTCATAATTGTCATCATGCAAGAATATTTTTTATATTTAAAAAAAAAATGGCACATTGTGGCTCTGAGCTCCTGGTCATAATAATAAACATTAAAAATAAACATTTAACTATTTTTAACAACATACTTATTTTTTGTTGCAATACTTCATATAATAAAGCTTTACATATATAATCTATATAAACAAGACATACGGTCATGATTACCCAATCGTGGATATGATTGTCATATTTGCCAAAGCCGGGTTTACACTGCATGATTTTCAGGCTGATTTTTCTGTAGCAGACATGGTGCTTGTTGTAAAACCGTTTGTTCTTGAGTCATGTGTCTTAGGCTTAAAACATGGAAAAGCAGCGGCAAAGTGAGCAGCATAGATTACGCACTAACCTGGGTACTTCATATACATCGGACGTATTACATCTCACATCCACCAAGTGGCGCTTTAGCGACTGACCACTGCCCAGCCTGGCTTTAAGAGCAGCCCGGTGACTTTTCCTTTGCATCTCATCTTTGGCTAGATTCACTTTCATATGGCAAAATATCAAAATGGGTTAAGCAAGTCACATGGGAGTAAACTGTCCTCTCATTGGCTGAAATGTGTCTGTTTATGTTCCATGGTTCTGCTCATAGCGCTCACTAATCGAGAGGGATAACCAGCAACAATGTCAGGTTATTGTATTTTTCTTTTTAACTGTGGTTGTTTTAACTAATCAGTTTGATGGAGAATCAAGAATTCTTTAGGACAACATTGTTTCAATACTCTTGTTTTGGCACAGAATAATTTGTGCTGTTAGCTATCCTAACATGCTACATAAAACAGTTTGATACAGGTTGATTCATTGGTCCATTCGGTTGAGTGCTTCCTCACCACAAGATTTAAGCCACACCACAACCACTTTGTGGTTTCGGTTGCACCTGGTCGAGATGGTCTTGAGGTGATTGCTATATACATAACTTTATTAGCAAAAGTATTGAGATAATTGATCATCACATCCATGTGTTGTTTGAACATCCTATTCATTATTAAGTCTCACTCTGACTGCTATAATTACCTCCACACTTCTGAAAATGCTTTACACAAAATGTTGTGGGAATTTTTCCTGTTTAGCCATAATAGTATTAGTGAGTTCAGATGCTAACAGGGCTGGACTGGGACAAAAAATAAATCAGCCATGGCTGGCACTTTTTGGTCCAAGCATTCATTCAGTCATTGTCTAGCGCTTATCCTGTTCATGTTCACAGGAGCACTGGAGTCTATCCCAGCTAATTTAGGACATTAATCACCAGTTAATCACAGGACTAACACTTAGAGATAGACAACCATTCACACTTACATTCACTCCTTTGGACAATTTAGAGTAGCCAATTCACCTATGTTCAATCGTATGTGTTTGGAGGTGGGAGGAAACTGGAGTACCCTGGGAAAACCCATGCAAGCTTGGGGAAAAAAGGTAAACTCCACACAGATACACCCTGGGCAGGAATCGAACCCATGACCTTCTTGCTATGAGGCAGGAGTGCTAACTACTCTGCCACCATGATATATATATATAAAACATTGTACTGGCAACAAAGTGTCGGCACACTGGGAAAATGTCAGCTTACCAGTCCAGCCCATGGTGAACTCAAAGTTCCAGGTCCTCCAAAAGGTGTTTAGTGTAAATGAGGTCATGGCTCTATGCAGGACTCTTAAGTTCTTCCACTTCAAATATAACACTGCATGACTTTATGGACCTCAGAAGCTTAATGCACAGAGCATTGTCATGCTGGAACAAGGTATGGGTCTTTAAGTTCCAGTGAAGTAATAATGTAATGCTGTAACATACAAAAACATTACAGAAAACTGTGTGCTTTCAACTTTGTGGCAACAGTTGAGGGGAAAACACATTTATGTGGGTGTGATGGGAAGATGTCCACACACATTTTTCTATAAAGTTTTCCTTTCAAAGATTCTTCTCCATTTTTGCACTATTGGTAAGCAGAACATTGTACTTTTCCCTAATTTCAGTATTAAATTCATTTAGAGGATCTCCATCATATTCTTTGGCAGGCATAATATGCAGACTGTTCCAGAGTATCCAGCCAAGATGTCATTAGGATCATTTTGTGTAGTGTGAAGAGTAATAAAATGTAAGAATCCTGCTGAAATCGCACCATGTAAAACCCGCTTGGAATGGCTATAATTTCTCCTTTTAGGCTTATTAAATTATATACAGAAAGGAGGAACGTAGAATCCCTTTAATTTTCCGGTAGAAAGCCCTTTCCATTTGCGATGAATAGTTTTTTCATTTCTTATCTAAAAATTTGAGGTGTGTGAAACGGATGCTGTTTAAAAGCATCTGCCTCAGTGAAGTGGCAGTGTGAGGCAGCAGGAGACAGCATCGGAGCCAGTTATTCAGTCAAAGATCTCACTCTATCCATTTTTATCGCTCATCGTTTTTGAGGGTTCTCTGAACTGTGTGTGAACGTAGAAAAACAAATGAAATCAACATGACTTGATCCAGCTTACCCTGGACAGGAATACAACTTAACTGTCCATCATGCTCATTGCTCATCCCGTCATGTTTTGAGTGATTGTTCTCGGCAGCGTGGTGCTTCTCTGATTGTCAAGGCTTTGCAGACTGCGGCTTCTAATAAACGAGCTGAGGAAGGTCAAAGCTCACTCCTGGATTGCTCAGCAGTGACCGTTTAGGTAGGACAGCAGAAACATGAGGAAGAGACATTGAGAGAGACAGGTGGACACACAGAGCCAGGAAGTGCTATGGGGTGCAGCGGAGCTGATGGTGGACAGTTTGAGCTCGGAGGTCAGGAAGGCAGACAGGGGCACGTGGGACACCAGGGTAGGACTGCCCGAGTTAATGAGAGAATCGATCTTCTCAGCTTCTTTGCTGCAGGCTTCAATCTGGGGAAACACATCGAACACACGCATTGTGTTTAGCAACCGTGTACACTCTTTTCGATTATGCTGCCAGTTGATGATAAAATCAGAGGTAATGTGGGTTGGTAGGTTCAGCCAAAAATTGGAGGATGATGCAAGAAAGAGAAATTGTTTAACAGAGATATGTAAGTGTAAACAGCAATATTGTGATATTTGTAATATTAAAACGGGTCAAACCTGCCCCGAAGACAACAGGAAGTTTAAAAGTGTGAACTAACTATGAAAATGCTCCATGTAAACACCTTAATCAGAATGTAAATGATCCATGTAAACAATTCAACCTCGAGTGAAAATGCCCATCCTGATTAAAATTTCCATAAGGTTGATAGAGGTGGGATAAACCTTTTCACAACCGGATCAGATGAAAAATTCCCCCATGTAAATAAGTAATTCCGAATACTTTGAGTGTATATCCGATGGCGCATGACTGGTCCTGACATAATTTCTCAGGAAATTATCAGAGTGTCATGCCGATCATCTCATTCAATCATGTTGGACCATCATTTCATCTAGTCATGTTTTATTTCCAGTCCAGGTCATTAAATTTCAGTAGCACAACTCTCACTAGTCCTTATTACAGACTTCACAGGCTTCTGCTCTTCGAAGGAGGGAGGGGCAGGAAATGGATGGCTCGTAGCGAAGCAATGCTACCACTTCGTTTCTTGTGCCGCACGATCTCATGCTTAAAAGTAACACGATGCCGACAATTAGCACGATTAAGGCAACGCAGCTCCGTCCGTCTTTATAGGATTAAAAACATGGGAAATAAAAAAAATCATGGCGTAACATAAAGCAATGTACGGTGAACACCAGTTTGGAACAGATAATGTATCATGCAAACAGTCAACATGATCAGTCGGAATGACAAAAAGGTGTACATGTAAACGGGGCTACAGAGAAGACCGTGGTTAATTATGGAAGAATAAATGTGTCCTAAATATAGTCCCATATTTCTATTCAAACGTTTCCATTATTGATAAACTTTCTACAACCAGAAGAGCAAAAACATATCAGTGACTAATTATTTACCCAGTCATTAAGAACACTGGTGTCTGTTTAGCGCTGAGGGACACGCTGTGCTCCTGACATCCCGTAAACAGCAGTTGCTCCGGCTCAGCGTTAAATGCTGTCGTTCTCAAATTAAGAACATCTGCTCTGAGAATGAAGCTACACTACTGCAGGAATTCAACAAATATAGATATTCTTTCAAACGGACTACTTTTATCAAGAAGCTAATTCCTGTTGCTGCAGGGCTTATTTGATTGACAAGCTGGCACAAGACAATGCACAATGTATATTAAGTGTGTGTGTGTGAGGAACTCTCTCTTCTGTGATGTGCATACGACTGCGGTTAATTGAGTTGACAGCACAGTACACATTCCACCCGAATGTACTGTAAACATGCCAAGTGTACACACAGCTTTAAAAAGGGACACGCACCTGCAGTGGGGTGGGCTGCTGGTCCACGGGTATGACGAGGATGACGATTGCAGAGTCGATGCTCAGGTAGCCGAAGATATCGCACTGAGGTACTGAGATGTGCAGACGCAGGATTTTCAGGATGTCATGCATCGTGACTGGTTGATTCTGGTTCATCTAAAAATAATCACGCAAACACAAACGCGTCCTGTTAGTCCAAGAAAGGGCTGATAAACACAGACCGGAAAACGGCTTTTAACTTTTTATTTTTACTTATTTTTTTATTATGTTTAGATATTGCTAAAAAATGATCTATTATCGGGACAATTTCTTTAGTATCATCTAATATAGTCTATAATACAGATAGCGAGGGAAGTGGTAGGTCAGAGATTAAGGGGTTGGGTCACTGATCAGAAGGTTGTGTGTTTAAATCCCAGACTCGCCAAGCTGCCACTGCTGGGCTCTTAAGCATGGCCCTTAACCCTTCATTCCTCAGTTGTGTAAATAACACAAATACCGTGATTTTTAAAACACTCGTATTTTCACAAGATAAAGTGGTTTTAAGTCGGTAATTTCTAACTTCATTCGTGCAGTCGTGTGCCAGTAGGAAATATCAGTTTACATTTCCAAACATTTCATTTTGCTTTTAACTGTAATAAACCAGTGAGATTTTTGCTTGCACAAGGAGTCTGACAGCATCCAGCGCTCCACATCAGCAATCTGATCGCATCATCATCATCATCATCATCATCCAGTCTGTCTGGAACGACATGAAGAAACAGAACAAACTGACAGACTAAATCCAGAAGAACTGGCGCAACGTCTCCAAGATGCTTTAAGAAAACGACCTGCAAACCTACAGTACCGTTAAACATTTCAGACACTTTTATAAACATGCTTTAAAATGAAGACGCTGTCTCAAATATATTCTTTATCAAGTAACTTCTAGTAAGTAAATTAAATCAAAAGTTAGTGTCAGCATCCTTTATGATTAAAGCAGCTTTAGCCCTCGGTGCACTTGCGCATAGTTTTTCAGGCCGCGTTGTAGGTAGGTTTCTTGAAGTATCTCTTGAAAAATCACATTGGATTATTAAACAATTCATGGCAAAATGAAAACTTGGACATGTAAACTGACATAGTGACATAAACTGAAATATTACCTACTGACAGACCACAGTTAAAGATAAAGATAACTGATTTAAAACCATTTTGCTGGTGAAAAGACTAGTTTTCTAATCCTTTTTGGTCATGGTAGATGAGGACATCTACATAGGACTACAGGACATAAATGCTGTGTAAGATATTAGTTTTATCTTCAGAGTGTAATAAGAGTCGCATCCAGCAATGAACTGGACAGAAACTGATTTTGGCACAAAATAATTTTATACAAAATAATGGGCTCAGTGCTGCGTAAGGAATAAAACTGTATAAATAAAAATGTTGGGCCTGCTGTTATAGGAAATAATCGATGATGTGTGGGGGTGTGGTGATGTAAAATAACATACAGAATTAGTTTTTCCACCCCTACAGTGGACTATTTTAATATTGTTATATGGTTACATTTTTTGTACAAACTGAACTTTTATCCTTTATACTCTTAAACAAATTGGATGCTGTTATTCTTTACATTAAGACAGCGCTTAACAGTCCACACACAACAGTTTTATCTCAAAGACAAAGAAATGTAGAACGTTGCAGAGAAACTGTCATGTAGAGACTCTTCTGCTAAAGACTTTCCCGTGGCAGAAAACTTTAGAACTCTGTAGACATGATTAGATTTTGCTAAATAACAGCACTTTTTAATGGGGATCGGAGCGATTGATCGGCCGTAGATGGGTTTCAGCCAATAATCACATTTGATGACTCGATCAGTACTCATTAAACTTCCGATCTCACAAACGGATCTTTGTTTGTATTCCTTTTTGTCTGATATTAAGTACCCTGATCTGCAGTGTTCTGCATAAACCCCATTTTAAAGGGTTATTCAAATGTTCAATGAATAATTCTTGTGATTATTTAGTATTCTGTTAAAACAACAGTGACATTACATCACATATATTACATCGCTATTGTATTGTATTACTTTATCTGAAAAAAGTTAACTGTGATAAGAGAGCTACATATCAGTTATATAAAGCTTGAAGCATTGGGATCGGTAACAATTGATCACCATAACCATTGGCTGCGAAAATCCTGATCGGCGCATCCCTAATTTTTAATCTTTTTATCGTACGTCATATGTAAAACGTCTGTCTCTGTGAACTAGATGTTAATACTGTATTGTATAAATTATATTACAAAAGTGCATTAATATAACCCTGTTATATGGTGAAAAGTTAATAACAAACACTTAATGATCCAATACCTAACAAAATCAGATATAATTTCTTCTACCTACAAGTCAAAAGTAAAAAAATCCCTATCTATTAGAGTATTTGAGTGACAATAATCGCTTTAAATGTTGTTCCATAGTTCTGAAAGCATTCAAATGTACATTTTGTAGGTGTGTGAATTGTTTACTGTTTTTCGATCCAATTAGGTAAACTTACATATCACAAAACTCCTAAAACCAATTAATGGGATTAAAAAAAGTTTTTTTTCCTTCCAATTGCAGCATGCTGTGTACATGACCACTTGATTAATCAGATAACGTCTTAAATCATCATTCAGTAGACTCTGGAGCACGGCTGAAATGGGATCCATGCTGCCATCTATTGATAGATTGGTGTTACTGAAATTTCAGCACAAGCAGGGCAGAAGACTGCACAAACTGTATGTATTACAGACAAAAGATATTCCGTAATAAATACAGATCAAGGACAGAAAACCTGCACAAAGAATTATTTACCTTAGCAAAGATATTCATCTGCTGTTTATTCCAGAGAATCTGCAACATCCCGGCACACACAGGGCAACATGCACCTATACACACACGCACACATGCACGTACAAAGAATGTTATAAGCCTGGAGACACGTTTGAGTTGTATAAAGCCGAGAACGTTGGAGTGTACCTCACCAGGTGGAGTGATGGGGTTACAGCCTGCAGCAGAGAGAGGAGGACAGGGAACGGCATTACAACCTGAATCAGACAGGAAACCTGACAAAGATCCCAAAGCATGGCAGCGACCCTGATAATCTACAGCCACACGGTCGGAAAACGCCTCACACACCGTGTTGTATGTCTCGCCGTTGTGTCCACACACTTCCCGAGTCAACCTGCAGGCATCCTGTGTGCAAAACACACACACACACACAATGCAAAAAAATATACATAATGCTCTTTGATTATGTGAACCCCCTGTCTAATGATTTTTTAAAACTTTTCTTAAGCAACATTCCTGCAGCTAAGCAGTGTATTCTGTTAGCAAACTAAGATTTGGCTGAAGCAACATAATAAATAAACAAAGCTCAAAGCTTTATATAGACAGAATAACAAATGAAATATAATGAGTGTATTGGTTACAATCTGGAGCGTTATTATAGCATTTATCTGTAATGTCGTCTTCCTACGGGACATTCCGTTGTTCACATCCTAACGACAACATGTTAGCATAAAGCAACATAAAGCAACATGCGTATCACTGGTTCTCTGGCTCTTACCTACTTAGTACTACTTCATAGTTGTATAGGTTACTTGTGCGTCATTCATTAATTGTCTAGCACTTATCCTGTTCAGGGCCGTGGGGCTCTGGAGCCTATCCCAGCAAACTTGGTGTGTGAGGTTGGGTACACCCTGGATAATCTATTTGTGCTTGTGTTAATATAAATGCAGACAAACCCACAAAGCTAGACAGAAAAATGTTCGCCACACCTTCTAACCACATGGTGCCGACCCAGAAAAATGCCTTGTACTCTTCCTGTAATGAAAGTTGTGCTCATCATTAAACACAGTGCACGGTGTCGACCTCGTGTTCAGACTGCTGTTTATAGCTGCAGCTAAATTAATGGCTTTGGCCTCAGCAGACGGCAGTGGTTAATGTAGAGTCTACTGACCCAGCTTCATGGAAAGTAGAGTCGGAGCTCTGAGAGTAAACCATTCTCTGCTGTTATTTGGGACTAGACAGTGCCCTCTTGTGTCTCTTCAGAAAATAACAGAACAGGAATCTTAATAATTTGGCTGAATTTATTCTCGGACTGATGGCAGAAGGTCTGGACTCCATAACAGCTTTATATGGCAAAGAGGACCTGTGACTGACAGCTAAAGCAACCAATCACAATTCGTTCCCTTTAGTGTCATGTAAGAGTTTAGAGGCATGGTAACGTCGATGTTCCTACAAAAACAGAGCAGACCAATTTAACCATAGAGCATTTTTTCTAAATCTGCAAAAAAAAAGCTATGGGTCTTTACTGTAAACTTCACATCATTTGCATAATTCAGCATATAGCTAATCCTCATATGCGTTAAAAATATGACCCATGTCTACTAGAAACGATCTGCAGAAGCAAACCAAGTCATAACAGTGACTCCAAGATTTCCTAATATGCCTTTAAAAGGCTATTATTATAGTTCTCTGGCTAAAGTAACACATTGTCTTAGCATGTCCTAGCATGCGCTAGAGGTAAACAGAGATGTGTATACCTGACAGTGGCCCATGTATGCCAGGGTTTTGCCGCTCTGGTACAGCAGACACAGGTTGGTGTGTTCCATGTTGTCTGTGTCGCACGCCGGATCAAGATGGTTGGGCTCGCAGACGGAGGGTCGGCCCACGCACTGGTACTGCAGACATGGGTAGTCTGTCGTATTTGTCAGACACACACCCCGCTTAGGGATGCACCTGAGACAGCAGACAAAAAGTGCTATTGGTAGGCAGTATAAAACATTTTGTATAAGACATGGCGTGGTAAAATAATTTGTTTATGCTAATTGAAGTGCATTAACATAGGTCTAAATTGCGGGGTTGGGGGTCGGGATTGTCTAACGCTTATCCTGTTCAGGGTCGTGGGGGCACTGGAGTCTATCCCAGCTAACTTAGGGTGTGAGGTGGGGTACATCCTGGGCAAGCACCAGGTAAGTGCAGGACTAACACTTAGAGACGGACAACCATTCACACACACATTCACTTCTATGGACAATTTAGAGAAGCCAATTCACCTATGCACAATCGCATGTGTTTGATGGCAGGAGGAAGCCGGGGTACCCAGTGAAAGCCCGCGCAAGCACGAGGAGAACATGCAAACTCCATACAGAAAGACCCTGGGCAGGTATCAAACCCATGACTTTCTTGTTGTGAGACAGGAGTGCAAACCAATAGTCATTAATTAATCCACAGTATCATGAATCAGAGGCTTTATGGCTTTATTATGTGCATCAAGGCCTGGGATAGACTAGTAGCCCATGCAGGTTGTATTCCAGTTTCATGTTAGTGGCTCAGGCACCGAAACCAATCTGCGATAACGTGTATCTTGAAGATAACTGGATGAATGAAGTGATCTAGATTGTTTTGGTTTGTTTATTTACAGGATACAAACAGCTTTCATATCAGATAGAAGGCACTTGATCCATGGAAACAAGGTTGTTTATGGATGTCAATGCATCAAGATTGGCTTCATAAAAACACTACAACTGCCTTCATAACAGCAAGTGCCTGCTATTTTATCGTCTTGTTTACCAAAGAACAAACAATGGAATAACAGCCTGGCTTTGATCTTCGGGCCAGGAACGGATGTTATAATAATGCAAGCTGTTGGGTGTTACAGGACAGATTCCACCAGACATTTATTTTAGAGGGAGAGCTCTTTTAGTGTTTGTTTTCATCATGGCATTTAAAAAAAGACAAGCAGTCTGGAGGTATAAGGAAACCTTGGGCCAAAGAGTTTGACAAATGCTTCAGTACATTCTATAGAACTGCAAATAATGTAGAATGAAGAGTTTTTCACTGAAACTAAACAAAGCACACAAAATATATATTTTTGAAGTTAACGTGCAACAACAAGGTTTCCACACTTCTGATTACTTTCCACACAATTAGGGCAAAAATATGATGTCGTGGGTGACACTCACACTTCGCATTGGTTGGTTGTTAAGGCTAAAAATGTTCATGACTCAAATTAGATTTCACACTAGTTCATCACTGCATCTGCACGCTGACACACAACAGCATTTACACCTCATGTGAACTTGCTGAGTCCCCTGAGGAGTCTGACACTCTTAAACTAAAGGGCTTACGGCCCAGCGAGTGTATCCGGTGTAAGGATTACAACACCCTCTTGCCTGGAATGGATGGGAAATGCCTGAACGTCACACCTGAATAAACAACACGGCTAAGCTTGGGAAAAATCTCTGAGGAGAAGGAAGTGTCATAGAATCACAAGGTTAAAAAAAATAAAGAAAGATCGTTCTGCAACCACTTTCTACTATAGTGTACTGTGTTGTCTGTCTCTGATTGCACACATGCACTTTATCTATTACTGTGTGACACAATGTCTGTAGTTCTGTGCTGTCTCCTGTAGCGCTGCGTTTTATGTAGCACCATGTTTCTGCCTGAATGTTGTTTATATATTACTGTTTATTGTACTAGCTGTTGATCCTCCAAAGACCCGAGGAAAAAAAGTGTCATAAAATAAAAATTGTAAAAGACACAAAACCAAATAATTCGAATTCTATTTTTAATTTTATAGCGTGCCTACTATATTGGACCACAGGACCGTTTTAGTTTGAAAAGGCAGCCGAACTCTGTAAATAAACCACACTTTGCCATAAAATGTGCGTGCACCATATTGTGGCCATATTTAATGCCGCGTAAGAAGTAGTTCCTAAGTTTCCAGCAATCAACTGACATATCAGTAGAAAGCCCAGGAGGTTCCTTGTACAGCATAGCTGGAATGGATAGGGTAGCTCAAAACATTCAAAGAATATTCATGAAAACATAATGCCCAGTTCAGAGAACATAAGTCAATAGGCCGGGTCTCAGGGGTATATGGTGACAATAAAAGCTTCTTGACTTGCCCAGCTGTCAATCACTGAACGGGAGGCTTAACTGCATTTCAGTCTCTGTTCATTTCCTACCAGAAAAATTCTAAATAAAGGCTAATGTACATTAGCCCCGTTCAGACCCGAATCCCTTCGATTTTATATTTGTTTTCCTTGTGTGTGAAATTGACAACTTTGTCTAAATTGACATTGACAAAATTGGTAACTTGGTGGTAAGGCCACTGACAATGGTCAGTGATCAGAGGGTCGGGGGTTCAAGCCTCGCACCAGGCAAGCTACCATTATTTGGGTCCTTGAGCAAGGCCCTTAACCTCACTTGCTCCAGGGGCGCCGTTTGTTCTGGCTGACCCTGCGCTCTGACCTCAGCGGTCAAATTGCTGGGATATGTGTAATAAAAACATTTCACTGCATGTATGTGTATGTGATAAATAGGATCTGAAAAAATAATGTATGTAAGAAATAAAATCTGAATTTGGATGAATTTGGTGTGGTGAAATTTTCTGCTACCACAATCTGCTATCTGCAAGGCAACAAAAATGCTACCACAATCAAGCATATTATCAAAAATGTTTGACCCAACAACCTCCATTTATTCATTAATTACAGTCACAAGGAGCTGAGTGGATGTTAATACACATATGTACCGAATGATGTATTTAAAATCGTTGCTCACGCAAGTGTGCCTGTTATATCATTATAATGATATTGTGTGTACTTTTTTGTATTCTGTCATATTTTTGCCACATATCCTTTCAGTAGAACAGGAATATTCGTCGCTCTTGCCTGATGCTATTAGGATGTATTCATTTTCAGTATGTACATTATCATGGCTGGTCCAGGACAGCTCTGCTCTCACCTCTGGTTTTTTTGGCAGGGGTTGGGAGAGCAGGGTCCTGTGCTCCTGCAGGAGCCAAACACAAATTGTTTGTCTTGGAAGCCCATGCAGCGTGCAACACAGGCACTGGGGTAGGTGCGTCCGTTATGGGCACAAACTGGAACAAAATGATCGGGACAACCGCATGGAAGACCTGAGAGAGAGAAAATAAAAAGAGAGAGACAGCGCCAGAGAGAGAGAGAGAGAGAGAGAGAGAGAGAGAGAGACAACAAAGAAGTAATTTAAACTATAGCACTGATACACGGTAGAAGCTGTTAAAGACAAAAATACACACACCTGTAAATGCCCGGCGGGGCTCGCCTGAGTTATCTGGACTGGGGCACTGTGGTGGGAAGCAGATGGTTTCTCCAGCGTAGCAAAAACAGGACTTACAGTCCACCTTGAAAGATGTCCCATGACCTAAAAAACACAACCTAGTCAATAGGAGCATCACCTGCTTTTGCCTATAGATTTTTGTTCTGTATTGATATATTAACTCATAATCATCTTAACCCTTTAAGTGTTTACTATTTACAATTAGGATTCCTACAGCATAATACTACAATAATAATAATGTTCTCCCCGTGCTTACGCGGTCCTCCGGGAACTCTTTTCGGTTTCCTCCCGCCTCCGAACACATGTGATTGGGCAGAACTGGCTACTCTAAATTGTACATAGGAGTGAATGTGTGTGTGAATGGTTGTCTGTATCTAAGTGTTAGCACTATGATTAACTGCTGATTGTACAGGATGTACACCGCCACACACCCTAAGTTGGCTGGGATAGACTCCAGCGCCCCCACGAACCTGAACAGGATGGACGCTAGATAATGAATGAATGAATAATACTATAACAACTATATACATTCTGTCCTGTCTAATGCAAAGATAAATAAACCATTTACTAGTGGCACAAGAGAAGCATTGGACAGAAAGACAAACCAATACATTTGACGCTATTAAAATATCTGTGCCACAACCCTGCTATAGTGTTGTAATAGCACCCTCCACAAATCCTTCTAACTGTCGCTGGTATTTATTTCCTTATATTATGCTTTTGTAGGACCATTCCTCCTGTGTCAATATGAGGCTTGAGCCTTGGAGAGCTTTCTTAAACAAATCTGTCATAAATAACCATGAAAGCAGCAATCTACTTAGATGTCAAGTTAAAAAACTAAGCATGGCAGTCATTCAGGTTCAAACCAACCACCATTTACAATACAATACCAAATGTACAATACAACACAGATGTTCATGAAGAAAACTTTCTCTTCAATCACTAGATACTGACCGTTATACTACACGTAGAATCCTCGTTTTGATGGTAATATATTTATTACTCATTTGTAAATTTATGTCTGCGAGTTTCCAGCCTAATATCAGTGCTAATATTTAGAAATGAGGGATATTAAAAATATCAGGGCATGCCGATTATGTCCAAGATGTTTCTGGTTACTAACACTGCACCACTAGGTGGCAGTCTGACAAGAAGCACAGCCAGTCAAATGCGTGAATCATTTATGGCTCGTGCCAAGGAGGGGCATGTCTCTCTAAAAGCTCCTCTGTGACATTTCATGCTGTTCAAATGGAGACCACAGGAAGGAAATTCCAGCATGTGGTGGCTTTTACTCTTCTCCTTTAATGTAATGTTTTGCTTAGGGATTCGTTCAGATGGGCAAGAGAGTGGGGAGAGGGAGGGACAGCGCTAAGGGCTGAGTTTGCTTTTGTTGTTTTAAAAAGAAAATGTCCTTTTAACCGAGAGAATTGCTTTGTAATCGTCACATAATTGCTGTCTGGTAACATTTACGTTCTAATTTTTCTAAAACCGTCATCATCTTGACAAAATTTCTGTACTGAGTGTGATGATCGGGAAAACAGCTAAGTTATAGGATGTCTGTCGCATCTCACTTTTCTTCTGCCCTCTGACGGCGCACGTCTTGGTGGTGTCGGTGCAGGGCATCACGGCACAGTTTTCCAGACGCCCGCTTTGCCCGCAGGTGCACACTTCGTAACAACCGGCCTGGATGCTGCGTACTGGAACCTGGATCCGAGCGTCCATGTGCACGAGGAACTCGGAAGCTTCGCCCAGTTTGCAGCCTGCCAGTAGAGAGAGGTGTCATATTTAAGTTGACCAGTTAGCTGAAAATGGAAAAATTATTTTCCTTTTTTAAGCTGAGCAAATGTATAAGAAAGTACCAGGCACACAGAAGTACGGCAGACAGTCTTGTCCTGGGTGACAGCCCTTTCTGTTTACTTCACACAAATGGTTGCTGGGACATGGGTTGGGATTACAGGGATGGATCACCTCCTCGATGGTGTTCTCAAAAGGACTAGGAGCTGTGGGGAAGCCAACGGCATTGTAAATTCATAGGAATTTTATACAGTAGGTGCAGACAGAAAGAAATAGAGCTGAAACGAAAGGATTTTAGACTCACTGAGGTATCTCTGCAGAGGAATGCATCTCTCTGGGTCATCAGTAGGGGATAGAAGGTCACAGATCTGCTCGGGGGTGTGGCCTTCTGGGAAGCGTGAGAAGTCTCCGCAGTGGGTCAGGATGTCCACGCAGTCCGACCTGAAGGCAACAGGCGGAAATTTAACAGGAGGAGATCTAAACAATATTATTAGGGATGGGATCTGGGGGGGGATTTACTTTGTTTTTCTTTTGGATCAAATGCATACCGCTGAATGCCATTTCGAAACTTGGAATAAGATATAACTGGTGAATATGGAAAACACCGTATAAATGGGAACATAAAAAGATCTCCATCGAGGAGAAGACAAGAATATAATAATTAATGGTAAAAACTGTAATATAAAATCTTGTTTCAAGTGTCTGCTGCAAAGAACACACCACTTCTCTGTGCTCCTGCCAACTTGGTTTGTACACACACACTCACACACACTCTGTTTTCAAATGGAGGAGATGAAAGCATACTTCCTGTTGACTGTATACAACATAAAACAGCCTCATGTTTGGAAACACACTGGAGCTGTTAATCTGTTTTTATCCATCGCGATGAAGACCGGCCCAGAGTGAATCAACAAATCACACTTGTTCAGTGATAGTGGTCACTTTTTTAATTTGAACCACTTGCTGATTGTTTTTGTTATTAACCTCATTCATACTGTTACAAGACTATGAGGAGCTTTGTTTCTTAATCGTGTGTAAGACAACACATGTTTGCATCCTTTACAAACATCTGGAATATAAAGAATATAGGTGGAATATAGGTGAGGACCAAAAACCTAATCCTATTGGCTTATACAGGTCCTGTTGTAGTCTTACAACATGCAGTTGGAGTTACACTTCATTCCAAAGATGTTGAGGTGGGGTTGAGTCAGAGTCAGGGCTCTGATCAGGACAGTCGAGTTCTTCCACACCTACTGTAACACCATACCATGTCTTCATGGAGCTTAGGGGCTTTGTGCAGCAGGGCATTGTCATGCTGAAACAGTGTTTGTGCTTCACGATGCAAAGCGGATCGCTCTGTCAAGGTTTATTCTGCGATAACAACCAGGTGGATGTGCATTATGGATCCACATCTGCACTGGGCAGCCCCCTGAAGACAGCACATATAACTGTTCACAGGAAGGTTCTTGAGAAGGGATCAACAAAAAGAGAAGAAAAAAAGAAGTTTAATTTAACAAAATTTAACCATGATGATTAAGGAAACCGAACCGAACCGCGTTTTTTTTGCAGGATTCCAAACCGAATACCGACCGATTCCAACCGAACCTGAAAAATGAGTTCCGCACATTCTGAACTGAACACGAATTCTGACAAAACTGAACTGAATTTGAAAAATCCGTTCCGCACATGCCTAGTCTAATTCTCTTTATTGTCCTTTTCTTTATTTCACTGTTATTTCTGTACAGTATATAATCCTGTACCTAGGCTTTCCCAGTACCAATGTGCAAATTTGTCATGCCAATAAAACAAACTTTGAATCTTTGATAACCCAGGAATCCCTAACCCAGACATTACAATCACCACAGAGATCTATTTCAAGTGTGATGGACAGCTTGATAACTATAATGTGCAGCTAAAACAAAGAAGGAAAGGAAATTAGCCCTTACTGAAGAAATGGAGAACGGAAGCAGCATAATTACTGTTTGCGGCTTGACACTAAAAATATTTATCAACACCCGGTGGGACAGTGAATGGTATGCTCAGATACATATAATCATCCGTCTACATAGACAGAACAATGCTGCTCGTTAATCTTCATGGAAGACTAGTTTAAGAGACTGGTGACTTTCTGACTGAGTGTATAAACTTCAGGTTCAGTCTTGAGTGTTTTGACTCCTTTTTAAAAATGTACGATGTTTTGTTAGTCAAATGTTAGTCCATGAATTACACACGTCTCCAGAAAAACGCTATAACTGACATGCTGGGTTATGAAATTTATCAGGTGTATCTACGGTAACGAGACGTCAATAAGGGAAGACAAACCCGAACAGATTTGTCAGAATGAACTAACTCCAGTGTGTAAGAATATGCGCTTGTCCACAAAATGTTGTGAGCAGACAGCAACACTGATGCGTGCTGGAACAGGTCAAAAAAGGAGGGATGCTGATGAATGATGGTGAGGTCATGGCCTGCCATCACTCACTGACACCGGCTTTTGTCCTGAGCTGCTGGAGTCAGGGTGTTTCCTGTCAAAGACATGAGTAAGAGTGTTTAAGCTATTTTCCAGAATTGTTGCGTGAGGAAGACTAATCCTCGCAGCACTGCGGTGCGAGCGAGTGCCGAGGGACGGCCCGCTGATCGCCAAATGAGACAAGCTTTAGCTCCGTGGGTAAACACAGGTGTGATAAAATGCAAACAAACCTGGCAGTGTTGTCCTCGTGTGTGTACATGTGTGTGTGTGAATGAAACTGTCAGGTAAAACATCTCGCTAGGCTAAGCTTCGCTAGGCTTCGTGACGGCACGGTGCTGTATTCATCAGGGTCCAGGCTGTTAACTCCTACATGCCTCACTCTTGCGTGATGATTCTAATACAAGGTGACATGCTGAAATGAACTTCACTTGCATGAGTTACAGCTCAAACACCCAGAGAGCCCAGATAACTGCAGAAATCCTTATTTCTTACGAGTATGGTCAGTTCCAAAATGTTTTGCACCATTCGTGAAAGTCTGAAAAAAATTATTATAAATAAATTATGTCAGGCATTTCTCCGAGCGCTGTGTGTAGAGATGCTCAGAGTGAAAAACAGGCTGCAAAATGAAATGAAAGCACCCATTAATTTGTTGTCTTATGCTTGTTTACATGCCTGTTTATTTTTTCTACATTTGATATAACGTGAGATAATGAGATACATGTTAGTCGCTTATACTTCTTAATAAAAACGTATGGGGAAAGTGTGCATTGGTTAACCCATAAGATCATGGTTTCAATTCCCATCACCAGCAAGTTGCCACCGCTGGGCCCCTGCGCAAGGCCTTTAACCCTCAACTGGTCAGTTGGATAATAGATGAGATAAATGTAAGCGACTTTGGATAAGGGCATCTTATGCCAGTTTATGGCTTATGCCAGAAATGTAAATGTAGAAATGATTCATGCTTTGGATATTTGTCTGTCTGCTACTTTAACAAAACCCCTTAATTCAAATGCATTTGTATCAACTTCCTAATACATGGCAGGCAAATAACATGTACACTTATAATTCCCATGTTTTCTATACTTATTTCTATAGAATGACAACCAGATGTTTTTTTTTTTTTTTAATTGTTTTTTTTTTACATTTTTGTCAGGATATGTTTTGAAAATTTTCCTTGGGAAAATATTAAAGGTGGAGTAGGAGATTTCGGAGAGGCTAAGAATAGCCTGCTGGCTTTAAAAGCGAAAGACCTGCCCTCCCTGCATAATCACTGTCCAAAGCCACAATTCCTCCTAAAGAACCTCAGGCATTTACTGCCAGGTTCGCAGTTAGGAAGGACATCCTATCGTAATGTTTGGCCCGAAGATTTTTTGGTCCTACGCCTTTCACAGACAATATAAATACATATAAATACTGCTTAACTTAAAGAGTGCTATGGAGATGTGAAGAGACTGTCAACTAGCATAACAGAAAACGTTTTTCAATAAAATCTCAAAATCTGCTACCTTGCCTTTAAGTGTTCACTTATACTCTCTTAAAGGGTGCCATAAGTTTTGCTCTATACACCCAAAGCACTTTTTAGCATCTCTGCTTATAAACTAGTCTCTTACTTTGTAATTTGCAATTTTATATCAGTGTTGCTTTGACTTGAAAGGGAATCTAGCTAAAAACAGCAGCCGTTAAGTTAATAACTGGGAGACCGGAAAAGGAATACACACTTGCAGATGACGCTGCTTCTTGATTTGCTGTAGCATGGCTTGATTTGGAGCACGCAGGCCACGGCCTTCCACATCTCCGGGCGGCATTTTCTGATGTCCAAAACTGGGATGTTCATCAGAGGCATCTTAATGGTTCCGTTGGACCAAAGTTTGATGTCGTTCATGGCACCCTGGTCAGACTGAATGTTGCAACTCCGGAAGAGCTCAGTTGGCCTGAAAAATATAACAGACTAACTTTAGATGTTTTCCAGCTTCAGTGTCAAACGCTAATTTCATGTTCTCATGTCCTTCAAGTTTCCCATGCGTAAGCAGGACTGTTTACTTGGCAAGAGTAAATCTTTAAGTGAATGTGCCAAAAGCCATGTTTAAAGGCCAAATCTGAACAGCCTAAAAACAGATCAACATAGGCTTTGATAGTAGGGATGCACTGATACCAGTTTTTAAGGATCGAGTATTTATTTTCTGTTATTCGCAGATACAGATACTGATGTCTGTACCTTATTTATTTAGGTGATGTGGCAATTTTTGAAAGCACATTGAGGCTAATGAATATACTATATAGCAATAACCTCCAAAGGGCGTAATAAAATAATAATTATA